>JAKSZT010050948.1:609564-678748 GCA_026826555.1 Tolypeutes matacus
CCTGAGTTTCCTTATGTTTGTCTCTTGCATGTATGCTTATCACACTTGTTTCTAGTAAGTGTATTTGATTATTTTATGGACTAAATGTTCATGGAGGATTTGGATCACAGAAGGGTTACAAGGGGTACTGCGGGGGATTCTTGGGGGGGGGGGTGCCTCTCGGGGGTTTCGTGGGGATTGGTTCATCCGAATATACATGAAAGATATACAAAATCATTCAAAGGATTGGGGGATGGGGCATGGTCACGATGGGTGGATAATCACACAATAAATGAGGGAATCTGAATTCCTAGCCTGGAGAGCTCTGCCACAGTCTCCAAGGGAGCAGCAATAGTCCTCTGAGTGTAGGGACAGTGCCTGTCAAAATAGGATGACCCACTGATGGTTTTTTTTGTTTGTTTTTTTTGTTTGTTTGTTTTTTATTGATGACTACCCTTGTGAGTCTTTGCTCTTGTAAATGAGATTTAGCCTGCAGTTGTGGAGTGCCTAAGGGTTGCCACCTGAGAGCCTCCTTGTTGCTCAAATGTGGCCTCTCTCTAAGCCAAACTCAGCATATGATTGCATTACCTTCCCCCCAACGTGGGACATGACTCCCGGGGATGAGCCTCCCTGGCAACGAGGGATTAATACCAAGTGCCAACTGGCAGCTTTGTGCAGTGGCAGTATCGTAGCCAATGAGGTTTATCCGAGGCACGATTATTGCTAATTGAAAACTTTTCCCAAGTGCCAACTGGCAACACAACTAGAAAAAGACCTTGAATAAAAGGGGGAAACGGTAAAGACAAATGAGTTCAAGTGGCTAAGAGACTTCAAAGAGAGTCGGGAGGTCATCCCAGACGTAACTCTTACACACACCTCAGTAGGAGCTCATAGAACATCTAAGTGCCTATCACCCCACTCAGTGGGGTTCCTGAGAGCTCCGGAGACACCCTGGTCCTATATAAGGGGGGATAGCCCCAGAGACTGATTCCTTATCAGTGGGTTCTATTTTGGAATCTGTGCTCCTGAGAGTGACAGAATTAGACTCAAATAAGTCCTCCCTGCACATGGTTCACCAGTCCCTTCTATTCAAACCTATATGTGATGCTGGAGTTTTTAGGTATACTTCCAGAGACTGGAGCCTCCCGCCTACCTATGTGCCAGGTGTGCATGAAATCTAGGTCGAGCTGCAACTCCTACCCTACAGCTCAATGGACTCATCCAAGTCACCTGGTGAGGAGACAATGATGGGCAATGGCCATCCTAGGGAATGGAGAGGGCCTGCATCGGCAGGCAGGATCATCCCACCCACCATATCCATGGGATATAAGCCCTCTCTCACTTGGAGTTGGAGTGGACATCACCATCCCAGTCCCCTCTGGATTGGGGGAAGAACTATGGACTAGAGTGGACTTGATGGTATTCTCTTGTTCACATATGGTGATTCTAGCAATGCAAGAAGTTGTAACAATGAGGTGGAGCCAGTGGCCACTTGACACTTTTGGGGTAGGGAGGGGATGAGCGGTTGAAATACAGGGGCTTCTTTGGGAGTTGGAGGTTGTCCTGAGTACTGTTGTGGCAACGGATGTAGGCCATTTTAAATCAGCACACACCACTCAGAACTGAGTGGGAGAGAGTGTGGTCTACAGTGTGAACTGTGGTCTATGGTTGGTGGCAAGGCTCCAGCATGTGTAAGTTCATTGAGGGTGGTGGGCCACACTGTGGGAGATGTTTGTGTGGGATGTGGTGGGAGGTGTGGGAGGTGGGCAACATGGGAATCCCAGTGGGTTCTGTGTAATATTTTGGGTAATCTAAGCACCTCTTAAAATATATGTATATAAATATATATAAATAACATTTTTGTAAGCAAATACACATATATGCATATATATTTATATATCATTTTGCAAATGTTTGTATGTATTATGAGAATTTTGATTTTTACCCATAATAAAAAAAAAGTGGAAAAAAAAAAAAAGGAAGTTTATTAATAAGAACTAAAAAGATAAAAAAACCAATGGGTTAATGAAGAAATCAGAAGTGAAATTATCTTGAAGCAAATCGCAGTGAAAATAGAACATCCAAAAACTTATGGGATGTAGTGAAGACAGTGATGAGAGATAAATTTATAGGTATAAATGTTTATATATATAAAAAATGAAAGACCTCAAATCAAAGACTTAAACACAAAATTAGAAGAACTAGTAAAGAAGAGCAAATTAAACCCAAAATGAGCAGAAGGAAGGAAATAACAAAGATTAGAACAGAGATAAAAGAAATAGGAAAAAAAAAAAAAAAAAACAGTACAGAGAATTAACAAAACAATAGCTGGTTCTTTGAAAACGTCAATAAAATTGGCAAACTTTTAGGTAGAATGACAAAGAAAAAGAGAGAGAGGGGATACAAATAATGAAAACAGAAATGAAAAGAGATTCATTACTTATGACCTGACTGAAATAAAAGTGACTATAAGAGGCTATTATAACCAACTGTATGCCAATAAATTAGATAACCTAAACAAAATGCATGTGTCTTTCTTAGAAAGACACAAATTTCCTACATTGACACAAGAAGAAATAGATCTAGACAAACCAATTACTAGTAAAAAGATTGAATCAGTAATCACAAACCTCCCAACAAAGCAAAACACAGGGCCAGATGGCTTCACAGTGGACATCTATGAAAAATTCCAAGATTTAACTACAATTCTGCTCAAAATCTTCCAAAAATTTGAAGAAGAGGGAACACTCTGAAACACATTCTATGAGGCCAATGCCACTATTATTCCAAAGCTGGATAAAGATACCACAAGTAAAGAAAACTACAGTCCAATAGCTCTTATAAATATGGATGCAAAAAAACTAAACAAAATATTAGCAAACCAAATCCAACAGCATATTAAAATAATTATACAACATGATGAAGTGGGATTTAATCCGGATATGCAAGGTTGGTTTAACTTAAGGAAATCTATTAGTGTAATACACCACATTAATAAAATGAGGGAAAAAAAATCACATGATCATCATAATTGTTGTAAAAAAGGCATTTGACAAAATACAGTATCCTTTCTAGTAAAAACACTTAGAACACTAGGAACAGAAGGAATCTTCTTCAACATGATATAGCCATGTATGAAAAGCCCATACTTACATCTTATTTAATGGTAAAAGAAAGAAAGCATTCCAACTAAATTCAGGAATAAGACAATGATGCCCAATGTCATGACTGTTATTCATTATATTAGTGGAATGTTTAGCAAGAATAATTAGGCAAGAAAAAAAAAAGAAATGGTATCCAAATTGGAAAGGAAGAAGTAAAAATCCCTATTTGCATTTGATATGGTCCTATATAAAGAAAAGCCTGAAAAATCCACAAGAAAGCTCTCAGGGCTGTGAAATGAATTCAGAAAAGTTGTGGGGTACAAGATCAGCATATGAAAAGTAGTTGAGTTTCTATTCACAAGCAATGAACAATCAGAAGAAGAAATCAAGAAAAAAAATCCTTTCACAACAGAAACTAAAAGAATCAAATATCTAGTAATAAATCTAACCAAGGATGTAAAGGGCTAATTCACTGAAAACTACAAAACATTGATAAAAGAAATAAAAAATAAATAAATAAATGGAAGTTCATGTATTGGAAGACTAAAAATTATTTAGATGTCATACCCAAAGCAACTAATAGATTCAATACACTCCCAATCCAAATTCCAAAAATCATTATTGCAGTAATGGAAAATCCAATAATCAAATTTATATGGAACATAAGGGGCCCAACAGAACTAAAGTCATATTGAATAAGAAGAAGTGGGAGGACTCATATTTCTCGATCTCAAAACTTATTACACAGCCACAGCTATCAAAACAGCATGGAACAGGCACAAAGACAGAAATATAACCCATTGGAATCAATCTGAGAGCCTAGAAATCAACCTTCACATTTATGGCCAACTGATTTTTAAGAACGGGGAAAAGACCACTCAATTAGGAAAGAATTGTCTCTTCAACAATTCGTGCTGGGAAGCCTATAACTCCATTTGCAAAAAAATGGAGGACTCTAAACTCACACTTTATACAAAAGTCTACTCAGAATGGATAAAAGTCCTAAATATAAGAGCCAGAAGTATCAAATTTCTGCAAGAAATCATGGGGAAGCATCTTCAGGACCTTGTGTTAGGCATTGGTTTCTTAGAATTTACACTCACACCACAAGCAATGAAAGGAAAACTAGATAAATGAAACCAATGTTAAAAAACATTTTGCCTTGAAGGAATTTATCACAAAAAACCTACACAATGTGAGAAAATATTTTCAACACATATCTGATATAGACTTAATATTCAGAATATATATAAAGAAGTCCTTCAACTTAACAACAATCAGACAAACAAACTAATTTAAAAATGGGCAAATGACTTGAGTAGACTTCTTTCTGAAGATGTGCAATTTCAAAGAAAACACATGAGAAGATTTTCCTACAGAGAAATAAAAATCATAACCAAAATATGATTCAATTTCACACCCTTTAGAATGGCTACTATTTAAAAATGTAAAATAATAAGTGTTGGGGAGGATGCAGAAAAATAGTAACACTCATTTATCACTGGTTACAATGTAAAATGCTGTAGCTGCTGTGGAATACCTTTTGGCATTTTCTCAGAAAGCTAAGTATAGAACTATCATATGACTTGGTAATCCCATTACTAGATACATATCCAAAAGAATTGAACCCAGGGACTCAAGCAGATATATTTGTACACTGATTGTTATAGCAGCATTATTCACAAATTCCAAAAAATGGGAGCAACTCAAGGATCCAACAACCAATGAATGGATAAATAAAATGTGGTATATACAAACAATGGAGACATTATTCAGCCATGAAAATGAATGAATTTTGGATACATGTGGCAACATGGATGAACTTTGAAGACATCATGTTGAGTGGAATAAGACTGACAGAAAAGGGCAAATACTGTATGATCTCAATCATTTGAAATAATTAGTATAAGCAAACTCATAGGATCAGAATATAGAATATAGATTATCAGGAGATGTTGCAGGAGTAGGAATGGGAAGTTAAGACTTAAAATGTGCAGGATTCCCTTTTGGAAAAGAGGAAATATTTTGGTAATTGTTGGTGGTAAAAGTAGCAAAACTTTGTGAACATAATTAACAACAATGAAATATATAATGTGATTAAAAGGAGAAATGTTAGATTGTATATATGGAAGCAGAATAAAAAAACTTTAAAATCCAGTAGGGGAGTTTTCCACAACTCTTTTGAAATTCTGAATAATTTTTAAATTATAAATATTGCGATGTATATAAATATATATTTAATTGTTACACCGATCAACTGAAGTAAAATGATTGTCATTTTGCTTCAGATTTATAATTAAATACAAATAATGCATTAATAAACAGAAAATACACCATGCATATACAAGATGAGAGATTAGTCAAAAATGTATAATAAAAATAAATCCTTATTAAAGACATCTCTAATTGAAAACAAAAGAAAGGAATTGCAATAAATATAAATTCTAGACAATAAGACATAATACAGCAATTTATATGGGCATTATACCTGAAAAGTTAAAATTTTCATGTAAAGTTAGGATGTTGTGGAAAATATTATAAAATTTTTATAAGTTATTAAACAGTGATGAACTAAGTGAAAAGTCACTAACATTTTTTTCCTAAAACAGAAAACTTTATTTTAATCTTTTAAAAATTATTTAAGAAAATGAATCAATATAATTCTACAAAGAATATCTTAACATAAATTAAAAGAATAGAAATCACTAGAGTGCAACAAAATATATTTAACAACATGCTGAAACTTAAATAAAAATAATCAAGTACTTGGAAAATGAAGAAAACATACATTCTCAAATAATTATTGAAGAACACAAGAAATTAAAACTGCAGTTCCAGATTATATAAAGGAATTTTTTAAAGGAAATTTAAGGAACCTACCTGACTAAAATATGTGAGAAGTCACCAAATTTGGATTCATTATCAATTCTTAGCTTTACTCTATTAACAATTTTTAACCAAATGAGCCAATAATTTAACTAAACAATGTATTTCTTTTTAAAGAACATAACAATCTTTTAGGAAAAAGGAAATAAAAAAAAAGAAAATCAAAACAATTAAACAGAGAAGCACAGAAGTTTGTTGGCACATCACAGAATGGTAGGATTTTCAAATCAAATCATTAGCAGATAGACACAGAAGAGGTATAACTGCATGCAGATAGTTAACCTCATGAATTTACAAAACTTCATGTCTCGAAGTAAAGATAGATGAGATTCTTGATTTCCCCATGTACAAAAAAGCATTTATATCCAAATTTAAATTACAGAGGAATTACAAAAGTTTCTAGTGATGAGTTGAAATTAAAAGCTGCAAGAGGGAAAAAGAAAATGACAAAAATTGTGCATATTTACCTACATATATGTAACATTTGTCTAAAAGACCATGAGCAAAACTTTCAAAAATGGTTAGGGTATTTGTATTTTCTTTAATAATATAATTACATTCAAAATTTTCTTCCATGTTCATATATACTTTTTTCTATAATATTCTATCACAAGATTATACTATGCTCTGAGACCAAATATTGAAAAGCTGCTTTGTCTTTTTTAGCTGTATGTTTGTTTATGGATAAGAACAACCATGAGTATTTGTAAAATATTTGTAAAATATCCGTGAAGCTTTTCATAACAAAAGCCAATGTGTACTCACAATTTTGCAAAAATTTAAGTTTTTGATAAAACTGATCAAAACTTATTAGTATGGCATTAAATATTTTCTGTTGAACCTCAGATTAATCAATGTAATAACTCTTTGGATTTAGAATTGATATATTTCTTGTACAGTAGAGGAAAATTTATGTAAAGTTCCAGTGACTCACTAAGGGAAGATATTGAATCAAAACTCTGGATTATCTGGTCCAAAGCAACATTCTTTATGATTGTGCTATATATCTTTTCTACAGAATAAATAGAATTACTTCTGAAACTGCAATCCATAATAAAATTCTCTGACATTGAAATATTAATGGGGATATCTATTAAACAATTTGAAAGACAGGACAAATATTTTTTGTGCATTAACTGTGCCAAAACTGCATATATTTAAACTACAAGTTTAACAAATATTTCATAGCCAGTAATTATTTTATAGATTTCTAAAAACATATTCCTGGAAATGTTCTGAATAATATGTGGTCACATACAGCATGGCTCAACAGAAATGCAAACTAATTAATGGATGCTTGTGTATTTAGAGAGTGAACAAGTAAATACCCAAATAGGAAAGAAGATGAGATAAATTTAATTGTTCAGCATCATTGTTATTTTAATTGCCTGGAGCTCTGTCTCTTCTGTATGACTCTAATGAGAGCATTTTTCACTTCTTTGTTCCTAAGGCTATAAATGAGTGGATTCAGCATGGGGATCACCATAGTATAAAACACAGAGGCCACTTGATCTCTTCCAAAAGAGTAGGACTTCTTTGGTTTTAAATAAGTAAAAATTGTAGTGCTAAAATAGATGGAGACTCCTAAGAGGTGGGAGGCACAAGTAGAGAAAGCTTTGCGCTTTCCAGAAGTGGAATTAATTTTCAGGATAGTAGACAGAATAGACACATAGGATACAGAGATTGTAATAAGAGACACAATTACATTAAAACTAGAGAGAATGATTATCATGATTTCAGTGTCACGAGTTTCAGTGCAGGACAAGGCTAAAATTGGAGTTAAGTCACAGAAAAAATGATAGATTATATTGGATTTGCAGAAATGCAAACTGTTCATGAAAAGAATATTGACTAATGATTCAGTAAAACCAATCATGTAGGACCCAGTTATGAGGAGGTGGCAGAGTCTGGTGGACATAACTACCTGGTAGTGAAGAGGATTACAGATAGCTACATAGCGGTCATAGGCCATTGAAGAGAGAAGGAAAAATTCAATGACACATAAGAAGACAAAAAAATACATCTGTGTGAAACAGCCCATAAATGAAATGGTCTTGTTGGAAGTCAGTAAGTTCTCTAAGGTTTTAGGTGTGATGACTGTTGAGTAACTGAGGTCAAGGAATGACAGGTGACTGAGGAAAAAATACATGGGGGTGTGAAGCTGAATATCCAGGTGAATTATTAGTATCATCCCAGCATTTCCCAGCATGGTCAGCAGGTATATCAGGAGAAATAGCATAAAGAGGACCCGCAGGACCTCCTCAGATTCTGTCAATCCAAGAAGGATGAAGTCAGGCACATTTGTGTTATTTCTAATTCCCATAGCGTGCAACTGTTGTAAACTGTCGAGAAAGCACAGGAGATGCTTTGTATAAATTATTCCAGTATGGTATTTGCTTTTATAAATGATTGGACATTTTTAAAAAGTAGTTTAGTGATTCTTGAAATTTATAATACAGAATAGGTTACAAAATATATCTGAAAAGAATCTAAGTATAACTGCCAAATATAAATTAGGTATAAATCATCCTGAGATTATATGATAGAAGTTCATATATGTTGCATAATTAAAACAAATTTAACATTGTTATAAATACTTCCATTCACATACCTATTTTTCAAGATGAAAATATTATATCATAAGTATTGCTATTGCATAATTTTATTATATACAATAAAGGACATAGAAAGTTAAGTAAATTAACCAGTCACAAACATTAAGTTGTCTTGGCTCTGTGATTCTACCAAGATTATTTGTGTCCAGACATATGCTTGTAACAATATATTCCTAATTAAAATTATTTTAGGAAAACAGAAAAAAAGTACTACATACATAACAAACAGTGATATATTTAAGCATCATTTACTGTTCTTTTGAATCCAGTATTATTTAATATAAATGACAGATCAGAAATTAAAACCTTAGGCAACTTTACTGGGGAGTATTACTATCACAGAAAACACATTAGCATTAATTTTCAAGAGATGAGTTTTAAACTGATTATTTAATATCAAAATTCTTCCAAAAATTATATTTCCATATCTATACCTTGCTTGATGGCTCTGATTCCATCAATTCTACATTTTCATTCCTACAAATACTGGCATTACTTAGGTAAGGCCTACATGATATGTATATTTTTCTAATAACATTCCTATATTTTAGATAAACTAATACACATTAACTTTGAGAGTAATACTTACCATGAGCCAAAGTTGGTGAAGAACTACTCCCAGCATTATCTCTCTGGAAATATGTCAATCTCAAGTTTCTCACAAATAGAATATGTAAACTAAAGCTACTAAAATTTATCTGATAAAATATTTGTAATCCTTTGAGATAATTTAAGTTTAATTTTTTTGTGCAAACATTTCTGTTTTGTTCTGAGGTAAAATGTATCAACTTAAAATTTTTGCTCAGGTCCTGGTCATATAGAAAGTTTTCCTGGAAATTATGTGTCACAATATACCAGGGAGCTACTGTGAACACAAGCATGGCAAAGTATCCCTTGCCTTTCACCTGATAATGCCACAGCACCTCTTATTTTGAGAATTCCTTGATAGTGCAACATTTGGTCATCTCTGGGACCAATTTCCAAGGTAGATTTCTTGGAATGTTTCCAAGTATAAAAATTCAAGAATTAATGTACCCATGTTATGTTTGTAACAGAGAGTTGCCTTCCCCATAGAAATCACAAAATGTGTAGCATCATATCTTGGTATTCTTTCTGGTGCTTTAATTTATGGCTGGGGAAAAGAGAAAGTATTTCTAGAGGTATACTTAATGAATCTGTGGCTTAAATGCAAGATCATTAACAACCAGGGATGGAATAGCACATTTTTCACAATGACATTTTTATTTTTAAAAGTATGACACTATCATGCACAAAAATTAGAATGCAACAAGATTTAAAGAAGAAAATGAAATTCGTTCCTACATGTTGTTAATCTTCAGATGAATTTTCTTCTGATATTTTCCTTTGTGAAGTAAATTCTTATTTTTAGGTATACTCATATATTTACATAAGTTTATCACACCGTTTTTTCAGTAACATTCTGATTTTATTTTCAAATATTTATTATACACTTTTACCTATATTGTATTATCTTTTGGAAAGTCTACAATTTCCAGTATTTTGTATTAGCTGGTGAAGCAATACTAACTTCTTTCTAGGAGTGTGCCCCAGCTGGTGAATATGTATTTTTGAAGCACCAGAAGGAAAACATGGTGGAGATTCATCATTCAGTTTTGGCAGTCTCATCTAATTGATCTACACAACAGATGTACTCTTGTATTAAGCTAAAATAATGTTTGTGCACTTTGTTTTATTATTTTTGTGTAATGTCTTTTATTGCATTTATTATTTTCTTTTAATAATATTTTTTTATTTTTTTAAAAGATATTTAGATTACATAAATGTTACACAGAAATTATAGGGATTTCATATGCCCCACCCCCCATACTTCCAATAACGTTCCATATAAACATCTTTCATTTGTGTGACACATCACCTGCAATGGATATGCACATCCTGGGCCTTTGCCATTAAGCATGGACCATAGGTCACATTGTAGACCACACTCTCTCCCACACAGTTCTGCATGTCATATGATAATATAAAATGTCATTCAGGATAATTCCCAAGTCCCAAAAAAGTCCCAAAAAAGCCCCTGTATTACATCTGCTTTTCTGTCTCCCTGCCCCAAAGTGTCCAGTGGCCACTGGCTCCACATTAATGTTGTAATTTATTCCATTGCTTGAGTCACAATATGTCTATAACAGAATATCTGTAAGTCCACTCTAGTCCATAGTTCTTCCACCAATCCTGAGGAGTCTGAGATGGTGACGTCCATTCCACCTCCAAGTGAGAGTGGGCTTATATCACATGGGGAAGATGGATGGGATTATCCTGACTGCAGCTGCAGACTCTCTCCATTCCCTGGGATGGCCATTGTCCATCATCATCTCCCAGCCAGGTGTCCTGGGTGAGTCCATTGAGCTGTTGAGTAGTAGTTGCAGCTCCACCTAGATTCTGGGCCCAGCTGGCACATGGACAGCCCAAAGACTCCAGTCTCTGTATGTACACCTACAAACTCTAGCACCACATATAGGTTTAAATAGAAGGGACTGATGAACCATGTGCAGGGAAGTCATATTAGAGTCCAACTCTGTCACTCTCAGGAGCACAGATTCCAAAGTAGGGCTCCAAAGTAGGGCTCCAAATTAAGGCACCAAACTCCAGAGCTGTCCACCCTGACATAGGACCTGGGTGTCTCCAGAGCCCTTAGGAGCCCCTCTATTTGGGGTGATATCCACATTGGAAGCCTATGAGTTCCTACTGAGATCTGCATAAGCGTTACCTGTGAGATGACCTCCTGACGCACTTTGGGTATCTTAGCCATATGAACTCATTTGTCTTTACCTTTCCCCCCGTTTATTTGAGGCCTTTTTCCAGTCATATTGCCAGTTGGCACTTGGTAGTAATCCCTCGTTGCCATGGAGGCTCATCCCCGGGAGTCATGTCTCACGCTGGGAGGAAGGAATGCATACATATGCTGAGTTTGGCTTAGAGAGAGGCCACATTTGAGCAACAAGGAGGCTCTCAGGAGGCAACCCTTAGGCACCCTACAACACAATAGGCTAAGTTCCAATTTCAAGAGCAAAAACTCCTAAGGCTAGTCATCAATAACAAGAGCCCATCAATGTATCATCCTCCTTTGCCAGACACTGCCCCTGCAATTGGGGGACTGTGGCTACTCCCTTGGAGAATGTGATAGAGCTCTCCATGATGGGAAATCAGTATTCTCTCATTTATTGAGTGCTTCTCCACCCACTGTGACCATGCCCCGTGAACATATGAACAATTTTATATACCTTGTATGTATGTTTAGGTGAACTTCCTTCCATGCATCCCCCTTACCTGACACCCCCCATCAATGATCCCCTCTCGCCCTAGTTGTAACCCTTTTGTGATCAAAGTGTCTTTAAAGATGAAGCCAATACAATAGCCACATACAATTAATAGGAAAATGAAGCAATAATGATCAGTTTAAATGTAAGAGAATACTTACATGAATATATGAATACTTAAAAAAACTAAAAACAATATAAAATTTAAAAATTAGGATATTCAAAATATGTAAAAATAAATCAAAAAAATTTTTTTGACATTTTGCTTTTTTTCACTGCAATATCTGGAGTCCAGTTTGTACCGCAGCACCTTCCCCTCTCTCTCCCCCGTGTCTCACTATTTTTCATTTAATTTTCAAAGAAGTTTTAGGTCACAGAAAAGTCATTCAAAGAATACAAGAGACTCTCATATACCCAACCACCTCCCCCTTTCTAACCCCATATTAAAACCTTTTTGTATGTGGATGGTAGCATTGTTATAACTGATATACAGATCGTGAAACATAGCTACTAAACATTGTCAATAGTTTACAGTATGGTTTACATTTTAAACCATACACTTTTATAAATTTTGATGATATTTACCCTGTCCTGTGTCCATTATTGTAAGGTAATGAAAAACATTTCCACTGACCACTAAATACCTGCTGTTTGATCCATTCTGTTCTTCCCTCCCCATCACCCCAGGGACCACAATAACCTCCTGGCTTGACTCATTGGATGACAAGATTCATAGTTATATGTAACAAGAGGTCATGACACACTGGTTTATCCTCCCCTATTAGGAACTGCCCTTGATCTTAAGAGATGTCCACCTGTCTATTTCTGAGTGAATCGGTCCTCCCAAATATGGGAGTCTATCACCTTCCTGCTCACTGTGTGGGGCTCCATTCACTGATACAACACATTATGATGGGAAGTACACTCACACAATCCCTAGAAGCCTGCTCCAGATGCGCCCTGTCCCAAATGCCCCCCCCAACCAACACTCTAAACGAGTTACACTTCCTTGTCACATTGCCATAACAGCATTCACACCTCTGTACTTTCAACCTCATACCCACAAATTCCTAGTGTCACCTGGTTCCTCTCCCATCTCTCCCCCCATTATCCTGGGTATTCTAACCCACCTTTCCCTGTCTACCTGCCTGTCAACCCTGCACCACCAAACCCAATTATATCATTACCCACCTGTCCTGTCCCTTCAAAAGGCAACTGCACTCTATGACTTTACCATAGATTACATCTGTTTGGGTGATGGTTCAGAACTTTCTCTTCTCTTTCTCTTTCTTGTAAACCTATCTTTCAAACAATAGTTCTTGGAGACTGCTCACTTTCCTCAATTCGTATCAGTGAGGTCATGTACTGTGCATACTTCAATGCCTGGCTTGCTTCACTCAATATAAGGTCTTCAAGATTTATCCATGTTATCCTGTGTGTTAGCACTTTATTCCTTTTTACAGCTGAGTAATATTCCATTGTATGTATGTACCACATTTTGTTTATCCATTCATCTGTTGATGGGCACCTGGGTTGATTCCAACTTTTGGCAATAATGAACAATGCCACCATGAACATTGGTGTGCATATATTTTTTGTGTCTTTGCTTTTAATTCTTCTGGGTATATACCCAGCAGTGGAATCACTGGATCATATGAAAGATCTGTAGTTAGCATTTGAAGAACTGCCAAACTATCCTCCACAGTGGCTGGACCATTCCACAATCCCAACAGCAGTGGATGAGGGTTCCCATTCCTCCACATCCTCTCTAACACTTATAGTCTGCTGTTTTTTTAAATAGCTGCCATTCTAATGGGTGTAAGATAGTACCTCAATGAAGTTTTGATTTGCATTTCCCTGATAGCAAGTGATGTCAAGCATTTTTTCATGTGCTTTTTAGCCATTTTTATTTCTTTCTTGGAGAAATGTCTTTTCAGGTCACTTGCCCATTTTTTAAATGGGTTGTTTGTTCTTTTATTTTTGAGATGTAGGATTTCTTTATATATGCAGGATATTAAGCTCCTATCAGATATATGGTTGCCAAATATTTTCTCCCATTGGGTAGGCTGCCTTTTTATTTTCCTGGTAACATCCTTTGAGGTGCAATAGTTTTTAATTTTGAAGACATCCCATTTATCTATTGTTTTCTTTTGCTGCTCATGCTTTGGGTGTGAAGTTCATGAAACCATTTCCTATTACAAGTTCCTGTAGATGCTTCCCTACATTATCTTCCGAGGTCTTTATGGTCTTGGCTCTTATATTTAGATCTTTGATCCATTTTGAGTTGATTTTTGTATAATGTGTGAGATGGTGTTCATCTCTCATTCTTTTGAATATGGATATCCAGTTCACCAAGCACCACTTGTTGAAGAGGCCATTCTCTCCCAACTGAGTGGGCTTGATGGCCTTGTCAAATATCAGATAACTGTATATTTGAGGATTTATATCAGAACTCTCAATTTGGTTTCATTGGTCAGTATGTGTATTCTTGTGCCAGTACCATGCAGTTTGACCAGTGTAGCTTTGTACTATGATTAAAGTCAGGTAGTGTGATACCTCCAACTTCATTTTTCTTTTTCAATATGTCTTTGGCAATTCTGGACCTCTTATCCTTCCAAATAAATTTTGTAGTTAGTTTTTCCAATTATTTAAAAAATACAGTGTTGATTTTTATTGGGATTGCATTAAATCTGTAGATTAGTTTGGGTAGGATAGACATCTTGATGATGTTTCATTTTCCTATCAATGACCGGGGAATATTCATCCATTTATTTAAGTCTACTTTGATTTCCTTTAACAGTGTTAGGTACATTTCTGTATATAAGTCCTTTAAATCTTTAGTTAAATTTATTCCTAGATATTTGATTCTTTTAGTTACTACTTTGACTGGTATTTTTTTCTTGATTTCCTCCTCAGATTTCTCGTTATTGGTGTACAGAAATACTACTGATTTTTGAGCATTTATCTTATAGCCTGTGATATTGCTGAACTCCTTTATAAGTTCTAGAATCTTTGTTATAGATTTTTCAGGGCTTTCTGTGCATAGGGTCATGTCGTCTGCAAATAATGAAATTTTCACTTCTTCTTTTCCAATCTGGATACCTTTTATACCCTTTTCTTGCCTCAGTGCTCTAGCAAGTACTTCTAAGCCAATGTTAAATAGGAGTGGTGATAGTGGGCATCCTTGTATTGTTCCCGATCTCAGAGGGAAGACTTTTAGAATTTCACCATTGAAGATGATGTTAGCTTTGGGTTTTTCATATATACCCTTTATCATATTCAGTAAGTTTCCTTCTATTCCTATCTTTTGCAATGTTTTTATCAGGAAAGAGTTTTGTATTTTGTCGAATGCTTTTTATGCATCTATAGAGATGATCATGTGATTTTTTTCTGTCTGTTTATGTGGTGCATTACATTGATTGATTTTCTTAGGTTGAACCATCCTTGCATACCAGGGATGAAACTCACTTAGTCATGGTGTATAAATCTTTAGATGTGTTGTTGTATGCGATTAACAAGTATTTTGTTGAGGATTTTAGCATCTAGGTTCATTAGAGAAAATGGTTTGTAATTTTCCCTTCTTGTGGTATCTTTGTTTGGCTTTGATATTAGAGTAATTTAGGCATCATAGAATGAGTTAGACAATGTTCCTTCTAATTCTATTTTTTGGAAGAGCTTAAGTAGGATTGGTGTTATCTCTTTCCAGAATGTTTGGTAGTATTTAGCTGTGAGACCATCTGGTCCTGGGCTCTTCTTAGTTGGGAGGTTTTTGATGACTGAGTGTACCTCTTTACTTGTAATTGAACTGTTGAGTTCATCAATTTCTTCTTTCATCAATGTAGGCTGCTTGTGAAAAATGGAACTTGTCCATTTCCTCTAAATTACCATTCTTCTTGGCATATAATTTTTCATAGTATGTTCTTATGATACTCTTTAGTTCTGTAGCGTCAGTAGTAATATCCCCTTTCCTTCCTTATTTTGTTTATTTGCATCTGCTCTCTCTTTTTCTTTTTTAGTCTGGCTTATGGTTTACCAATTTTATTGATCTTCTCAAAGAACCAGGTTTTGGTTTGGTTTATTTTTTCTAGTGCCTTCTTATTTTCTATTTCATTTAGTTCTGCTCTAATCTTTGTTATTTCTTCCTTTCTACTTACTTTGGGGTTAGTTTGTTGTTGTTTTTCCAATTCTTTCAGGTGTGGAGTTAGATCTTCAATTTTAGCTATTTCCTCTTTTTTAAATTTATGCATTTATGGCTATGAATTTACCTTTCAGTACAGCTTTGGCTGCATCCCATAAGTTTTGATATGTTGTGTTGTCATTTTCATTCATTTCAAGGTAGTTAATGGTTTCTTTGGAGATTTCCTCCTTGACCCACTGTTTGTCTAAGAGTGTGTTGTTTAACTTCCATATCTTTGTGCCTAATCTGTTTCTCTGGCCCTTAGTGATTTCCAATTTCATTCCATTGTGGTCAGAGAAATTTCTTTGTATAGTCTCAATCTTTCTGAATTCATTGAGAGTTGTTCTGTGGCCTAGCATATGGTCTATCTGGGAGTATGATCCATGTGCACTCGAGAAGAATGCATATCCTGCTGTACTTGGGTGTAGCATTCTGTATATTTCTATTTGGTCCAGGTCCTCTAATGTATTATTCAGAGTCTTTGTTTCTTTATTGATTCTCTGTCTAGATGTTCTGTCTAATAGTGATAATGGTGTATGAAATTCCCCCACTATAATTGTAGAGGCATTTATGTCTCCACTTAGTTTTTCCAGTGTTTGCCCCATGTATTTTGAGGCACCCTGTTTAGATGCATAAATGTTTATGATTGTTCTCTCTTCTTGAAACAGTACCCCTTTTACTAATATATAGTGTCCATCTTTGTCTCTTACAATCGTTTTGCATTTAAAGTCTATTTTGTCTGATATTAGAATAGCCACTCCTGCCCTTTTTTGGTTATTGTTTGCTTGTAAAATTGTTTTCCAGTCATTCACTTTCAGCCTTCTTGTATCCTGGGTCTGAGGTGGATTTCTTGTAGACAGCATATAGATGAATCATATTTCCTTATCCATTCTACCAATATGTGTCTCTTCACTGGTGAGTTTAATGCATTAACATTCAGTGTTATTACTCTCAATGAATTTCTTACATCAGCCATATTTTCTTTGGGTTTATGTATGTCATATGTTGTTTTTATTTCTCTTTTTGTCTTTTTAGTTGTTCTTACACTCTCCTCCAACTCTCTCTCTCCTGTCTTTTCCTTTCAACCTATAGAAGTTCCTTTAGTGTTTCTTGAAGTGCAGGTTCTTATTGGCATACTCTCTTAATTTCTGTTTACCTGTGAATATTTTGAACTCGCCATCATTTTTAAATGCCAGCTTTACTGGATAGGACTTGTTTACTTTTGGTTCCTTGACTATGTCATGACACTGTCTTCTTGCCTCCATGGTTTCAAATGAGAAATCAACACTTAATCTTATTGTGCTTCCCTTGTACATGATGGCTTTCTTTTCTCTTGCTGCCTTGAGCATTTTCTCCTTGACTTGAGCATTGGATGTTTTGATAATTATATGTCTTGGAGTAAGCCTGTTGGGATTTATACTGTTTGGGGTAATCTGTGCTTCCTGGACATGTACATCCATCTTCCTCAATAGGGTTGGGAAGTTTTCAGCCATATTTCTTTCAACTCTCCTTTTGTTCCTCTTCCCTTCTCTTCTCCTTCTGAGATGCCTATACTGCATATGTTTGTGCATTTTGTGTTGTCGGTTAAATCCCTAATCCCTGCTGGTTTTTTTCTTTCTTTTTATCTCTCTGTTCTACTATCTGTTTGATTTCAGATGTACTGTCTTCCACATCACTAATTATTTCTTCTGCCTTTTCAAATCTGCTCTTATGTGAATACAGCATCTTTTTGATTTCTTGGATTGTGCCATTCATCACATCATCATTTTATCTTTATGGATTTATTCAGTTAATTAGCTTCTCTCTATGCTCTAGAGTTTTATTTAACTGTTGGTCTGTGTGTTTGTTAAGTTTTCTCCTTGACACTTTGTTCTTCTTGTTCTATTTCCTTGCTTTTTTCTATGTTCCATTGAAGGAAAAAGACCAGGGCCAGAGGAATCAAAAGATGTAAGAAAGGAAAAAGGATAATAGTCATATTGATAAAAGTTAGAAGAGTAGCCTTATAAGACTTACTAAATAGAATATTTAACTCATGTAGGCAGTGTAGAGTAATAGGGGAAAAAATTGGAGTACCTACCATGGAATGGGAAATCAAATAGAGAAAAATATATAGAATGATTTAAAAGGCCAGAATGATGAGGAGAGAGAGAAAGAGTAAAGAAAAGGCTGAAAGGAAAAGTTAATAAAAGAAAAAAAAAAAAAAAGAAAACAGAATAGGCAAGATAGAAATTGACATCTGTGAAGTTGAGGACTAATGAAAAAAGGTGGAATGTAAGAACCACAACAGAAATCAGAAGATAAAAAGATGAAGGAAGGAAAAGAGATAGCATTGGTAGACAAAATCAATATATACAGAAAATGGGAAGTCAAGGAAGAAGAAGCACAGCAAAGAAGAAACAA
This sequence comes from Tolypeutes matacus, assembly GCA_026826555.1. Lineage (NCBI taxonomy): Eukaryota > Metazoa > Chordata > Mammalia > Cingulata > Chlamyphoridae > Tolypeutes > Tolypeutes matacus. The sequence continues at coordinate 628,022 of JAKSZT010050948.1, forward strand.
GCTAGAAGCACAGTTTTATCTTGAGCAATCCACCTCCCTGTCCAGCTTCTTCCAGATCGATGTCCCTAAGCCTCTGACTCCATGGGCTCCCAGAATGGCCCACTCAGGCAAGATCCTGCCCCCATTCAGCCATCCTCTGTGAAAGAAATGGTGAGTGCCCACCTAAACTGACGCCATCTTGCTGAGCTAACTATAATAGTCTAAATGCTTCCACAAACTAAAAGTTATCTTAACAATGCATGTCTACTTTCAAGTTTAAGGTACTGGATCTGATATTCTTCTCTTTCTTCACTTCAGCATTTGTGGAGTCCTCTAACATTATCCAGGGTATTAGGGGAGGATCCCTTTTATTGATTTTAAAGAAATATGAGAGAATAAATTAAAAATCAGTGCTGAGTTGATTAGTTTATAATTAATTTAATTGGCAAAACCGTTTTTCCTCTCTATATAACATGTTGCAATGTCTTATGAATCTTATATTAATTTATAAAAGTAAAATCACTTTTTATGCATTGTTATAAGCAACTTGTGCAAGAAAATCTGTTTCCACTCCAGAATTATAAGAGAGAATTTGATTGTGTAGATGAAGGTGTTAAAAATGTTATATTATATATTTGATGAATTTTTGAATCACAACTTTTCTCTTCATCAAAAAATTCAGTGACACAGAGAAAAGTTTATTTGGAGATCTAAGAGCCACAAGTATTTTTTTTAAGGTGGCCTTAGGTCATAAACCAAAGTAGAGACCTACTGAGAAAATGGAGATTTTCTATGTAAATCCCATATCAATAAGCTTTACTCCTTGCAAAATCACCATGAATGAGTTTTACTTCACAAAATCGAGATCAATTTTTTAGTTATTAATTTTACTTTCAAATAAGATAAGTAATAGGTGAAGAAAAGATAATTCTCAAAATGAATTTTATGATTAATCTTTTTTCCCCCAAATCTTTATTGGTACTATTTTAGTAGGGCATCTCTAATAGTAGAATAATTTTGGCAGAAAATCATGAATGAGAGAGAAAGGAAACAGGACTTCTTTGTCCTACATTTCAACAAAATTACATTGTTCCTGACAATTATTCAATATAATAATTTTTAAAAATTATTAATCCATTGATTCTGTCAAATTTTATGTGTATTGCAGCTGCTAATGATTTTCATATATTCTTTTAAAAAGTTAGCTCTATACTTATAAAAGTATATATAAGTATAGATACTTATATACTTATAAAAGTATAAGTATTTTATACTTTTCTTCATATCTCTGGAACACAGAAGTCTACTTCTCTTAATAGTACTACTTTGAACAGTAGTATTTATATGCATATATTTACAGGTATATTATATTTGTACATCCTTTCTTATTCTCTTATTTCTTGTATAGATCATATAGTTGGGTCTTATGTTTTAATGCATTTTAGGTACAGTGCTTTTAAATAAGAGTATTTAGTCCTGTTACATTGAAAATCATTATTTATGTGTTTTTTTAACCATACCTCATTCCAATATATAGTTAGTTATTTCTCTAGGGGATACAATTTGCCTAATGATCATATTTTAATGAACTTATTTGGATTGCTTCTAGACAATCAAGGTGGCAGCATAAGGCACTCCATGGTTAGGTTTGCCCACAGAATCTTTGATGAATAGCAAAACCTCTCAAAGCCACCTCTCTCAAAACTCCAGTTAAAGGATTGCAATAACTGAGTGAGTGATGAATCAAGAAAATATAACTTTGCTTTTAAGAAACCTGGCCTATCTCTCCACATCCTCTCCAACACTTGTAGTTCTCTGTCTTTTTAATAGTGGCCATTTTGATAGGTGTGAAATGATATCTCATTGTAGTTTTTGATTTGCATTTCCCTAATCATTAATGATGTTTTGCTGTTTGTATTCCTTCTTTGGACAAATGTCTATTCAAGTCTTCTGCCCATTCTTTAATTAGGTTGTTTGTCATTTTACTGTTGAGTTGTAACATCTCTTTATATATCCTGGATATTAAACCCTTATCTGATGTGTGAATTCCAAATATTTTTTTCCCACTGAGATGGCTTACTTTTCACCCTTTTGACAAAGTCCTGTGATGTGTAAAAGTGTTTAATTTTGAGGACATCCCATTTATCTATTTTATCTTTTGTTGCACGTGCTTTGGGTATAAGGTCAAAGAAACCACCACCTACTACAAAGTCTTGAACATGTTTCCCTACATTTTCTTCTAGTAATTTTATGGTCCTAGTTTTTATATTTAGGTCTTTCTTCGCTGTTGGTAGGAATGCAGAATAGTACAGCCACTGGGGAGGACAGTTTGGCTGTTCCTAAAGAAGTTGAATATAGACTTGCCACATAACCTGGCAATACCCCTACTGGGTATACACCCAGAAGAACTGAGAACAGTGACATGAACAGACATCTGCACACTAATGTTCATGGAGATGTTATTCATGATTGCCAAAAGTTGTAAACAACCCAGGTGTCCACCAACAGATGAATGGATAAAAAAACTGGTGTATTCACATGATGGAATATTACGCAGCTGTAAGAAGAAATGAAGTCATAAAACATATGACAACATGGATGAACTTGGAAAACATTATTTTGAGTGAAGTAAGTCAGACACAAAAGGACAAATACTGTATGATCACATTACTATGAACCAAATATATTATGTAACATAGTGTATGATTAAAAAATTTTTATATGTATCCAGTATATTTAATTGAAAAAAAAAGAGAAAGAAACCTGGCCTATTCCCTACCCTTACCCTGTGTTCTAATTATGGGTCCATGGCTCTGTTCTGAAATGAGAAGAGTAAACTTTGTGTGCATACTGGGGTGCATGTGTGTCAGTTCAAATCTATCCAGTGGCAGCTTGAAAGCCAGATACAGGACACTCATCTCTGTCTTACGCTCCCAGAACTTGAGCTGTGGGCAGAAACAGATTGCATACAATAAGAGCAGTATAAAGAACAAACAACAAAGCAACCTGGGACACAGGATTCCCAAATTTAATACACACAGAAGAGCATACTGAAGGAGGTGAAAGTCTAATTCATAGGGATAGAGGATGCATTCCAATTCCCATTTACAGGGGATTTCTAAGGTTAGGACACAAGCCCTGTACAAGACACAAAAAAGAAGAACCCATACTTTAGCCCCAGACTGATCTGCTTGATGAGAAAGAAAAATTCTAAAGAAGAGCAACAGCCAAAACACTTTTCAAAGATAGTAAAAGATGTTTTTTGCATTTGTTTTTCTTAGCTCCTGGAACTGAAGGTTATATTTGTAATATCACAAGCTTAAAACAAACTTGAAAAACAGCTCAGGGATTAAATCTCTGAAAAGTTTAAAATAAAAAAGATTAAAATATACAGTGTGCAATAAAGGTTTACATGACAAAGACACAACAAATTTTCACCCATCCAAAGGAAGATAAAACTTCAGAAATCATCAAAGAAGAACACATGCTGGATATACACAAGAAATAACCAGCAAATTAGAAGACAGGAAATGTGAAATGTTTCAGGCTGAAGACCATGAAGAAGAAAGATGAAAAAAACTGAACACAGATTAAAAGACCTGTGGGATGCCTTAAAATGTACCAATATAGTCATATTAGGAGTCCTAAATGAAGAAACAGAGGAAGGGAGGGGAGGAATATTCAAAGGAATAAAGGCAGAAACTTCTCAATTTTAATGAAAGATATGAATACACATTTGCAAAGCCCAATGAACACAAAACAAGATAAACCTGAAAAGAAATATGCACAGACAGAATGTAGTCAACCTGGAGAATGTGAGGACAAGGAAGAGTTCTTTAACCTCCAACAGGAAAGCAGTACATTATGTAAAATGCTGTCCTTATAAATAAAAGTAAGTGCCAAATTCTCATCACACCTATGGAGGCAATAAGGCAGTGAGATGAAATATTTAGTGTTGAAAGAAAACAGTTTCAGTCAAGAATTTTATACCTGGCAAGACCCTCTTAAAAATGAGGGAGAGATTAAGACTTTGCTAGATAAACAAAAGCTGAAGGAAATCATCATTACTAACAGCAATTATAAAAGGAATTCTTCAGATAAAAAGGAAACGAAAGGTCACTAGACAGGGATTGAAGTAGTATAAAGGAACAAAGATTTCTGCTATAGATAACCATATGGATAATTATAAACCCAGTTAGTTTATTGTATTTTTTGTATGTAACACTTTTTATTTGTACAGAGTCTGAAAAGCAAATGGGTAAAAAGTAATGAGATACGACCAGATGGAGCTCAGTGGTTGAGCAAATGCTTCTCAGGGTTCAATCACCAGTACCTCCTAAAAACAAAACAAAATAAAACAACTAAAAGAAAAGTAATGAGAAGTTGATGGTTTAGGGCATATAATAAATAAGGATATAACTTGAAACAAGTAAAACAAAAAGGTGAGAGGATGGAGGAGTAAAGGAGCAATATTTATGTATGTTATTGAATTTAAGGTGGTAACAAATCAAAGAAGTTTGTTACAGATGTAGGCACTTGTATTTAAGCCTCATGGTAACCACAAAGAAAATATCTGAATAAGATATACAGAAGAAAATGAAATGGGACTCAGTATGGTACACTACAAAAAATAAATATGAGAACAGACATTAAAGAAGAATTGAGGGGAAAAACTACAAGATTTACAAAGTCAAAAAAGCAAAAATGGCATTGTAAATGTCTGTTCAGTAGTTAGTTTAAATGTATATGGACTAAGCACTCAAGCTAAAAAGAAGAGACTGGTAGAAGGTTTTATAAAACAAGACCTATCTATATGTTGTTTAAAAGTAACTCCTTACAGGGAAAGGCACAATTAGGTGGACAGGGAAATGCTAGAAAAATATTCCATTTAAAGAGTAACCCAAAGAAAACTGAGGAAGCTGTAGTAACATCAGATAAAATAGATTCGAGTCCAAAACTGTTAAAAGGGACAAGAGTACACTAGATATTTATTAAGATGTCAATTCAATAAGAAGGTATAATAATTAGAACTAACAGATATATGTAGAATACTTCATCCAACAAAAGAAGAATGCACATCCTTCTCTCTAGCTGAGTGGTTGAACACCTGCTCTCCATGCATAAGGGCCTGGGTTCAATCCTTGGTACCTCCTTAAAATATATATATATATTCTATTCAGCTTTAATTTTTTAATTTTAATTTTTTACAACTTTATTTCAAAATCAGAAATATGAAAGAACAGAAAAAGACAGCTCAATATATATTTCTCAATATTGATGAAAAATCTTCAAGATAATCAATCTTAATCATATACCCTGACTTGAAGGGAAAAGCTTATATAAACTAAATAATAGTTAATAGTAAAACTATGTTAATATTCTTTCCTCAGTTGTACCCAATAGCCACACTAATGCATGGTGATAGTTTTAGGAGGTGTGATGGTTTGAATTTGTATATTACCCAAGAAAATCAGCTTCTTTTTTTTTCCTTCTTTTTTCAGCTTCTTAAATGTAATCCATTCCTGTGGTTTTGAACCCATTGGAAGTAAGACTTATTGATAAAGTTGCTTTAGTTAAGCTGTGGTCCACCTCAATCAGGATAGGTCTTAATCCAGTTACTTGAGTCCTTTATAAGCAGAAAAATTCAGACAGAGAGAAAAAGGCATAGAAGCAAGAAGGTGAAATTCAACAGAAACTGGAAGAGAACAGAGAGACCAGGAGAGGCCAGCATGTGCCTTGCCATATGACAAGCTATGGACCAATGATAACCAGCAGCCAGGCCCAGAATGCCACAGTATTCAGGCAGAAAGCATTATCTTGATCATGCTTTGATTCGGACATTTATTCAACCTCAAATATGAGTGAATAAATACCTATAGTTTAACTGACCCATTTTGTGGAATTTGAGCATAATAGGAATCTGAAACACCATGTGTGGATAAATCTCTGCATTTTAAATGCATCCTTATATATGCCAAAATGTGATCGATATTTACTTGTGTATTTTATATGTGATACATTTGCTAGAGTCTGTGAAGAACAATATTAATAAGTTCCTTTTCTCAAAGAGTTTCTTGGGGAGTGCTCAGTATTACACACACACACACACACAAGCACACACACTTACTCATTTTATTTGAAAAGAGTTCCGTCAAATTTATCTTCAATTCCTTTCATTATATATTTCAAATGTGATGGCTCAACTTAATTCATTCTTTACTATTCAATGATTCATGCACAGTAGAGAGAGTACTAAGAGATACACCCTTTCTAATTGGTCATGTTGTAACAATATCTGGGAGAGTTCATTCGTTTGAGTTTACATTAAAAAATATTCATCCCTGCAATTCTCTCTTCATGGGAAAATAATTCTCCTTTTAATAAAAACAGATTGATTATTAACAAAGGTTTTCTGCTTGATTCAGAGAAATGAAAATATATACCACCAATTTGCTTCAGGAATTATTCTGCAGCTAATGATTCATTTTACTACAAACACACAAACATTTGTATATTAAGTCTTTGATATTATAGAGCAATACTCTAGTTATTTGTATTAGTCAGCCAAAGGGGTGCTAATGCAAAATACCAGAGATTGTTGGTCTTTATGAAGAGTATTTATTTGGGTCAGAAGTCCACAGTTACCAGGCCATAAAGCATAAGTTTCTTCCCTCACCAAAGTCCCAACGTGCTGGAGCAAGACAACTGCTTACGTTTGCCAGGGTTCAGGCTTCTTGGGTTCCTCTCTTCCTGGGGCTGTATTTCTCTCTGGGCTTAGCTCTTCTGTTTCCTCCACAAAGACAACTGTAGACCATGAGGCTCTCTAGGCTTTGCTTCTCTCCACAAGGTCAGCTGTAGACTATCAGTCAAACGGCTCGTCTCTGTCCTGGGTCCTTCTTTCTTTCCTCACGACCAAGCTCCTCCATCTGCTCACCTCCCTGGGCTCCAGCATCAAAACTCCAACATCAGAACTGCTCCCTCTGTCCTTTGCCTTGCCTTTTATATTTGATTCCCAACCCCCACCAAGGGGTGGGGCTCAATGCCCTACTGATGTGGCCCAGTCAACGCCCTAATCATAACTTAATCATGCCCAGATTAGCAGACCATTTACAAGAGTAATCCAATATCTATTTTTTGAAATTCATAATTACATCAAACTGCCCAAGGGCTACACTCTACCCTCTGAATTCCAAAAATACATTACAATATTCAAAAAACCTTAAATCAGTTACAATACACATTCAAAATCATAATCAGTTTAAAGAAATACAGTTTGTCTTTAGGCAAAATCCCATCTGCTGTAGACCTCTGAAACTTACAAAACCATTTAACTGTTTCCAATACACAAATGGAAAGGCAAAGGAGAAACATTTTCATTATCATAAGGAGAAATTGGGACGTTAAACATGAGTCATGGGTCCTCTACAGTTCAGTAAAACTGAAGGGCATCCTCAATTGTATTTCAAAGTCTGAGAGTCATTCTTAAGATGATGGTTTCTTCTCCTTGGGCCACATGGGTACCCACCCTTTCCACAGGCTTGCCCAAGGGCCACTTTCTTGGTTCCACCCTCATCAAGAAACTGGGTGTCAACAAAGCTCCAGACCTCACCCTCCAAGAGTGTTGGGGTGATTGTCACAACTTACCCAATCATTGGGTTAGAGTCTTAGCTCCCCTAGTTCAGTGAGGTGAAGAAAACATTCCCCTTAACCTTTGGCATACAGGTTCAACCCTGTCAGTGCAACGACTTGACCACCTGGCCTTCCCTAACTTTGGCATACAGGTTCAATCCTCTCAGTAAATTGGATTGACCACTTGGCCTTCTCTAATCCATGGGGGACAGGTACACCCCTCTCAGACCTAAGGGGTGTTGACCTTAACTGCCCTAATCTTTGAGGAATGGGTTCCACCCTCTTTGCACCCTGGGGTGGCAAAACTCTCCCAGAACATTGGGTGGGGACATCCATGGTCTTCAAATGCTGAGGCAAACTCACCCTCTCTATACACGTGGGTGGGGCTCCTCTCTTGGCCCAAGGTGATGTCTTAATCAAGATCTCTGCTTCCACGGTTTTCTTCTTTAAGCTGTTTCTCTTCAATCTCTCCTTTCCATGTCCTTTTATGTCCAAGCTGACAGTGGTTTTGTTCACACAGCTCTCTCAAAAACTTTGTTGGTTTAGCATGCAGGAAGCAGGGGTCTAAGCCATCAGACAGAAAGACTTTCCACAAGTCTTCCTGAGATAACTGCATCTTCAATTCTAATTTACAAATTCTGGGTTTAGCTAACTCTTCAAATGGGACACTTTCATCTGGGAACTTGATTTCCAGAAACTTGGAAGTTCTGGAATCAGTTTCTGTTTCATTTGTGCTCAAAAGTTCAGTCCTTAGTGTATTTCACTCATCTAGCATTTTGCTATAAGCTGCAAGGAGAAGCCAAGCCACATTCTCCAAATTTACCTTTGAAAGTTCTTCAGCTAAATGCTCCAGTTTGCCATTTTCAAATTCTGTCTTCCATAGAACACCAGGAGTTAATCTTGCTAAGTTCTTTGCAACTTTAAAACATGGATCGCCTTTTCTCCAGTTTCCAATAATAGTTTCATCATTAACTACTAAGGCATCATAGGAAATCTCTTTAGCATCCATATGACTATCTACAGTCTCTTCAAAGTGATCTGGGCCTTTTCTATCAAGCATTTCACAATCCCTCCAAAAAATACCTCTTACCCATTTATAAAATTGTTCCAACATTTTGGTAATTGCAAAAGCACTACCCTACTCCTGGTACCAAATTCTGTATTAGTCAGCCAAAGGGGTGCTAATGCAAAATACCAGATATTGGTTGGTCTTTATAAAGGGTATTTATTTGGGGTAGAAGTCCACAGTTACCAGGCCATAAAGCATAAACTGCCCAATAGCTACATTATTTGTATAGTAATCTCTAATTTTTAAAAGGAAAACATAATCTACTCAACATGTATAATTTTTTTTTGTAACTCAAAGTCAGAATAATGTCAAATCACTGAAAAATGATCAAATTTTAACTATTATAACAAAATGACCCAAAGTTTTCAATATTACTCAATGGCCCCATTAGATCTTGCATCTTACTAAACTGTCCTAACCTTTTCACTGGGGCTTTACTTTCATTATTTCTACACTCTTTCTTACTTTTCTCTCAGACAACAATCTGCCATTTCCTGTGTTCATAAGTCTTAGGAGACCTCACATCTTAACCTCTTAATATTCTGCTGTCCATTTGCTGAAAACTGATAAAACAGAATATCTAGCTGTATCAAGCATCAATGTAATATTTTTCACAGATTACAGTTTGATGGTTGCTCATGCATCTTTGGTATGACATAAATTTCAGGCATTGCTCAGAAGCCCCCATTTTACCTCCATTTGCCTATGTTCTGAATACTTGAAGTGCATAAACGATATCCTAATACAGTGATTCAGTGCTCAAGCCAAAAAGATGAAATGACAATTCATGTCTTAAATTTCTACACTGTAAGTGATCAATTATTATTATTATGCCATTGGAGATTACTGTAATATATTCCCAACTGCTGGAGTAATTGAATGCATAAAGTCATGCGAGTTAGTTTTAATTGTAATATGCATAGATTATTCCTAAAAACTGTTTTCTATGTATGACTCACTGTGGAGCATTATTCGTGTATTTGTTTCTCTAACTCTAGATCAATTGATTCATCATTAGAATGACAGGGGTATAGAATACAGAGGCCACCTGTACCTGAATCAGGGAAGTTATTAGTCCAAATATTTATGGGTCATTTGTTCAACTCATGTCATTTCTAAAACCGTCAGGTCAAGTTGTTAATTTACAAATGAATTCTATTAGCTCTTTTCATATTAAATGATACTAAAACACAAAGTGAACAGCTAAAGAACTTTCCTTCTCACGTCCGTACACATAAAGCAGTATAGTATCTGGGGACTGATTATTGCACTAGAACAGTAGAAATCTAGATCTTTCAGCAATTGTATAAAATGATTTCCTATAATCTATTTGCCTGCAGAATGAACACATTAATACTGATCTAAAAGACTGAAATAGATATTGAAGGGGCAAATATATTAATAAGATTAAACCTTTAAAACTATATTAAATATAAAGTCTGAATTAGGTGTGCCCTCACAGCCACAGCCTCATGTATTGCAACATTTTCTAAATTAATCTAAAACTGTCTCAGTGGCCTTAGATCTTCTTAGATTTTACAGAACAGAATTAATCAAGATATTTATTATGAAGATATGCTATGATTGAATTAAGACAGATCATGTTTCATTCAAATGTCTTGCTTAAATATTAAGCATTGTACTGTCATTTAATGGCTTAATAGTTCCTCATGTTATTGCTTTTGGAAGTCTAATTAGTTGACAATTCATGTTTTTCTATTTCTTCAGAAACTCTGACAGAATTGGTAAGAGTAATTCTGAAGAAAATAATAAGACATTGTTATTTTAATGCATTACATTTGTTTAGTATTGTTGACTGTGCATTCAGTGAAATAACTAAATAACTATTATTTAAGTCATAATTAAAGTAGGAATAGAGAACGGTAAATAAATATTTCTGCAAAAATTAAAAAAAAAATTGAACCTGGACATAATAATTATATAAGGCAGGAAACAATGAAACTTAGAGTAAAGTAAAAGTCTTCCTGGATAGTTCTAGCCAATAAATTGAGACAAAGAGTTATGAGTATGAGAATTCAAAGTTTCATTTATTAGCCCATAAAGCACTGGTTATAAGAATGATTTCATTAGTTATCTATTACAATATATTTTTATTTTTCATGCATTCACCCTACAAGAATTTCAAATCAGTTTTGAGGACACATAATTTTATGTAAAATATTTAAATTTATAATAAAAGTCAAGCTACAGTTTTACTATACTGACATGGATCCTCTCAGTTATAGAAAACCCATCTGAATTAGAACTAATGATAGTAGGAAAAGGAAGCCCCATTTCACCATTTTTCTGGGAAAGGTAAGTTCAGGATTACTTTGAAGAATTGTCAATATCAGGTAAAGAATTCATCTAATTAGTGAAAATAATAGAGTTGCAGGAAAATAGAAATGATGAGAAAAGGCAGATTTTCAGTCTACAAATAGGGAATAAAATGAAACAAAACAGATTAGAATCCTCAACCAACTATTGTAATTAATGAAATATTTTGGTATGTTTTTTTTTTTTTTCAAAATTTCATTTAATTAAAAATGTGTTAATGCCTTGATTGGGACAACAAATGGCTTTTTTTCTCCTATTTTAAAAGCTTCGTGAGGGGAGGAGTTGGCATGAACATTAGCTGAAGGGAGGTTGAGATAAAAGAATTTATGTAGATGAGATAAAAGCAGAATTGAAAGAAATAAAATATAAAATGATATGAATATGATGAAATCTACTATTCTTTATATGTGATTAGAACTCACAGGAAAAATATCGGTCCTGAAACAATTTTTGCCATCATTTCAATGATATTCCTGAGTCCAGATTGGTGAAAGGTAAATAAAATAGAATTTGGAATCTGAACATATGTGTTCATTGATGAACTCTATGACTAAAAGCTGTGTGATGTTAGGCTTTCTGTCCAAACTAGATACTCTTCATAATAGCAATACATGAGCAACCAGGCCCAATAATGAAGGCCAGGCAGACTAATTAAATATATAAAGTAGTAACTAGATAAAAGATTTCCTTTGTACATTTCAATTGTGGTTAAAAATGGGGACTCACGTAATTGAACTTTTTTCATCCAATTTATTTATTTATTTTTAAATACAGATATTAGCTCACAAAATTAAAAGTATCACCTAATCATTATAAATGTATGTGACTAAGGCTTCAGCCAGGTATTCTGCCCTTTAGCTACATGAATAGAATGTGATTAATAATATGAATGCAAATATTTGGCTGTTTTAAATCCAATAATTCATATAATGATTAAAATGACTATAACTGTGGGTTTGGTTATCATCTATTAATTTTTCATGCCCCAAAATAGTACACCTTTAAAATGCCTGAAAAAAAAAGCTATTCTATGTTTTACTAAATCAATATTAGCACATATGCAAAGGACTCAAAAGTTACAAAGAAAAAGTGATTGTGATTCTCAATAAATTTAATAATAATGTATCAATCTTTAGAAATTAATTTAAAGCAGCTTCCATAAATATGATTTTACTAGAGAGCAGAAAAGTCATGTTATCCTGGACTCATCATTAAAACTTAACAAAGTTTGCAAAGGAGAAGAGGAATAATAAAAGCTATAATTTATTGAGTACTTGCTCAAAAAATGTACTTTTTTACACATTGCTTTATTTCATCTTCATAGAAGCTCTTACAGCCAATACATGCCAGAACTAAAATTCAATTCCAGGTCTCCCTCCATTTGCTTGACTCTTCACAGTCATATATTATTTCCTGTTGCATCATGGTTTTATTTTCGCAACCATTCCTTTTTTCCATAATGAAAGGAAACAAAATATGATTCTTGATGCATTTATTTTTTATTTATTTTTAAATAAATTTAAAAATTTATTATTTTTAAGGCCTATGAACAAAAGAGACTACAATTAAGAGACTATGGGTCACTAGCAATCTGAAATGTATTCTAGAATACAAAGCTAGCAAAATAAACTTAAAAGAACTATTGTTTATATTTCTTATTATAATAAAATGTAAGCTACCAGATAATTGAAGTTTTCTTGCCCTTTATTGATAAATTTCCTTAACTTAAGTTTATATCCTACTTTTCCTGAGCTCATACTTTGAACTGGAATGTTTTCCTCCATAGGTCAATGAAAGCACCCACCCAATTTTGAGAACTCTTATTTAACACTGCTAACATAAAGTTTACATTTTATTTTTTCTTTGTTGTTTTCTAAAAACGATGGGGTCCCAATGCTTATGTAGAACTCTACATAAATCTGGTTTTATGGATAATTCCTAGGCACCTAAAAAACAGACAATAACTAAAGTCTTAGTAAAAAGGATTTCATAACATATTTGAACTTGAATTTTACATTCCGTATCCTAAAATATTCTGCAAATTATATGAAATTTCATCTTATCCTTGGAACAGCAAATGAAAATTTATTTTACACTGTTACTATGATTTATTTAGATTGTTTATATCCATTTACACAGCTATTGTATCCCAGAAGAGATGCCCCAAAGGGAATACAACCCATTTATCTTCTGTTTCTAAACAATATAATGATTTACTCAATAACAAAAGAAAATATTTCTGAAATAATAGACATTGATATTTATTGAATAAATAGAGTTCTTTTACCTCTCATTTAAAATGGAAGCTTAGAAAATTATTATATATATGTTTTAATGCTATATCAGAAATCTTAAGATATGACACATAAATTTATAGGACAAGCTAACATGGGCTAGCACTTAACTTCTTTGAGGCCCAGTTTCCTCATCTTTGCAATGTAACCATACTATATTGCAAAAACTTAGTAAATATGAAAACCTGTTATAATATTACACCATAATATATCTTTTGTAGGATTTAGTACATAGGTTTATAGTGATCCAATTTCATTATACTTCTAATCTGTTTAAATTATGAAGAGTGGTGTTTGCAGGGAATAAGGTATACAGTTTGAGATTATCAAAGGATTATTATACAAAGCGATAATGAAATTACAAAGACATAGGCATGTGGAATTGGAAATATCTAAAGTATAAGGCTCTGGAGGCCTTCAGAAGTGTTATAATTTTGTGAATTCAGAATACTAACTTATAGTTTACCCAGAAGAATTAGTAACATGAACACACAAGTACCAACACAAGTAGGACCAAAATAGTAAAATTTAGCCTTTGTAGGCAAGGGAGAACCAACAGAATTTTTACATTTTTCAATTCTCTAGATGTTCTTGTAGGCTATATTGGGCCAATATACAACAATAAAAATGCCATGGAATATAAACACTCTCAGGATAAAATGTGGTGCTGTGATAGGAGTTTGACATATTTCAGAGAGGGTGTAATCAGCCTCCATGATGAAGTGGCATTTGAACAAAAATCTGAAAGTAGTGATGCAAAATGAAACTAAGAATTCTTCTTGGTAAATCATTTTAAAAGATGAGCAGACATTAAGATTACAAGATTTGAATAAACCCTCTGAAAGAGAAAAAAAAACAATATTAAAAGTAAAATTGAATGAAACTGAAACAATACAGGCAGAAGAAAAATAAGTACAGCAGAAACACTATAAGGAAAGTTGCAAACAAGCAAGGAAGTTCTGCAGGATATAGGTTTTAGAAAGTTTTATGGCAGGAAAATAATTGCCATAATATATTATAGCAAATGAACATAAAAATAAAAAGTGATCGCTAAAACTTCAAGAAATTGACATTAATTTAAATTGACACTGATAGATATCAGGATGATACGAAAGCATGATTCAAAGAACTCAGAAATTAACAAAAATAAAACAATAAGAGAAATAAAAAATAATTTTGAAATGCAAGAGTGATTAGTCAGCATAGAAAGCACAGTTAGGAAAGAAAAAATAGAAAGGCTAATTATGAAAAAAAATCATTTTGAAATAATGAAGATAACTAAATTTGAAGGAAACTGAAACACATAAAATGTGCTAAACTATAATTTTCAAATTTTAGACATCTTGAATCATACAAATTTAAAATGAATACATGGCAAAAACACATATACTATTTCATTAATTAGTAAGGCAATAAGATTGATTCAAAGAGCATTTATGTATGAAGGATTTATAGATTTATTAGAACAGAATTAGGGCTTATTTCCTTTTTTATTTTTTAAAAGATAATTAATATGCCTATATACAAATCCAAATATCATAATATAAAGCCTAATGAATTTTCATAACCTGAAAATCACCATGTAAATAAAACTAAGACTAGAAAGTGGAATAGTGCCACACTACCAAAGATTCAATTCTGCTGTCTTTTAGACACTATCTTCTTATAAAACTAACTCCTATTCTGAAGCTAAGATTAAATTACGCAATAGGTAATTTTAAAATTAGGATTTTTAAAAATATAAATGCAATAGATACACCATTTACATGTGCCAGTTATTTGAGTTTTGAAAATGTATGTACTTGTGAGACCACAATCAAGTTATAGAACATTTCTACCACCCTAAAGTCTCCCCTCAACCATTCTGCACTCAGTCACCTCCCTTTACCTCTAGTTCTGGCCACCACAGATGTTTTCTTCATTTTTATATTTTTCTCTGCCCAGAACATGATCCAAGTGGAATTACATTGTATTTAACATTTTAAGTTTGGCTTCTTCCATAGCATAATGTATTTGAGATCCATTGGTGTACTTGAATTTATCAGTAGTTTGTTTCTATTTGTTGCTGAGTTCTATTCCTTTGTACTCATGTACCTCAGCTTCTCCATTCACTAGTTGATGGAAATGTGGCTGATTCTAATTATATAACGTTAAAGTTGGCTTACAGGTCTCTATGTGGATATGTTCTTATTTTAAATGATCAAAAACTTAGTCAAATATCTAGGATTAACAAAAGGTGTAAAGGGCATAAACATAAAACTACAAAACCTAACTTAAAGTAAGATGTTAATTCTATCCAATGTGGTTTAAAGATTCAATGTACTGACTTTTAAAAGAAAGTTGAGAAGATGGCATTGGTTTAGGAGGGCACTCACTGACTAGCTATCTAAGAATAGCTGATAGGGGACAGGGTCCTGCCTGGGGGTCTGTGCTGTAGGCACATGGAGTGAAAAGATTGGGACAGCTTGGCAGCATGGATTGCACGGTGCAGATTCATGAGTTTTATCCTTGCCCATGGAGGTTATAACAGATGGCTGAGCCCCACCCTCAGGGAAAAATGCTGGTTTGACCCACAACTCCCGCCCACAAACCGGTGAGAGGGAGCATTCTTGGAGAGTGGGAGGATTCTGGTGGAGGGTCAAGAAGGCTTTCCTTGCTGTAGATTTTGCTGCCTGGAACCCCTTGCAGCTTTGGGTAACAAAATAGCTGGCTTGAAGCAGGACCAGGCTGAGGGGAGTGGTGAATATGCTGAGGAAGTTGACTTACCGAGCTGCCCAGGGAAATGCCACAACACCCCCGCCGACAAGCCCATGAAAGGGAGCATTCTCCAAGAGTGGGAAGATTCTGACAGAAGGTGGAAAGGGGGATTCCTTTCTGTTGATTTGGCTTCCTGGACCCCCTCATAGCTTTGGGGAGCAGATAAGCCAGATGGAAACAGCACCAGGCTGAGGGGAAAGGCAACTCTACTGAGGAATCCTGCTTTACCAAACAGCCGGTGATACTCAGGCTTACCTCCAGAGCGAGCAGAGTCAGCCATTTTTATCATTCTGCACTGACTAGCATCAGAGTTTCAGCTCACCCGGGGAGGCCAGGAAGTGTGAAGTGCTTGATTAGTGTCCTTGAGCCTAGTTAGGGTACCCTCAGTGAAGGGGGTGGTCTAGAAGAGGACATATTTTGGGTCCGTTATTTCACCAAAAAAAAATGAATAAATAAAAAAGTCACTTTAAAAAATAAAAAAATGAATTTTTCTTTTGAATTTAGTTTAATAGCTAAAATCTGCCCCAAAACTTGCAGATAGAACCTTGCAGGGCAATTAAGTGATAAATACAAGCAGGCTGAGAGGTTCCACAAGGGCCCAAGAAAGAACACTGTTCTTCCTTAGATTTGTTTGACTGCTTGCTTGTGTGGTTGTTTGGTTTTTCTCTGTTTATTTATTGCCTCTTGCTTTTCTTTCCTCTTTCCTCCACCCCTTCTTCTTTATTCCTTTCTTTTTTTTTTAATTAGGTGCTGCTAGCTTTTCTCTTCTTTGCTGTGCTTCTTCTTCAGTGATTTGCCATTCTCTGTCTATACTGATTTTGTGTCCCAAGCTATCTCTTTTGCTTCCCTCCTCTTTTTGCCTTCTGCTTTCTGCTGTGGTTCTTAAAAACCATGTTTTTTCATTAGTCCATAATTTAAGGGTATAAATTTCTATTCTATCTATTCTATTTTCTTCTTTTTTTTTTCACTAATATTAACTTTTTCTTTTCAGCCCTTTCTTTACTCTTTCTCTCCCTTCTCATCATTCTAGCCTTCTAAATCATTATTTATATATTCCTGTGTTTGGTTTCCCAGTCCATGGTAGGAACTCAACTTTTTTTTCCTATTACTCTACACTGCCAACATTAGCTAAATATTTGTTTCCCTAAGTCTTGTACAGCCCCCCTTCAAACTTTTATCAATATTACTATTATCCTTCTTCCTTTCTCACATCTTTTGATTACTCTGGCCCTAATCTTTTGCCTTCAAGGGAACATAGAAAGAAACAAGGAAATAAAATACGAAGAAAAAGTGTCAAAGAGAAAACTTAACACACACACAGAACCACCAACTAAATAAAACTCTAGAAAAGAGACAGAAGCTAATCAACCAAATAAACCCATGAAGATAAAATGATGACTAGAGGGCAAAAAAATTATAAACCACACTGAGAAACAGGAAGACATGGACCAGCCCAATGAACAAACTAAAAACCAGGAAGAGATGCAGAACATCGAACAATTAATCAAAGCTTTCCAAACAAATATCATGGACCAACTTAATAAAGTGAAGGAAGAGATTAAGAATATTAAGTAGACACTGGGAGATCATACTGAAGAAATTGCAAACGTACATAAAAAGATAACAGATATGATGGTGATCAATGGCACAATGCAAGAACTCAAAAGACGCTAGATTCATATAACAGCAGAACAGGCAGAAGAAAAAATTAGTGATGTGGAACACAATACATCTGAAATCAAACAGATAGTAGAACCGATAGACAAAAAGTTAGAAAAAAATCAGCAGGGACTCAGGGATTCAACCAAAAACACAAAACACACAAACATATGCATTATGGGCAACCCAGAAGGAGACAAGAAGGGAAAGGGAACAGAAGGAGTGCTGAAGGAAATAATGGCTGAAAACTTCCCAATCCTATTGAGAGAGATGGATGTGCAGATCTGGGAAGCACAGTGCACTCCAAATAGTATAAATCCCAACAGGCCAACTGCAAGACATTTACCTGTCAAAATGTCCAATGTTCAAGACAAAGAGAAAATCTCAAGGCAGCAAGAGAAAAGAGAACCATCACATACAAGGGTAACACAATAAGATTAAGTGCTGATTTCTCATCTGAAACCATGGAGGCAAGAAAACAGTGGTATCACGTAGTCAAAGTAGTAAAAGAAAACAATTTCTATCCACGAATACTCTCTCCAGCAAAACTGGCATTCAAAAATGATGGAGAGTTCAAAATATTCACAGATAAACAGAAATTAAGAGAGTATGCCAATAAGAAACCTGCACTTCAAGAAATACTAAAGGAAATTCTACAAGTTGAAAGAGAAAAACAAGGGAGAGAGAGTTGGAGGAGACCTTAAAAACAACCAAAAAGACAAACACAGAAACAAAACAACATATGACATACATTAACCCAAAGAAAATATGGCTGAAGTAAGAAATTCGTTGCGAGTAATAACACTGAATGGCAGAATGGATAAGGAAATATGATCCATCTATATGCTGCCTACAAAGAAACCCACCTTCAAACCAGGGGTTCAAGGAGGCTGAAAGTGAATGGCTGGAAAACAATTTTACAAGTTAACAATAGCCATAAAAGGGCAGAGTAGCTATTCTAATATCAGACAAAATAGACTTTAAACGCAAAACTATTGTAAGAGACAAAGATGGACACTATATATTAGTAAAAGGTGTAATCTCTGAAGAAGAGAGAACAATAAAAAACATTTATGCACCTAATCGGGGTGCCTCAAAATACGCAAGGCAAAATCTGGAAAACCTAAGTGGAGAAATAAATGCCTCTACAATTATAGTGGGGGACTTTATTACACCATTATCATCATTAGACAGAACATCTAGACAGAGAATCAATAAAGAAACAAAGACTCTGAATAATACATTAGAGGATTTGGACTTAATAGACATATACAGAACAGTACACCCAAATACAGCAGGATTTACATTCTTCTCGAGTGCACATGGATCATTCTCCAAGATAGATCACATGCTAGGCCAAAGAAAAACTCTCAATGAATTCAGAAAGATTGAGACTATACAAAGAAATTACTCTGACCACAATGGAATGAAATTGGAAAACACTAAGCCAGAGAATCAGATTAGGCACAAAGATATGGAAGTTAAACAACACACTCTTAGACAAACAGCGGGTCAAGGAGGAAATCTCAAAAGAAATCAGTAACTACCCTGAAACTAATGAAAATGACAACACAACATATCAAAACCTATAGGATGCAGCAAAAGTTGTCCTGAGAGGGAAGTTCATAGCCATAAATGCATATATTAAAAAAGAAGAAAGAGCTAAAATTGAAGACCTAACTGCACACTTAGAGGAATTGGGAAAAAAAACAACAAACTAAACCTAAAGGAAGTAGAAAGAAGGAAATAACAAAGATTAGAGCTGAACTAAATAAAATAGAGAATAAGAAAGCACTAGAAAAAATAAACAAAACCAAAAGCTGGTTCTTCAAGGAGATCAATAAAATTGACAAATCCTTAGCCAGACTAACAGAGAGAGAGAGAGAGAGAGAGAGAACAGATGCAAATACAAAGAATAAGGAATGAGCAAGGGGATATCATTACTGACCTCACAGAAATAAAGAGTATCATAAGAGGATACTTTGAAAAATTATATGCCAACAAGAATGATAATGTAGAGGAAATGGAGAAGTTTCTAGAAACTCACAAACAGCTTACATGATGAAAGAAGAAATAGATGAACTCAACAGTCCAGTTACAAGTAAAGAGATAGACTTAGTCATCAAAAACATACCAACTAAGAAGAGCCCAGGACCAGATGGCTTCACAGCTGAATTCTACCAAACATTCTGGAAAGAGCTAACACCAATTCTGCATAAGCTCTTCCAAAAAATAGAAGAGGAAGGAATATTGCCTAACTCATTCTACAATGCCACATTACCCTAATACCAAAACCAAACAAAGATACCACAAGAAAGGAAAATTATAGACAAATTTCTCTAATGAATTTAGATGCTAAAATCCTCAACAAAATACTTGCTAATCGCATTCAACAACATATCAAAAGAATTATACACCATGACCAAGTGGGTTTCATCCTGGGTATGCAAGGATGGTTCAATATAAGAAAATCAATCAATGTAATATACCACATAAACAGATTGAAAGAAAAAAAATCACATGATGATCTCTATAGATGCAGAAAAAGCATTCGACAACATACATCACCATTTTCTGATAAAAACACTGCAAAAGAAGGAATAGAAGGCAAATTTCTTAATATGATAAAGGGTATATATGAAAAACCCAAAGTTAACATCATCTTCAATATGAAATCCTAAAAGCCTTCCCTCTGAGATCAGGAACAAGACAAGGATGCCCACTATCACCACTCCTATTTAACATTGTCTTAGAAGTACTTGAGCACTGAGGCAAGAAAAAGATATAAAAGGCATCCAAATTGGAAAAGAAGAAGTAAAAATTTCATTATTTGTAGGAGACATGATCCTATACGTGGAAAGCCCTGAGAAAACTACAACAGAGCTTCTAGAACTTATAAAGGAGTTCAGTAATGATGCAGGTTATAAGATCAATGCTCAAAAATCAGTAGCCTTTCTGTACACCAATAACGAACAATCTGAAGAGGGAATCAAGAAAAAAATACCATTTACAATAGTAACTAAAAGAATCAAATATCTAGTAATAAATTTAACTAAAGATATAAAGGACTTATATACAGAAAACTATACAACACTGTTAAATGAAATCAAAGAAGACTTAAATAAATGGAAGAATATTCCCTGTTCATGGATAGAAGACTAAACATCATGAAGATGTCTATCCTACCCAAACTAATCTACAGATTTAATGCAATCCCAATAAATATCAACACTGTATTTTTTAAGGAACTGGAAAAACTAACTACAAAATATATTTGGAAAGGTAAGAGGCCTGGAATTGCCAAAGAAATATTGAAAAAGAAAAATGAATTTGGGAGTATCATACTACCTGACTTTAAAACATACTACAAAGCTACAGTGCTCAAAACTGCATGGTATTGACACAAGGATAGACCTACTGACCAATGGAATGAATTGAGAGTTCTGATATAGATCCTCGCATATACAGTCATCTGATATTTGACAAGGCCACCAAGCCCACTCAGTTGGGAGAGAAGGGCTTCTTTAACAAGTGGTGCTTGGAGAACTGGATATCCATATCTAAAAGAATGAGAGAGGAATACCATCTCACACCTTATACAAAAATCAACTCAAGATGGATCAAAGATCTAAATATAAGAGTCTAAACCATAAAGACCTTGGAAGATAATGTAGGGAAGCATCTACAGGACCTTGTAATAGGAAATGGTTTCATGAACTTCACACCCAAAGCACAAGCAGCAAGAGAAAAAATAGATAAATGGGATCTCCTCAAAATTAAAAACTTCTGCACCACAAAGTATGTTATTAAGAAACTAAAAAGGTAGCCTACCCAATGGGAGAAAATATTTGGCAGCCATATATCTGATAGGAGCCTGATATCCTGCATATATAAAGAAATGCTAGTCCTCGAAAATAAAAAGACAAACAGCCCATTTAAAAAATGGGTAAGTGACCTGAAAAGACACTTCTGCAAGGAAGAAATACAAATGGCTAAAAAAAATATGAAAAAAAAGTGCTCGACATCACCAGCTATTAGGGAAATGCAATCAAAACTACAATGAGATACCATCTTACACCCATCAGAATGGCAGCTATTAAAAAAACAGCAGACTATAACTGCTGGAGAGGATGTGGAGGAACCCTAATTCACTGCTGGTGGGATTGTGGAATGGTCCAGCCACTGTGGAGGACAGTTTGGTGGTTCCTCAGAAAACTAACAATACATCTTCCGTGTGATCCAGCGATTCCATTGCTGGGTATATACCCAGAAGAATTGAAATCAAAGACATGAACAGATATATGCACACCAATGTTCATAGCGGCATTATTCACAATTGCCGAAAGTTGGAATCAGCCCCGGTGCCCATCAACAGAAGAATGCATAAACAAAATGTGGTACATACATACAATGGAATATTACTCAGCTGTAAGAAGGAATAAAGTGCTAGCACATGGAATAACATGGATGAATCTTGAATACCTTATGTTGAGTGAAACAAGCCAGGCATTGAAGGATGAACAGTATATGCTCTCACTGATTTGAATTGCAGAAAGTGAGCAGTCTCTGATAATCATTGTCTGAAAGATAGGTTAACAAAGGAGAGAAAGGGAAGAGAAGGTTGTGAGTCATCACACTAATGGACATAATCTATGGTAAAGTGATAAATACAGTTGCATATTGAAGGATAGGACAGGTGGGTAGAGACACTACTGAGTTTGGTGGTGCAAGTTGACAGGTGGGTAGATTAAGAAGGGTGGGTTAGAATACCCAGGATACTGGGGAGATAGTTGGGAGGGGGACTAGATGAACATGAGATTTGTGGGTATGATGTTGAAAGTGCAGGAGTGGGAATGCTCTTATTGTAGTATGACAAGGTAGTGTCACTGGTTTAGGGAGTAGGTTGGTGGGTGCATTCAGGAAGGGATGCATCTGGAGTAGGCTTCTGGGGAATGTGTGAGTGTTCATCCTGTTATAAGGTGCTGTGTCGGGGAGAGAAAAAGAAGAGAAGGTTGTGAGCCACCATGCGTATGGACATAATCTATGGTAAAGTGACAGAGTATAGTTGCATATTGAAGGATAGGACAGGTGGGTAGTGATATTACTGGGTTTGGTGGTGCAGGGTTGACAGGTGGGTAGATTAGGAAGGGCAGGTTAGAATACCCAGGGCATGTAACTATGAATATTGTCATCCCATGAGTCAAGACAGGGGAGTGTCATATGCCCCAGGGGATTGGGGAGGAAGGAACAGAAAAGAACAAACAGCGCATTTATTGATCATGGGAAACGTTTTTCATTACCTTACAGTAATGGACACAGGACATGATAAATACCATCAAAAATTATTAAACTGTATCATCTAAATTGTAAACTATACTGTAAACCATTGACAAAGTTTAGTTGCTATATTTCACTATCTGTACACGGTTATAACAATGTTACCATCCACACACACAAAAAAAGTTTTTAATATGGGGTGGGAAAGGGGGCGGGAGATTGGGTATGTGGGAGTTTCTAGTATTCCTTTATGACTTTGCTGTCACCTAAAACGTCTTTGAAAATTAAATGAAAATTTGGGAGACACTGGAGAATGAGAGGGGGAAGGTGTCACAGTACACACTGGACATCCAATAATGCAGTGATAAAAGGTCAAAAAGTAATTTAAAAAAAATTTTCCACCATTTTTTTGAATGTCCCAATCCATTAATCATATTTTATTTTTAGTTTTTTTTCTGAGTTTCCTTGTATTTTATCTCTTGCGTTTAAGCTCATCATTATTATTTCATTTTCCTATTAATTATATTTGGAAATTATATGGGCTTCATCTTCAAGGAAGGTTTAGATCACAGAAGGGTTACAATAGGGGCTGCAGAGGATCATTGTTAGGGGTTGTCTGGGATGGGGGATTCATGGGAGTAAGTTCATCTGAATATACATGAAAGATATATAAAATTGTTCAAATGATCAAGGGATGGGTCATGGTCATGGTGGGTAGATAATCACTCAAAAAATAAGGGAATACTGAATTCCCAGCCTGGAGAGCTCTGCCACATTCTCCAAGGGAGCAGCAACAGTCCCCTGAGTGCAGGGACAGTGTCTGGCAAAAGAGGATGACCCACTGATGGGTTCTTGTTGTTGATGACCAGCCTTATGAGTCTTTGCTCTTATAATTGAAACTTAGCCTACTGTTATGGGGTGCCTAAGGGTTGCCACCTGAGAGCCTCCTTGTTGTTCAAATGTGGCCTCTCTCTAAGCCAAACTCAGCATATGATTGCATTACCTCCCCCCCAATGTGAAACATGACTCCCGGGGATGAGCCTCCCTGGCAATGAGGGATTAATGCCAAGTGCCAACTGACAACACGACTGGAAAAATACCTTGAATAAAAGAGGGAAAAAGTAAAGATAAATGAGTTCATGTGGCTAAGAGACTTCAAAGAGAGTTGGAAGGTCATCCCAGAGGTAATACTTACGCACACCTCAGTAGGATCTCATAGAACACCAAAGTGGATATCACCCCACATAGAGGGGCTCCTGAGGATTCTGGAGACACCCAGGTCCTTTATAAGAGAGGATAGCCCCAGAGAATGATGCCTTATCAGTGGGCTCTACTGTGGAATCTGTGCTCCTGAGAGGGACGGAGTTGGACTCAAATAAGTCCTCCCTGCACATGGTCCCATCAGTCCCTTCTATTCAAACCTATATGTGATGCTGGACTTTGTAGGTGTACTTCCAGAGAGTGGAGCCTCTGGCCTGCCTATGTGCCAGCTGTGCCTGGAATATCAGTGGAGCTGCAACTTCTACTCTACAGTTCAATGGACTCACCCAACTCACCTGGTGAGGAGACGATGATGGACAACGGCTATCCCAGGGAATGGAGAGAGCCTGCAGCTGCAGGCAGGATAATCCCATCAATCATATCCATGGGATATAAGGCCCCTCTCACTTGGAGGTGCAGTGGGCATCACCATCCCAAACTCCTCAGGATTGGGGGAAAAGCTATAAACTAGAGTGGCCTTAATGGTATTCTGTTGTAGACATAATGTGATTCAAGCAATGGAAGAAATTACAACAGTGAGGTGGAACCAGTGGCCACTGGACACTTTTGGGGCAGGGAAGGGAAAAGTAGCTGTGATACAGGTGCTTTTTCAGGACTTGGGAATTATCCTGAGTAACATTACAATGACAGATATAGGGCATTTTACATCAGCATATAACATGCAGAACTCTGTGTGAGAGGTGGGGTCTACAATGTGAACTATGGTTCATATTTGGTGGCAAGGCCCCGGATGTGTATATCCATTGCAGGTGATGGGCTACATTAATGAAAGATATTTATGTAGGATGTTATGAGAGGTGTGGGAGGTGGGGAACATGGGAATTCCTGTAATTTTTGTGTGGCATTTTTGTAATCTAAGCATCTTATAAAATATATATATATATTTTTTTTTAAGTAAAAAAAAAAAAAAAAAGATTCCATGGACTCTCAATCAAAATTTGAGCAGCTTTCTCATAGAAATTGAAAAACCAAAGATCAAAATTATATGGACCACAGTTCACACTGTAGACCATACTCTCTCCCACTCAGTTCTGAGTGGTGTGTGCTGATTTAAAATGGCCTACATCCGTTGCCACAACAGTACTCAGGATAACCTCCAACTCCCAAAGAAGCCCCTGTATTTCAACTGCTCATCCCCTCCCTACCCCAAAAGTGTCAAGTGGCCACTGGCTCCACCTCATCGTTATAATTTCTTGCATTGCTAGAATCACCATAGGTGAACAAGAGCAACATGGGAATCCCAGTGGGTTCCGTGTAATATTTTGGGTAATCTAAGCACCTCTTAAAATATATGTATATATGTATATAAATAACATTTTTGTAAGCAAATACACATATATGCATATATATTTATATATCATTTTGCAAATGTTTGTATGTATTGTGAGAATTTTGATTTTTACCCATAATAAAAAATAAAATAAAATAAAAAATTATATGGAAGTTACATAAGGTGATCTAAATAGCCAAACCATCTTGAAAAGGAATAAGGATGTTGTAGGACTAATACTTCCCAATTTTAGAATTTATTACAAAGCTATAATAATCAAAACATAATGATATGGTGCAAGGGCAGACATATAAACCAATGGAATTAAATGGGGATTTGAGAATAAACCTCATGCGTATGAGACCAATTGATTTTTGTAAAGAATGCTGAACCTACTCAATGGGTAAAGAATAGTTCATTTAACAAATGGTTTTGATGAACCTGGATATCTACATGCAAAAGTATGAACGTGGACTTCTACCTCCCTCACCCTATAGAACAGTTAATTTAAAAGAATTAAACATCAAATATAAGAAACAAAACTAGTCTAGGGACTGAATAACACAGTGAACCCAGAAGTGGATGAGAATTGTGGTTGAGGGTACACATGCAAGAGTGTCCTTATGTGAGCTAGAGCAGATGTACATCACTATTACAGGGTGGTGGGAATGTGGAGAAGCATCGGAGAACTACAACTGGTGTGACCTATAGACTGTGGTTAACAGCAATACTATAATATCCTTGCATCAATGCCAAAGATGTACTGTGTTGATAATGGAAGTGTATGGAAAAAGTGTGCCAAATGTACGCTATGGACCATGGTTAGTGGTAATAGTCTGATGATATTATCTCATAATCTGTAACAAATGTTCCACCATAGTGTGGTGTGCTGGTGAAGGGGTGTTGTATGGGAATACTTCACATGTGTATGATTGTTTTGCATGTTCAAAACCTCTGTAATAAAAAAATATTTTTAAAAATAGGGTGGGTTGAGGGGGAAATACACCAAATGTAAGATAGGGACTATAGTTAGTAATAATATTTTGATGATGTTTTTGCATAGTTTGTAACAAATGTTTCACAACAATGCAAAGTGTTGGTGGAGGGGTGATATAAGAAACCCCTGTATGATGTTATGTATGTTTATTTTGTAACTTCACAATCTTTACTATATACTTATTGTTTATGCATGTTCATGTATGAATAATATACTTTAATAAAAATATATTTTAAAATATAAAAAAAAAAAAAGAAACAAAACTATATAACTATGTTGGTTATTGCATTATTTATTCCTAAAAATGTTCTTAATCTAAAAGGATTTTTGTGACTGTAAACCCATTTGAAATAGGACTTATTGTAGACGCTTTTTATAGGTAACTTGTGGTTATCTGAGTCAGTTTGGGTTTTAGTCTGATTTCTGGAGTCCTTTATAATCAAAATGAAACTGGCATATAGAAAGTGACAGAGGAAGCTGTAAGTCAATGGAACCCAGAGAAGAAAGGAGATCACATAGCCATATGCATTGTCATGTGACAAAAAAAGCCAAGGATTGAGGATCACAGGCAGCCAGCCCCAGAAATCCACAATATCCAGGAAGAAAGAATCACCTTGCTGATGACACAGTTGTGGAAATCTCCCAGTCTCAAAACTCTGAGCAATAAATTTCTATTGTTTAATCCAACTCTTTTTTGTAATATGAATACAATTGTGATAGTTTGGAGCTTTTGTGAATCCCCAAAATAATCATGTTCTTGGAGTTAAACCATTCTTGTGGGTGTGAAACACTTTGACTGGGCTAGATTCAGTTGGGGGTCTTTGATTTAGTACTTCAATGAGGTGTAACCTGGTGTGGGTCTTGGCCCTCTTGCTGGGGTTTTTTGTAAATGGGAGAAATATTCAGAGAGATATAGTGAAGGATAGATGCCATTTTTACCCTTCCATATGAGAGAGGACTCCAGTATCACCTATATCCACAGAATGAAAGAGAAACCCAGAGAGGCTGAGAGAAAGGCTGGAGGCAGGAATCATTGGAACAGTCCTAAGCTGAAGAGATAAGGCTCTGGGAAAGTTGAGCCTTGTGCTTGATCACCCACAGTTGAGCTTGGAAGAAAGTGAGCTTGGAGAGGCAAGCACAAACTGGCTGCCATTTTGCCTTGCCATGTGGCAGGAGTTTAGGATCAGTGGAGCAGCTGATCTTTGGTGAAACAGCATTTCTAATGATTGATGCCTTGACTTGGACATTTTCACAGCCTTAGAGCTGAAGTATTTTACCCTAATAAATTCTCTTCAGAAAGTCAGCCCATTTCTGGTATGTTTGCATTGGCAGCCTTTAGCAAACTAAAACAGTAATTAACATCACTGATTTGTATATATGAATGTAGCTAAAATGGAAAATTTAATTGTATATATGTGTTTAATTTCCTTGGTTACTCTAGAATATATCATGAAATAATAAACAATGGAAATTTATTAGTTCATAGATTTCAAACTGGGAAAATGTTCAAATTGAGGCATGAATGAGGTGATGTTTTATCCCTTAAGACTGTGGCATTCTTTGGCTGGCTGGTGGTGAGCATTGGTCCTGTGTCCTCTGTTACATGACAATGCATATGGTGGTCTCTCCTAACCTCTTCATTCTCATCTGGGTTCCTTTGACCCTTGGTTTCTTGCTTCCAGTGGCTTCCTCTCTGTAAGAATTTCATTCCACTTATAAAGGACCCCAGTAACAGGATTAAGACCTATTCTGATTGAATTGGGCCACAATGTGGGAAAGTGTGGGAGAGGGAGGGATGGGGGCATATGGCCATCCCTTACATTTTTTAATGTAACAGTTATGTAATCTAAAGCTTCTTTAAAAATAAAAAATAAAAAAAATTAATTAAAAAAAATCTACATGCAATGGATTTACACACACAGGAATACATAAAGTTTAAGAACATTTTTTTCTGGGGTACATACAGCTCCAAACCACCACAAACCACTCTTTGGACCCCAAAAAGACATGCACTTTCTACATGCAAAAAATATTCATCAAAACATTCCAAAAGACTTTAGTCATTTCAGAGACAATGCTAAATACAAACTCACATCAAAATAGTCTATTACGTGGTCTATCCTGAGGCATAATTCCTCTTGTGTACATGTGAAAACTAGAGAAAAGTTATGGTCTTCCTATTTACAATGGAGACACAGATATAGAAAAACATTTCCTTTCCAATAGTGAGAAATTGGAATGAAAATAGGGGTTACAGTCCCCAAACAATTCTGAAACCCATAGAGCTAACTCCTTTAAATGTCAAGATCAGAGAGTCATATACAGATTGAAGTGTTCTCTTCAGAGCCTCATGGATCGGCAACTCCACCTCTTCCAGGCACTTGCACAGCAGCACTATTTATGTTGGCACAAAAAGAGCAGCTACCTCCAGCATATGTTCTGCTGCTCAGTTAATCACTACTCCCAAAGGACTACTGGAATGGGGTAATTTCCAGGAAAGAGGACAAAATAGATATTTGTGTGAAGAGAAAGTTCTATGAACAAGTTGAAATGTAAGTCTAACTTCACTTACATTTAAGTTAACTGAAATGTTTTAAATTAAATACTTTTCACATAGATAGTTCTTTTTATTTAGTAAAATCTTGAGACTGAAATGTGATTTCTCCTCCAATTTAATTATTATGACTATTAAAGAAAAGTGTTTCACGAATATTATAAAAAATTTAAGACTAGTACTCAGGTATGCACTTTCCATTATAACATTTCTGGAAGTAAAAATCACAATATAAAATCTTTGTGGATTTTAATATGATGAAAAGAGGTGGTAGAAAATTTATCATTAAATTAACTTGAGGGAAGCAGCTGTGGCTCAATCAGTAGGGCTCCCGTTTACCATACGGGAGGCCCCGGGTTTGGTTCCCGGGGCCTCCTGGTGAAGGCAAGCCCGCCCGCACGGCGTGGTTAGCTGACCCAGTGAGCACAAGCAGCAAGGGGGGGATAAATGAATAAATAAAAAATAAAATCTTTTAAAAAATTAATTAATTAATTAATTAATTGACTTGAAAATAAGCCAAGCAAATTGGCAGGACCTTTTCTTTGGTTTTATGTGTTTAACATGACTTATTTAGCCAAAAGTGAATGAACATTTGTTTC
The DNA here is from genome assembly GCA_026826555.1 of Tolypeutes matacus. Taxonomy (NCBI): domain Eukaryota; kingdom Metazoa; phylum Chordata; class Mammalia; order Cingulata; family Chlamyphoridae; genus Tolypeutes; species Tolypeutes matacus. Next base: position 657,724 of record JAKSZT010050948.1, read on the forward strand.
TATATTTATTCAGACAAGTGGGTCCATTTCCTATGTCATCACTGCCTAGGATATCAGTATGCCCTTCCATGAAAAAAAGTATGATGATGTAATTTGGCAGACACCATTTTGTGGATGTTACCAGGAACAGCAATAAATGTGTATTGGAATGTGTGGATTGCCATCAGTATGGAGCCATATAATAGTCAGTTGAATAATGTGACAGAAATCACAATGTTTGTACTGATGGGCTTCACAGATAACAAAAAGCTGAAAATCTCCCTGTTTTCACTGTTTCTAGCAATCTATCTTTTTACTCTGATAGGGAATTTGGCAATGGTTCTATTGGTCATTGAAGACTGCTGGCTCCAGAACCACGTGGTCTATTTTCTGGATGTTTTGTCATTCTTCGTGACTGTTATTCTTCAATTATCACCCTGGAAATGTTTGTCAATTTTGTGGAAGAGAATAAAGTTCTTTCATACCTTTGATATTCAAAAATATTTATCTTTTTGTGAAAATATATTACTTTTGGGATGACTTGTATTAGTCAGCCAAAGGGGTACTGATGCAAAATACCAGAAATCTGTTTGCTTTTTTAAAGGGTATTTATTTGGGGTAGTAGCTAACAGTTACCAGGCCATAAAGTATAAGTTACTTTCCTCACCGTAGTCTATTGCCACGTGTTGGGGCAAGGTGGCTGCTGACACTTGCCAAGAGTTTGGGCTTCTTGGGGTCTTCTCTTCCCAGGGTTTTATTTCTCTCCTGGATCAGCTGCTGTGTTGGCTCTACAAGGCCAGCTGTAGACTATCAGGCAAATGGCTCTGTCTCTCTCCCTGGAATTTCTGCCATGTCTAAGCAGCCGTCTCTATTCCTCTGCGTTCTTCTCCTGTGTGTTCACTTCCCGGGCTCCAGGTCAAAACTCCAGCATCAAAACTCCAACTCTCTTCTCTGCCATGTAGTTTTTTCTGTGAGTCCCTGTCCCCTACTGATGTGGCCAAATCAAAGCTCTAATCATAAATTAATCATGCCCAGGTACAGACCAGTTTACAAACATAATCCAATATCTATTTCTGGAATTGCTAAATAATGCCAAACTGCCACACTACTCAATGCTTTCTGTTAGTTATAATGGCTTATGATCACTATGTAACAATCTACAACCTTCTTCTGCATTCAGCTAACATATCATCGCAAATCTATGAGCCACTCACCATTGCTTCCTATGATGGTGGCACTTTGCAAGCTACTTAATGCACAATTACCACTTTTAGCCTATCTTTCTGTGCTTCCAGTGAAATTAGAAATGTCCTTTTGAACTGCATGCATTCCTCACTATTTCTTATTCTGAGACTCACATCAAACATCTTCTACTCTTCTACCTTGTGGGCTCTATTGAGATAACTACTATACTGATAGTCCTGATCACCTATGCTTTCATTCTTTTGTCCATTCTGAAGATGTGTTCAGCTGAAGGGAGGCAGGAAGTTTTTCTACTTGAGTCTTTCACCTAACTGGCATACAAATTTATCATAGGACATCCCCTTCAAGTATGTAAAGCCAAATTCCAGCTGTTCTTTGGATCATTATATGATACTATCTATATTTTACACTATTGTTTTTTCTGAATCTCATCATCTACAGTTTAAGGAAAGAAAAACTTTAAAGAGGTAATGAAAAAAAAGTTTGAGAGAAATTGGGTCATAACTAAAGTACATTTTTTTTTTATCATTGAGTAAGCTCGGAATAAGGATGAGGATCAGTCAATATAGCTATTGTCAGAAACTAGGGAATAAATGTCTTATTTTTAGTTAATCCTGGTTACATATCTTAGAATATTTCCAAAAACAGCATTATTCAACCCTCCAATGCAGTGTTTTACACATGTAGATGAATTTGCTCAGCTATATACCTATGACTGTGTTCAAACTGATCCATATAAAATATTCCTTGAAAAACATAAATTGATATTGTTAAATCTTTGGGTAATTTGATTTTCACTAACTATAATTAACGGTCACGTCCTCAGGATTCAATGGCTTGATATAATCTCACATTGATATTGATAAAGTCTTCAGCTTTCATTATGAATTGAATTGTTCTTCCTGAATCCTTGTGCAGGAACTCCTAGATGTTATTTTCTTATATACCATGTGCCCTCATATTCTCATATCCATCTTCTAGAGATGCTTGTTGCAATGTTTGAATGAACACTAAAGGTTTTTATTTCATTATTTTCTTTCCACTGTCCAGTTACAGAAACTGATTAGATCCATTCTGAATATCCCCAAATTATATTGAGATGATATGTTAATATTTGTTGAGTGTCTAAGAATCTGGCTAAAGAATATTAGAGCAGATGTATTTAAGCCTTATTTATTCTGCTTTGTTTATTTTTCTTCTAAGATTGTTGACTTGAAGAGATTTTAAGGGTGGATGTTTGTTTACTTCAATTAAATCTACTGTTTTCCCAGAAAGGATTCTTGTCCTATGTGTCCACCATATCAATCACATCAGAACAAAGTGATCAATGAATTAATTCTGAATGGTGAAGCTGAGATATAATAATTTTCAGAAACTCAATATATAATTAATTATACAAAGATAATTTATGCATCTTTATTGAAAAACCCACTTGTTTAAAAGTGAGTGTGTTTTAAATATACACTCAAAATTCTTTTAAAAACAACACAACACAAGCAAGCAAATTTTCAGAGACACGGCAATTAACTATATGTGGATGACAGGTTGTCTAATAAAGAATTAAGCTAACTTTTTTTTTTTAAAGATTTTATTTATTCATTCATTTATTCCCCCCCTGCTGCTCACACTCACCGGGTCAGCCAACCACGCCGTGCAAACGGGAGCCCCACTAACTGAGCCACAGCCGCTTCCCTGAAATTAAGCTAACTTAAGGCACGTCTTACAATTTATTTTCCAAGTTATTATCTTTTTAAATGATTTTTCTAAATAAAGGGGGAAAACTACTTCAAATATATGTCTAAATACCTATCTCTTACAATAATTAAAGATTTACAACATTTGAGGACCATTTTTAAGGCTTTTACTGTTCTCTTAAGATTTCAAATTATTAAGATAAAGATTCAATCAAGTTGATCCCCTGGTTTATCAGTTTCTTACAAATTAACAAACAATCTTTCTATGAGAAAGAAAGAGATGAATATTATAAGCAAGGATGTACTCACTTATGCCTAAAAATATCTAACTAATAATTCATTCAACAAAATAGACTAAACTAAATGTCAGGTAAATATGCTTGAATTCCTTTTTTCCTTAAAAGTAGAAACCAAAAGATGAGACTAGAAGGTTCCATGATTTTCACTCTTAAAAGTCAGTATGATATAATAGTTTATTTGACTCTCAAATTAATAATTTTTCACTGTTCAAATCTCAGCTCAATTATCTTTCCCTCAAGTACGAATTCACTTCTTTCTCTGCCCTGATGGAATCTTTGATGGTTAGGTTTATATGTCATTTTGCCCATGTAATGGTGCCCAGTTGTTTGTTCAAGCAAGCACTGGCCTATTGTTACTGTGTTTCATGGACTTAAATTATCAGAAATTTGATTGCATCTATGTCTGATTACATATATAATGAAAGACATTTTCAGCAATGAGAGAAATCTCATTCAATCAGTTAAAGGCTTTAAAAAGTGAGCTAATGATTTCAACAGTCATAAGAATCATCTCTATTTCAACTAGCCAGCTTCTCTTGGGGAAGGTCATCAAAAACTTTCATTGGAGTTGTTGGCTTTCAGGCTGCCCTACAGAATTTTGACTTGTGCATCCCCACAGTCACATGAGACAACTTTATAAAATCTCATACTATTTATAGATATCTCCTGTCAGTTCTGCTTCCATAGAGAATCTGTACTAATATAATTTGGTACAAAGAGTGTGGTGGTTCTTGAAAAACAGAATCTTAAAAAGGGGGTTTCTGAATCATTTCTGGAGTTCTTTCAATTGGCTCTCTACTCTGATTAGATTCAAAGACACTAATAACTTTATTTCCAATGATAAAAATGGCACTGATATAGCTTTAAAAAATGGCACTGATAGTCCATGGCATGTTTTGGAAATAGAAATACAAAAACATCACCACTGAATATGGCTACTCAAGTGTTTATAGGAGGCAACTCTCTGGGTAAGAGTGCCTTTCACACCATAACAGAGTTTTATGGAGTTAAAAGGTAAAGATTGATGATGGGTGGTTGTTCTTAAATATGTGGGATACAGCTATAAAAGAAAAGAATGAGATTAATGCTTCAAGTGTTCAATTAAAACACTAAATGAAGGGTGTGAAAGTTTCTATGTGTGCCCTGAAAGAAAATAATTTTGTATAGTCACTGCCTTGAGATGCTGAAAACCAGACCCAGAGTCTCATGGTGTGAGTAGCAGAATTACAAATGAAACTAAATTCCCAACCCTGCAGGGTGTCTGCTGTTAAAGTAACAGAATTTATTGGAACGGAATGTGATACTGATAATTGGAATGGGGTCCCATTCATTGATAATGATGGAAATGGGGTCATTGAAAACATAAATTATCAATGAATCTTTGCTAGATAAACTTATAATGGTCTTCCCTGAGGAGAAAGCCACCAGATCTTCACTCTACCTCTAGTCTGCCCTGAGGAAATTGCCATTCAATATCCACCTGGAGAGATTAACCCTAATGTGCCTGACAAGTTTGTAATCACCTCCCCTGAAGAAACAGCCCTCACTCTTCTGTCTGAAAAGATTAATCCTGTTTCACCAGATGAAACTGCACTGAAATGCCCTGAGGTAACTGGCTTGCAAGTCACTTCTAATTCTTCCCATGACCCACCCCTACCATCCATCTTTTCATCCAAACTTATAAACTAGATTGATGTCCTAACAGGTCCCAAAAGGTGAGGTACAAATTGTATTGGTATACTATACTCCAAAAGAAATTCATGAGTTTTACAATTTACATAGACACAAATCAGGGGAATATGTGTAGGAATGGAAATTAAGGGTGTGGGAAAATGGTGGAAGGAATATAAAATTGGTTCAAGCTGAGTTTATTGATATGGGCCCATTAAGAAGAGATTGTGGATTCAATGTTGTTGCTTGCAAGATCGATAGGGCTCTAACAAATTTTATGTGGCTAGTTGAAACATGTACCAAAAGGTGGCTGATATTACCTGAGGTTAAATTGACAGGACTGCCATGGTATAATTTAGATAAGGGAATCAAAGGCATAGAGAGATTGAAAGGTTAGAATGGATTTATCATGTAAAACCTGATCTCCCACTCCAGGATGTACAGAGTGTATGACTTTCAACAGGACTTTGAAGAGTACATTTTTGAGACTAACACCATCAGTAGCAGCACTTAATTGCCAAAGACAAGGTGGGCATGACTATCATAATGGAAAGTCAACTCAAAGCAATCTGACTCACACAGACCTATGATGTTGGCTAGTAGGTAACAGAGTACATAGAAGTTAAATAGATAGGCAGTGTAGCAGTTTAGCAGTTTGATATAGTTATGAATTCCAAAAATGGATATTGGATTATGCTTGTAATCTGGTCTGTTAATTTCAGCATGATTGGGTTATGATTAGGGTGTTGACTAGTCCACATCAGTAGGGCATTGAGCCCCACTCCTTGGTGGGTGGGGAATCAAATATAAAAGGCATGGCAAAGGACAGAGTTGTAGTAGTTCTGGTGTTGGAATCTTGAGCTGGAACCTTAGGAAGTAAGAGAGCTTGGTCGTAAGGAAGGAGAGAAGGCCCCGGGAAAAGACATGAGCCATTCACCTGAGAGTCTACAGCTGGCCTTGAGGAGAGAAGCAAAGCCTAGAGAGCCTCATAGTCTATAGCTGACCTTGTGGAGGAAACAGAGGAGTTGAGCCCGTAGAGAAATGCAGCCCCAGGAAGAGAAGAACCCAAGAAGCCTGAACCATGGCTAACATCGGCAGCTGTCTTGTTCCAACATGTGGCAATGGACTTTGGTGAGGGAAGAAACTTATGCTTTATGGCCTGGTAACTGTGGACTTCTACCCCAAATAAATACCTCTATAAAGACCAACCAATTTCTGGTATTTTGCATCAGTACCCCTTTGACTGACTAATACAGGCAGTCTACAAAATTATTACCTGATCTGTATAAGAACAGTTCTAGGTCAAGTGAAAAAAAGTATAACCTGGATTTCAAAATAGATATTCATGGCCCTTTAAGCAATTCCCAGACTTGAGAAAATTTGCAGTCCCAGAGACCCTTGAATTAAGAGATGTACAGATCACTTTGGGGAAGGATATTGCTAAACGTCCAAAATTTTTTACTGTTTATTTCCCTTCTAGCCTTCTCAAAAATTCTATGTCCTTTTACCTAGGAATGGTCATGGGACTCGACTTTCACCAAGACTATGAAGAATAAATTTGTGAGATAAACAACATCCTTGAAGAGCTCAGAGGTTGCTCTTCTCCATAGGTCAGATTTTATTGTGGGAACTGCTATCATTGAATTTGCATGCTTAATCACTATGATGATGATCAGATACCAGGTTAGTAGCACTTAATCACCAAAGACAAGGTGGACATGGCAACCAAAATGGACAGCAGACTCAAAGCAGTAATCAAAATAGTCTGACTCACACAGACCTTTGTTGTTGCCTAGCAGGTCATGGAGTACCTAAACATCACTAGGGTTCAGCAATCAGAATAGGGGCTTATGAAGGTAAGGTGATCAATGGAGTTTTACTTCCACTACTTCTCACAGTAGGTCCAGTGGCTCCCTAGATCCATTCTGTGGTTATATAACCAGTTCCAGAATGCATAATTAGAGTAAACATACTCACCAACTGGCAGAATCCACATGATTAATTGCTGACTTGTAGAATGAGAAATAATAAGGTAGAAAAGGGCCACATGGAAACCTAGCAAATTAGTAAATCAAAAGCAATGCCTCATTTTTGGAGGGATTGCAGTAATTAGTGCCACCATCAAGAACTTGAAGTTTGCAGGAGTGGTGATTCCCACCACATCTCCATTCAACTCTCTTTTCAGGCCTGTGCAGAAAACAGATGTAATGTCATCTCAAAATATTCCTTCTAAGGTAAAGGATAAGCTATGACATCTGCCCTTCTTAAAACCAAAAAGAGGTATAATGCCTTGTTGGCCTCTGGATTTTGGAGCCAACATATTCCTTATTTGGGTGTGCTATTACAACCCATTTCTGGAATGACCTGAAAAGCTGCTAGTTTTGAGTGGTGTCTGGAACAAAAGGAGGATCTGCAACAGGTCCAGGCTACTGTGCAAGCTGTTCTGTCACTTGTGCTGTATGATCCAACAGGTCCAAAGCTGCTGGACATGTTAGTAGCAAATACAGCTGTGTCTGGAGTCTTTTGCAGGTCCCTATGGGAGGCTCACAGTGCAGACCCTTAGGATTTTGGAACAAAACTCTGCAATCCTATGCAGATTAACTACTCTACTTTTGAGAAACAGCTTTCACCTCAGAGTGGGCCTTAGCAAGGCTGAATGTTTAACAATGGGCCCCCAAGTTGCCATGAAATCACAGTTGCTCATCAAGAATTGGATGTTGTCTGACTCAACAAGCCATAAAATTGGGTGAATTTTTTTTGCACAGTGCACATTTTAATATTTTAAAGTGTTAATTCTGAGATTTAGTCTCTGAGTTGTTTGTTCCTTAAGTTTGTAACCAGCCAATGATGTGACAGAAATTTCCTTGAGTGCCAGGAGCTAACAAAACCAATAAACCAATGCAGGAAACACCTCTTTAATAGACTTTGCAATTTAGCTCTCTGTTGGCCCTTACTCTCCTGTAGAATCTAGCCCACCTAACAAGAAAATTAGTCTGAGGTAAATGTAAAGTTAAGGGCCTTCTTAGTTTCTTCTGAGCCTGTGTCTAGTGTTTGTTCATGGCCTTAGGAATTCCCCAAATTATAAGCATTGAAATGCATCCATTTCTCCCTATAAAAATAGATTTCCTTCAATCCCAGGTACACAATTCTATTATTCAAAGCAGCTTGTCTTTTATGCTAGGCTATTTTGATTACATTGTTTCTTACACTGCTTTAGCTGTTCATAAACTGCATCTGTCTGCAGGGCAAGCTCTGGGAGAGCAAGCCCTGAAGAAGTATCCTAGTTAACTACTTCAGGGTGCCAACCAATTGATTGTGACCAAAGTAAAGGCATCCTAGTATGCACCTATGTTCTTGCTGGAACAAGGCCAGGTACCCTCAATGAGAGTACAAGCTGGCTCACAGTCCACCAGGGAGTGAATAAAAGAGAGGCCATCAAGGGCAACACAAACTTCTACCACTTTTAGTGTTGAGTTTTCTTGAGTTACCACTTGCCCAGCTACTGCATCCCTTTAAGAGATTTCTGGAGTTTTGAAGAAAATGACTTTTTCAGTTTCAGTTGTTCAAACATTCTCTGAACGAAAAAGACTGAAACATTTTATGAGCCATCTATGTTAACTATAAGTGCCCCCTCCAGAGATTTTCGAGGGAATGGAAAAACATGGATTGTCAAGAAATTAGATTTCCAAAAGCAATGAATTGAGTAAATATTTAGCCATTAAAGGACAATGTCATGTTAATTGATAAGAAGGAAATTTGATTGAAACATAGACTATCATATAAAATTTTAATTCAATCACAATTTATCTTCCCAGTAAACATCTTTTGCATAATTGTTGAAACATCTAGAATTCTGCTGTTATATTTCAATATTCTGTCAACTAATATACTATCTCATTTATTTGAATGTGGGAAGAAAATTTATTTTACTGTTTCCTTTGTTTTTTACTGTGATTTAATATGAAAAGAGCTGATAGAATTCATTTGTAAATGTAAAAAGTTGACCTGATGTTATTGGAAATTACGTGAGATAAAAACTCTTTAACACCCCGTCCTCCTTTTCATTTTGCAAAGAGTGAGATCAACACTTGGCCTACTATCTTGTCAATGTCTTGTGATCCACAGCTGGGAAATTATGTACTAAAAGATCCTGGCTATCAAGCAAAAATAGGGCTGCACCAAGATAACGGCAGTAAATAAGGGTTTGCCTGGAATATAGGAGATCCTCTAGGGTGTCTCTTAGTACTACCATGCTCTGTGATTAAAGTCAATAGAAAATTGCAAAAACCCAAACCAGGAAGGACTAACAATGGTCCAGAATCTTCAGGAATGAAATTTTGGGTCACCCCACCAGGGAAGAAAACATTTCTAGTTGAGGTGCTTGCTGAAGGTAAAGGGAACATGGAATGGGTAGTGGAAGAAGGTAGTGATAATACAAAATTCTAAGTTTTACTAACACAAGAAATAGAGGCTAATAGACTGAGAGCAAAGCAGAAAAGAATATAGAACTAATAAAGAAAATGACAACACCACTAAAAAGATTGGACCATTTTAGTGAGGTGCAAGCACTATTGGAGCTGTTGAATAAAAGAGAAAAATTTTAATAATGTGGGTGCATTTTGCTGCAACAGTCAAAACACTGATAATTTATCTGTTATTAGACATGGTTTTTTATTACATGGAAAAGTGATATGTTTAAAAAGTAGAGTAGATTTTCCACTAAAAACTACATGGGGGCATTTTCAGAATATTGGAATTGCCCTGAATGACATTGCAATGACAGATACAGGACATTATATATCTTGTCATAAGTTACAAAATTGTGTGGGGGAGAGTTTAAACTATTATGTAAACTATAATCCACACTTGGTGACAATGCTCCAATATGTGTTCATTAGTTGTAACTAATGTAACACACTAATGAAGGATGTTGTTAATGTGAGAAAGTGAGGGAGGGGTAGGGAGTGGGGCATATGGGAATCCCCTACATTTTTTACGTATCCTTTATGTAATCTAAGTCTCTTTAAAAAATAAATAAATAAGTAAAAAACTGCAGAACTTACTATCCACATAACTATAGCGTGGCACTCTAACTTCAAAGACTTAATAAAAAAATCTGTGAGTGTGTTAGTAGATAAATGAAATACTAGCTGCAGAATAATTCCTGAAGCAATTTGGAGTTATAACAAGATTTTCAGGTCTCCCAATGAAGTAGAAAAGGCTTTTTAATGGTGAATTTATCTTATTAAGAGGAGAATATTTCCCCCTGAAGTGGAAATTGCAGGGTTGAACAATTGTTCCTAAATGTAAACCCAGATGAATGAACTCTTCAAGACATTGTTGAAAAATAACTACAAGTCAAGGTCCATCTCTGAGTACAGTCTTGAACTGCATGAATCATTGAGTAGTAATAAAAGGAATGACTTGGACCCTCACATTTGAAATATATGTTGAAAGGCATTGAAGATAAATTGATGAAGCAGTTTTAAAATAAAATGTGTCTATATGTGTGTATTTAAGATTTTTCTCTCGTCAAGAAGACTGTAATTTCCTTGAGAGCAGAATTTGTTTATTCATATTTGTGTTCTTCACAGCATTTAACAAATATATCACATATAAAACATGGATGCAAATATTGATCACATTTTGGCATATATAAGGATGTATTTATAGATGGATAAATATATATAGACGTTAAATAATGGTAATTTTCTCTTGTTTTTGTTTTACAGTGAGAGTTCATCAAGGTCAAGAATTCTATTATACTCATGTTTGTATCTTTTTATGATATTTGGACAGCTATGTACATCTTGGTTTTCAAAATGTTAATTTAGTTGAAAATTCTATTTCTAGAACTCTTTTCCAAATATTTCAGATATATTAAATATGGCATAGTAATTTACTATTACTATAATATACTTATTCCTTCTCAAATGATTTTTTTTCTGAATAGTTAGGATTGTAAAAATAGTATGTTATCAGCACCAATGCTTTCCCATGACTTGCATATGCACATGCACATGCAGCATGCAGCACATGCAGCATGCAGTTGCCACATGCTGTCAGTGTTTTTTCCCCAGCTGATGGATTAATGGTATAAACTGCATTCCCACCACATCAAAAGGCATAATATATAACTTATTTTTGCACATCAGCAAGGCCAAGTGCCTTCTGATAACTTGCATACAGCAGGTTGCTGCTTTAGTTTTTTTCTGCTGGTTGGTGTTTGTGTGAAAGCTTATTAGGTTTTCTGCCTCTCCTCCTTAGGTCTCTATTCTATCCTGCCTCAAGTATATATACTATGACTTAAATAATTGGAGTCACTTGGTTAGGAAGTTCTTCTATCTCATATATCAAAAAACGAATGGGGAAGCGGCTGTGGCTCAATCAGTAGGGCTCCCGTTTACCATATGGGAGGCCCCGGGAACCGAACCCGGGGCCTCCTGGTGAAGGCAAGCCCGCCCGCACGGCGTGTTTAGCTGACCCAGTGAGCACAAGCAGCAAGGGGGGGATAAATGAATAAATAAATTAAATTAAAAAAAAAAAAAAAAAAAAACTAATGTCCTATAAAGAGAATGAGCAATCATTCTTGGGATTGACTAAAGGTAGCTCATTTAATGAGCTCTATGTGTGTATGTATATACACATTTATTTTTAAATTATTCTTTTCTTCTTAATTTTACAGTGATCTGACTCCTATAAATTTCATTTTACAATATAATAATTTATATAATAAAATGTTACAATATAATGGACAACCTATGAAATTTGAAACTGCATCATTATAGGGCTATGTTGAAGCTCCTGTCTACCTAATCACTCACTCCTTATTTAGGTTACATAAAATTTTTCCTTCCAGTCACAGTATCTGATTAAGATTGGTTTCCCTGAAAATTGTTCATCATCTCTGAGACTTATTAAAATGATTATTTTGTATTCATTTCTTTTTCTACCAAGGATTTTCATTCACTCATTTAAAATATAATGCTCAATTTTTAATAATTATGTGAAACAATAAGGATTTCACCCTTTATTTATATTTTCTGATTCTAATTTTTATGTGTAACTTTTATTTCTTGATTGCATTGAATATGGATTCTTCCATAGAAAATTTTCTATAGAAAGTTAAGTTAGCTTACACACTTATTTATATAATGTTAAAAAATCATTTAATTGTTCTTTTAAAATTATTTATATTTTCCTGCTATTGTGTCTATAGGAGTAAAAACATACCACATATTACTTGTCATAATAAGGAGCAGTATTATATTCCATTTGTACAAAATTATGTTTAAATGTCTTCTTAGTATCTTAATATTTGTCTCAGATATATTTCCCATTCAGTTTTCTAGCTTCACTCTCAGTACCTCTCCTATAGTCTCCCAGTAATGCTGACCTTTCCAGAATGTACCATTCATTTCTTTTCCTCTTCTTCATTCTTTCTCTTGTGACACTCCCAATGATCTTGCTCTCTCCCACACTACATGATCAACTCTGAGTGTCTGAAATTTCCTAGATATTTTTCCCTTTGCATATGCTCATAAAAACACTCAATTTAAAACATGTTTGATATATCAGACATCATTGTAATGATAGTTTTGTTCAGTGTGTTAAGTCTTAGGAGCCATTGCAATGTTTGTTAAACATTTGTATTGTGTTTATGTTCTACTTAGCTAACTTTAATATACCTTACATATCAACATAGCAAAATATTATTTTTAACTAATTTTATGTCAAGAATTATTTCAGGAATTATTGAAAATAAAATTAAACCAATGAAAATAAAATCAATGGATTGAATTCAAGCTTTTAAAACATGGAAATTTAAACTCAAACTTATTAGTGGCCCATTCAAAAATGAAGTCAAGAAATTAGTAGATAATTGACAAAGTATTGTTGAAAACATTCAGATTTTTCATAGGATATTTCAGGGGTGTTAGGGCAAGAGGACAGTTACCTAAAATTTACTAAAGACAACAATAAGAAAGGTGCCATTTTATATCATCACATAACATGCAGAACCGTGTGGGAAAACGGTAGACTACAATGTGAACTATGGTCCGTGCTGAATTGCAAAGCCTCAGGTTGCATTTAACATCTGCAATGAATGTGCCACACTAATGAAGGATGTTTATGTAGAAAGGTATGGAAGGTGTGGGGAGTGGGGCATATGGGAATCCACATATTTTTTGTGTAAAATTTATGTAATCTAAGTATCTTTTAAAAGAAATTTTTAAAAAATCTTGAGCAGAATTTGGTAAGATCTCAGAGAGTTTTATTGAATCAATTCATGAATTGGGGAGATTCCAATCTCCAAAGGTAGAAAGGAATTCCACTGAACAAAGAGAGCAGTGGGCTTTCATAGGTAGAAAGAGGGAGCACATTGGGAGGAAATTTTCATTGGTTAATGCAGTCTATATTTCCTAATATGGTAGCTGCAGACAGTTGCTTAGAAATGAGTAAGTTAGCTGGCATAAGAATAAGGATTTGACAATAGCTGATTCAGTGATTTAAAATCTGTTTTCTGGGTGAGCCAGCTATTTACAAGGTGTATTAGTCAGTCAAAGATGTGCTGATATAAAGTACCAGAAATCTGCTAGCTTTTATAATGGGTATTTATTTGGGTTCGAAGTTTACAGTTACAAGTTATAAAGCTTAAGTTACTTTCCTCACCAAGGTCTGTTGCCACATGTAGGAGCAAGATGGCTGCCCGTCTCTGCCAGCGTTCAGCCTTCCCTTTTTTCCAAAATGTCTCTCTCTCAGGGGCTTGTTTCTTTCCAGGTTCAGCTGCTCTGTTCTCTCCACAAAGTCAGCTGTACACTATCAGGCTTTCTCTCTTTCTGAGGCCTCTGCTGTGTCTATGGAGCCATCTCTATTCCTCTATGTTCTTCTCCTGTGTGATCACTTCCTGGGGCTCCAGCATCAAAACTCCAATTCTCTCCTCTGCCCTGTCATTTTCTTTGTGAATCTCTGCCCACCACAGGGGTAGGGACTCAACGTCCTACTGATGTGGCTGAATCAAAGTCCTAATTTTAATTTAATCAAGTAAAAGTGAAACCTCTGAACTTAATACATCAAATACTCCCAGAGGAACAGAACAGTTACAAACATAATCCAATATCTATTTTTGGAATTCATAAACAATACCAAACTGCTACAAAGGAAAAAGAAACTTACTTAGGTCTTGGTGTAGTTGACATCACATTAGCATAGGTTCATCAATGTTGGGCCTAATGAATTTTATTTATCAAAAAAATATATATTTCCAAAAAGAACATGAAATATTAGTATAATGAAATTTCATATGTTAGAGAAAATTTTAATTTTGTTTTTGTTAAGCAGAATAAATTCCTCTAAAAAAGACAAAGATTATCAGTTTGAGTCAAAATACAAAATACAATATATTTTTAAATCAATCTTTAATAAAATTAAGTGATATATAACATTACAGTAAAGGACAAAAAATAACAATATCATGAATATTGTTCATTCGATTTCATTTGCCTGATCCTCACTTCTTCCAGATATTTGCATGACTCCTTTGCCTCTTTCAGGTTGCTCACATGTCACATTCTCCCTGAAGAATTCTCTGAAAATTCTTTTTTAAGAGAAGAAGTCTAATTGGCTCCATACACCCACTCCATTTAGTTTTTTTCCATAGACGATATCACATATATGTTCTTGGTTGTTTATTACTCTCCCTACACCGCCCCCCCCCAAAAAAAGCAATAGAATGTCCCTCTTGTTAAAGAGATCTCTTTGCTTTCCTTAAACTGCATGGCCCAGCCAAATGCACAGGGAATTTTCACTGGTGCTCTCCCTGTATATACTACTTTCCTCCCATGTACCTAATTTGATTAACTCTTCCCCCCTTGAAGTCTTTTATCAAATGCCAATTTTTAATTGTCCTTTAATTTCTAATTGCTTCCTCATGTCCTTGCTCTTGATTCTCTCACTCCCTATTCCGTCTTACATTTCAGATTTATATAGCATTTTTCCCATTCCAACGTGGCATATCACTTACTTCTCTATATATCTTAGTAGCTCTCAGCTAGAATAAAATCTCCAAAAAGACAAAGACTTTCTGTTCTTTTGCTATACTGTGTAGACATAGCTCGTACATTGTAGATATTCAATAAATTATTTACTGAATGAATGACTAAAATGAAGTGGCATGATGAGTATATCTAGTGTCTAATTCAATCAGCAGTTTAACCACTTCCCGAAAACTTATAAACTGTGAATAAATATTTGATAATTTCAGATTTGCATATGAAAATTTGAAAATTTCTTTCCCACCATCTATGAGTCACTTATACAAATTGATTACAATAAATCCATAAATTTTCATAATTTTTCAAAGTTTAACTTAAAAGAGCCAGATTACCTGACAAAAATGCAATATATTTGAAAAATCAGTAATAAAAATGAAAGATATTTCAATTTGAGTATTAAAAGCACATAAAACTAAAATCCAATTTGAAGTTATTCTAGGTAAAATAGGAAATATTTAACTTTAGAATAATTATATATTAGATGGCAATATGAATAATGCATATCATTGTATATAAGATAAAGTGGTACTCAGGTGAACAATGAAAATATTTAACTCATTATTAAACAGGTAAAAAATTAAAAATATATAATTGGTTATCTCTTGGTGCTAGAGAAAAACCAATGAATTTAACTTAAAAAAGTAGCATAAGGAAAATGTTGAAACTGAAATAATAGTTAATGAATTCAAAGAAAAAAAGAGAAATAATACTAATCAAAATGGAAAGACAGATGAAGAACCATTTTTCACTAAACAAAATAAAAATCAAGAATAATTCATGAAAGGAAAAAAGAGAGAAAAGAACTGTGAGGAAAATATAATGAGCTATATTGTCATTCAAATTAGAAGATATTTAAAATTATCAGTTAGATTTCAGCTTCTGCCATGATGATGTAAGTGGTTTAAGAATTCCCCTGCCATCATACTTACTTCCATGCCTGAACAAATTACAGATGAAAACTGTTTTCAGGCATTAGAAAAAAGGCATAACAGGTCTATTATTGATGAGATAATGGAAATATGTGAGATGAGAATCATAATTACTCTGCCTTTCTGTACTCCTTGCTGACCAGTACAGTACAGAGTACCAGAAGAGTATAAATGTTTGAAGATCTGAAGAGGCAGAGATTGGAGTTTCCACCAGTTGGAGATGTTGGAACATTAAGTGTAGGCCTTCAAAAAACAGGTGCCTCATATATTGATACTGGGGTTTGTTCTAGGTCCTTAGTTGAAGGTTGAGCTGTATATGTGCCGATAAAAACCACCACACCTACCTAAGACTGAAATAGGGAATTACAAACAGAGAAAATAATACATTCAACAGAACCAAAGTTGGTTCTTTGAAAAGATCAACAAAATTGACATGCTTTTAGCTAGACAAAAGAGAGAGGAAGCAAGTAAGTAAAATCAGAAGTGAAAGGGGGAAATATAATCAATGCTACAGAAATAAGCAGAAGTATAAGAGCATACTATAAACAACTATATGCCAACAAATTAGATAACTTAGATGAAATGGACACATTTCTAGACAACACAAACTAGCTATACTGACTTAACAAGACATATATTTTCTACAAATATACCTTGACCCCATAATGAGATAAACAAAACAGAATTCTTGTTGTAAATGCATAGTTTTCAATCCATAAGACAAGATAAAGCAACTATGACTAAAGAGACTAGCATTAAGAGGTGAATAAATAAATAGTAATCTAAAATACCTCCTAGATTACATAACTAGCAAAATAAATTTAAAAGAATTATTATTTTACACATTATATTAAAATATAAGTGACTGGATAGTTGAAGGTTACTTGCCCTCTATTGGTAAAGTTTCATGACCATTTGTTTGGACCCTGTTTCCATTGGCCTACTTTGAAATGGACTGTCTCCTTCCATAGGAAATTGGAAGCATCCACTTGATTTAGAGCACTCTTATTTACCACTACAAAACTTGATTTTATATTTTCTATATACTTTGTTGTTTTGCATTACATTAAGTGTGGTGTTCCAATTATGTAGAACTCAACTTAAGTCAGGTATTGAGGGGTACTTCCTATCACCTAGAAAAGAGGCAAGAAATAATGTCTTTAGTACCAGGTGTATCATAGCATATTTTAACTTGATTACATTCTATTATAAATATTCTGCAAATTATCTGAAATTTCCTCTTATGTGTGGAACAGGAAATGCAGATTTAGTTACACTAGGAACAGGTTTCTTTTCTTTTCTTTTCTTTTCTTTTCTTTTTTTTTTTTTTTTTTTGAGGTCCGGGTGTCTGAGGATTGAACCCCGGACCACTGTATGTGGGAAGCTGGTGCTCAACCAGTTAGCCACATGGGCTTCCCAGAATTGTTGGTTTTTGTTTGTTTCTTTGTTTTGATTGTTTTTTGTTTTTTTTTTCAGGAGGGACAGGGCACAGAACCGGGAGCTCCCATGTAGTAGGGGGATGCTCAATTGCTTGAGCCACATCCCCTCCACATTTATGTTTTATACATAAAAAAGCATAAAGCTCAAGAGCATTGAAGTTTTTGAATTCAGAATGCTGATGTGTTAATTACTCAGAGGAATTAGTACACACACATGCATACACACACACATACACACACACACACACACACACACTTAGGACCCAGATAGAGAAACAAAACATTGACAATAGAGAGGCACCTCTATTTTTACTTTTTTCAATTCTCTACATGCTCATGATTCATTATTTATTCAAAATACTTTTGAGGGCCTACATGTTTGGGTGTATCACAATAAATAAAAATGACATGAATTAGAAGAAACACCATCAGGACAAACAAGCCGGAAAGGGGATAAAGTATGATTTTTTGTTGGAGGCAGTCTGACATGTTTCAGAGAAAGTTTAGCTGAGACTGCATGATAAAGTGACATTGGAGGCAAAACCTGAAAGAAGTAATGCAATATGACATTAAGAGTTCTCATCATATTTCGATGATGTTCTTTCATAATTTGTAAAAAATATCTCTCAGCAATGCAAGGTGTTGATAATGGGGTGTTGTATGAGAATTCTGCCCATGTTATGCATGATTGTTTTGTAAGATCATAAGTTCTCTAACAACAACAAAAAATAAAACATAAGTAGACATTAAAGATTACCAGACATTTGCATAAACCTTCTATTTGAAAGAAAGAGAAAAAATAAACAAATACTAAAAAAAAAATGAAATTGAGACAAAGCAAGCAGAAGAAAAACTAGTATGACAGAAACACTGGGAGGTAAGTTTCAAAGAAGAATGGAAGTCCTGCAAGATATAGGTCTCAGAAATTACAGTTGCAGCAACATATAAGGTGAATGCACAGAAAACCACTTAGGAATGCAAGGGCTGTATCTCTATGGAATTCAAGGTACTTGATGAGAAAGAGCTCATGATCAGGTATAGCTTTGGGAGTGATAATATTTTAAGACCATCATAAAAATATAAGAGTAACACCAGAGCATGAAAAATTACTTTGGCCAATCCCTAAACTACATCTATACTTCCTTCTGACAGTGAAAATGCCTATCACATTTAAACATGGGAGAATAAAAGAAATACAATTAAACTCCATATAAATGTATTTAATGTGCAAAATGATAAAAAGAACAAAGGATATCCCCAAAGTAATAAATATCAGAGCATAAAATAAGGCAATATAGCAGGCAAAAGAAGACATTAATTTAGTATGTTAAATATTATATAAGAAAATAACACAGGATATTTTAATGAATATCATGAATATCATATTTATCTGAAAAGAGACAGATGGATGTCTGCAGGATGTGAAAACATTATTTAAAGAATCCAGAAATTAACTAAAATTTGGAAAAAATAACAAAAATAGGCAAATTTAGTAAATATAAGAGTGTCACAATGCAAAGTACAGTTAAGAAAAGGAAAAATGGAAAGGACAGATATAAAGAAAAATCAATTTGAAATAAGAAAATTAATTAATAATTTGTGGGAAGTTGACAGACTTTAAAAGTGTTGAAGTATAATTTTCAAAATGCAAAAAATTTGACTCATAGGAATGTAAAATGAATAAATGACAAAACTGTATTCAATAAGATGGTAATATGGTAAGATGGAGTCAAACAGCATTAAGGTAGTAGCAGTTTACAGAATTAATTAGAAAAAGTACAACAAAATAAGGTTTACTTCCGTCGTCACATTGTAGATAATATGCATAAAAACAAGTCCATAGAAGATGGCGTTAGTGTAGGAGGGCACACACTGCAAGCTCCCAGAGCAAGGCGGATTGGGGACGGGGTACTGCCCGGGGGTCTGTGCTGTGCACGCGTGGAGTGAGAGGCTTGGGACATCTATCTGCTCGGATCGGCTGCGTGGACCGAACGGTGGAGATTCGTGAGTTTTGAGGCTGCCGGTGGAGGTTGGCACAGGCGGCTGAGCCCCGCGGTTAGGGAAAAAAAAATAAAACAGCCATTTTGAGCCATGGGCGTGGTGAAAAAGTTTTATTTTCGGGGGATCTGGCTGGCTGGCGCCCCTTGGACCTTGTGTGAACAGAGAAAACGAGCTAATCAGCACCCAGTGAACCGGAGGGGGGATTTTGGTCGAGAAACGCAGCTGATTTCCCTAGCCACCCAGGGATAAGACCCGGACCGCTGAGGAGCCAGGAGGAAGGGACAATTCCCAAAAAAGGGAGGGTTCGGTTGGAAGAGAGGGAAGGGTATTTTATATTTTTAGACATTGATCTGGCATTGAATCTGCACTCAAACTGATTTACTGAGGAGCCCGGTGACGCTGGACCTCGGCGCCAGAAAGGGCGGAATCCGCCATCTTTAGCACTCTTCACTGACTAACATCAGAGCTTCAGCTAACCTGGGGAGTCCGGAAAGTGGGACGTGCTTGATTAATTTCCACGGGACCAGCTAGGGTCCCTTCCGTAAGGGGGTTGGTCTAGAGGAGGAATTATTTTGGGTCCTGCATTTGGCTAAAAAAAAAAAACTGAGGTCACCTCAACAAATGAAAAATAAATTCTTTTTAATTTAGTTTAATAGCTAAAAGCTGCTTCAGGACCTGCATATAAAACCCTGTGGGGAAATTCATTGATAAACACAAATAGGCAGGAAGGATCCACGTGGACCCTAGGGGAATCATTGACCCCCCTTAGCTCTGTTTGACTGCTTGCCTGTGTGGATCTTTGGTTTCTCTCTGTTACTTTCTGGTCTATTGCTATTATTCCCGTTTTCCTCCCCTCTTCCTTTTTCCTTCTATTTTTTTTTTTTTTAAATAGGTGCTGCCAGCTGGTCGCTTATTTGCTGGGCTTCTTATTCAGTAATTTCCCACTCGCTGTATATATTGATTCTGTATTACAAACTATCGCTTATCCTTCCTGCATCTTTCTGCCTTCTGTTTTCTGTTGTGGCTCTTAGAGACAACATTTTTTCATAGGTCCACAACTTAAGGGTGTCAATTTATATCCCATCTATTTTGTTTTCTTCTTCTTTTTTTTTCTATTTTTTTATTAATACTAACTTTTTCTTTTCAGACCTTTCTCTACTATTTCTCTCCCTCCTCATAATTCTAGCCTTATAAATCACTATATATATATATTCCTCCATTTGTTTTCCCAGTCCATTATAGGAACTCCATATTTTTTCCTAGTACTCTACACTGCCTACACAAGTTAAATATTCATCTCATTAAGTCTCATTTTGCCCCTCTTCTAACTTTTATTAATATTTCTATTATCCTTCTGCCTTCCTTACATCTTTTGATTCCTCTGGCCCTAACCTTTTGCCTTCAAGGGAACATAGAAAGAAGCAAGGAAATAAAATAAGAAGAAAAACTGCCAAAGAGAAAACTTAACTCACACACAGAACCAACAGCTAAATAAAATTCTAGAGCATAGAGAAGAGCTAATCAACTGAACAAACCAATCAAGATAATATGATGACCAGAGGGCAACAGAAAAATACAAATGACTCTGAGAAACTGGAAAACATGGACCAGTCCAGTGCACAAAATAAAAACCAGGAAACAATGCAGTACATCGAACAACTATTCAAAGCTATCCAAACAAATATCATGGACCAACTTAAAGAACTGAAGGAAGAGATTAAGGATATAAAGAAGACACTGGGAGAACATACTGAA
>JAKSZT010050948.1:688748-748831 GCA_026826555.1 Tolypeutes matacus
TAAAATATATGTATATATATATATAAATAACATTTTTGTAAGCAAATACACATATATGCATATATATTTATATATCATTTTGCAAATGTTTGTATGTATTGTGAGAATTTTGATTTTTACCCATAATAAAAATAAAAATAATAAAAGAAAACAAGTCCAGATATTATGAGTATGAAACAAGGAATCTTCATGATATGCCAAATAACCCTATAAACAGGGGGAAACAGAACATTGCCAATATTACAGAAGACTCAGTTCCACTGTTTTCTAGTCACAGTCTTTCTGATAAGGGTAATGCCTATTTTGAAGCAAAGATTAATTTATGTAGATGGTAATTGTAAAATTATGGTTATTTTAATATATGAATAAAAGTCTACCATTTCCATGTATCAGTTATATCAACTTGACAAATGTATACAACTTTATAACCACAATAAAATTATTAGAGCATTTCCATCATCTTCAAAAGTCCCCTCAACCATTCTGAAGTCAATCACTCCATATACTTCCAGTTCTGGGAACTAGCATGTGATATAAGTAGAATCAAAATGTATGAAATTTTCTGAGTTTGGCTTCTTCCACTCAGCATAATGTATTTGAAATCCATCTGTAATGTTGAATAAATCAGTAGTTTTTCTCACCTATATTGGTTAGTTGTAGTCTTTGTACACATGTACCACAATTATCTTGTCCATTCACTTGTGGATGGGCATGTGGTTATTTCCAATTATGGAATATAAACATTATCATACAGGTCTTTATGTGAATATACATTTTCATTTCTCTTGGTAAATAAAAAAGTGTAAGTTCACTGGGACATAAGGTAAGTGACTTCTTTCCAGCAACAGATAATAGTTTCAATTACTCTACATACTTGTAAGTGCTTTGCATTATCAGTTATTTTTATACATTTTTATTTTATTAATTTTACAATGTGTATGAACGCAGCATGGTTTTAAACTGTACCTCACTAATGCTGAATGATAATGGCAATATTATTCTGGGCTTAATTGCCATCTGTGTATCTTCTTGGTGAAGTGTCTGTTCAAGTTTTTGCACAGTTTTAATTGTTTTCCTTTTCTTTTATCTTCATATTATTTAGTTTTGAGAGTTATTTTTATATTATGGATACATGTTTTTGTTGAGTAGCTTTTCAGGAATATTTTCTCCAATTCAGTGACTTGTTTGTTCATTCTCTCAAAAGTGTCTTTTTCACAGAGCAGATTTTAATATGTTGAAGTACAATGTATCCAGTTTTCTCCTGTAGCTCCAGTATTTTGTGTCTTATCTAAAACATGGGCTAAACCATGGTCAAACAGATGCTCTATATTTACTTTAGAATTTTTGTAGTATTAATTAATATCTAAAGTCTATTTTGAGTGAAGTTTTATATATGCAGCAAATGATGAATTAATACCTCTTTTTTGGCAAAAGACTATTCAAAATCTTCAGTACCATGTTTTTTATACTATATGTCCATGATGGATATTCCTTGCTGTCTTTGTGAAAAATCAATTGACCGTATGTGTGTGAATCTAATTCAAAACTCTATAATTGGTTACACTACTCTAGGTATTGATATTTTCACCATTACCATATTCTGTTGCTTATTTAGCTTGATGGCAAGTACTAAAATCAGCTTATATGAGTAATCCAACTTCATTCTTCTTTTTCAAATTTGTGTTGACTATTTTAGTTCTTTGATTTTTACCTAAAGTGTAGAATTACCTTCTCAATTTCTGGAAAAAATTAAATTTTAATTGATGCTCCTTTTAAACTGTAGATAAATTTTGGATTACATTTATTTAATAGATTGCTCCCAGTTGGGCTACCTGGCATACGATATTTCTTTATTTCTTCTTTCATGTTAATTCAGATTCCACAGCCAATATTCCATTAATGAGTTAGAATGTAAGGGTTTGGGGCCCAATAGCCATGTATTAATCAAAACTTCCTTATTAACATTGCAAAGTACTAGTCTAACTCTAATATGCTAATGTTTTACCACATAGAATATTACAGTTATCAGCCTACTTCCCAACTATTCTGGTAATATTCTTTTTATCCATAAGTTTACAATATTTATACCTTATCTACACTTTGAAATTCTCAATAAGCTTAAACTTTCTCATAATACTTAAAAGTGTATCGCTTGACAATTTAAACTAGAGGTTAGTCATATTTATTAAAGAACTATGAATTCTGTAATAGGATATGATTTTATATTATTTAATTGCAAACACGGTTATGGGAGTTTTAAAAAAATTAAACAGGCTTTATTCTGAGGAAGAAGAAACTGGATTTCAGGGTTTTAAATTATTAACTTAATGGCACATAACTAATAAATATCAGAACTAAGTCAATGTTCTTATGATTATATTTCTTGTCTAATCCTATGCCATATGATTTTTGATGAGAGTACTTTTTCTACCAGAAGCTAAAGTACACTCAATGT
The DNA here is from genome assembly GCA_026826555.1 of Tolypeutes matacus. NCBI lineage: Eukaryota > Metazoa > Chordata > Mammalia > Cingulata > Chlamyphoridae > Tolypeutes > Tolypeutes matacus. The sequence goes on from JAKSZT010050948.1 coordinate 691,204, forward strand.
AATAATTTTTATCAGGTTTCGATAATTGCTCCAGAAACATTCACTCATTTACAACTGAAAAAATGTCATCTTTTTGATCTTCTGCACCCAAAAATGTGTTTTCTCCTCGGGGCATCAACTCTGGACCTCAAGAAAATCTTGATAAACAGGTATAAAAATCCAAAAATCATAGAATACCTTAAATTAAATAGCAATTCACTTCCACAGGTAAAAAGAATGGGTTTTTCATCATTAATACAATATTTTAGAATCTATAAGCCTGAATCTCAAACTATAATATATACTTTAATATTTAAATTAGAGATTGGTTTTTCTATTAGAGTTGTATGAAAAATTGAATCGCATGTCTTCTGCAGAACATAACAGGGCAAATAGAAAGGGCTCCCAATATATTTAATTCAAAAGCTTTAAATTTGAATTTGCTTTTATATTCTTGATGAGAGATAATTATCAGAAATAAGGACCCTAGAAATAAAGGACTACAATTTTATATTAGTTAAATTTTTAAATGAAGAGATTAACTTTCTATTGTCCATTGGGTATATGCCAACTCAAAATTATATCTCTTTTTCTGATTGAGGATTATAAACAAATTTAGAATCTACTTTTATTAGTTAGCTAATTGATTTACAGACCATGTTAGTTGTTTGTTTGTTTATATTCATTGTCTAATTTAGCTTGATGGCTTTAAAAAAGAATTCCAATAGGTGAAGATATTATTTTGTGAAGTTTCCTGGAGATTAAATTCCAGAATATTGGCATGTCACAATAGGATTGCAATATGGTCAAATGGAAATAGCTTAGATTGTGGAGTCAGAGAAATTTTGGCTTGAATCGTGTTTCTGCTAGTAGCAAACTATTTGGCTTTGGTCAAGCTATATGTCCAACTAGGTATCAGTTTTCTCATCTATAAGATTAGGCCAAATTACTTAATTTGCATATGTAAGGTAATATGCAAAAACTCCTTATTCCTATTTGCCACTTAATAATATGCTACTTTTCATAAGCTCAATATTTAACTGTTGCTGCTACTTTGTTCCTGAAAATATGAGTTGAGGAAATGATTATTTGTCTTATACATTTACATGTTTTTTATTTTTAATTTCAGGATCTTCTATACGTTTATCTTTCTTGGCTATTATCTGTTCTTAAAGTGAGATCAGATACACATAATCACAACCATTTTTATAGGACTGAAATATTAGTTAACAGAACTACCCTTTTTGAGGAGCAGTTTGGATAAAATGGCTAAATCCCAAAATTATTTTTTAATGAATTCAGATCCTTATAGTTACGGAAATAATTGCTCTAGTGTACCTGATTATTATAAAATATACCTTTATTTGTAAATCAACTTGTAGCTCTACAGACAAGATCAGAGATACCAAGAGAAACCAGGTTATTTTATTGTCAAGAATATCCGGGTAACTTAAGCAAAATATAGTATTATTTTGCTGAGATATCCAAAAGCAGAATGTGAAAATAAAGATGAAAAATTTTGGTCCCTAATAGCATAGAATAGTGGGATTCATTGTGTGTAATCTCAATAGAACTTTATTTTAGTGTATATTAGTGACAAAAAGCAAATAAACTTGAAAATGAAATATTTAGCTTCTGGTTTGACCCATTTATAGCTCAATACTTTTATGAAAAAAACTGATTTTATAATTCCGTTAATTTTGTTTTATTTAAATAAAATTGGGAGTTATATTTCAACTATATGCTTCTTACATATATGTATAGTATATAATAAAAAATTTTAATATGACATTTTAATGCATCTCATAAAATATGCACTTTGCAGGAACAGTGTTCATGAATTATGATGTGCCCCCCAAATTTTGTTTATCTTTGTTATTTCTTGGTTTAGAAAGATTAAGTTACTTGTCCAAGCTCAACTGTCATTTGGGGATAAACTGAGATTTAATACTTGATTTAGAGGCTGTTAACCTTTCACAATTGTTGCAGATACGGTTGTGAGTATAGAATTGTAATGTTGCTGAAATTTTTGTGGTGTGTGTTATTCAAGTTGTATTATGTAGTGGATTCCTTTAGTAGTCAACTTTTTGATATTTTTTAAAAATTTGATTGCATATTTTTATTTTCTTTGACTTTGCTTCTTCCTATATTCCTAATTCCCGTTTTGTCCCTGACCCTCTCCAGCTAATATTTTTAAATGTATTCCATGGACTCGTTTTTGCAAAAGAGACAATGGTGAGGGGGAGAAAGAGAATAGAGAGAGGATGGCAAAGAAAAGCTGTGGGTAGAGAGAAAGACAATGGGGAATTTTTCCTAACAGAAATGTATTTATTATGACCAACAATATATTAATACATATTTATATTATTATTGGTAAATTTATAACAAGTCAAACTAAATTATAAATCATTATAAAATTTGCATATATTTTCAAGAGACATGTAAATTGTCTTAATTTACTCAAAAATTGGAATTAAGCTTTCGTGTCTATTTTTATTATAGAATGTTCTTAGGTTTAAATGACCATTTTTTGTAACCCCATATTAATGAAATAATTTATTTTATGTATTAAAAAAATCTTTCCCCTAGAACTAGGAAAATAATGACTTTTTCCTTACTTCTCAATGCAGTAATTTAAAGCTGATTTTCTCCTTCTTTTCTTGGCATATGAACATCTCAATATGACAAAACCTCAGTGGATTTCATGTCACAGAGATAAATTACTGTAGGTCACTGAATACAATACAGACTAATTCATGGCAAATGTTCACTTTTTTAAAGCTAGGTAAATACAACTGATAATTAAGAATAAGTTAAATGCTTTGGTCTTTGACAGGCTAAAGAAAAAAAGTTACCATCAGGAAATCTCACTCTAAATACAGTGGATCCTGAATTTACAAGTTGTCGCATAACTAAAATTTTCAGTACATATACAGATGCCACTTTTTGGGTTTTGTTTTGTTTTGATTTTGATTTTGTCATGTACTATTCTCTCTTCACACTCCACTAAGTGGGAAACAGTCTGAATGCTTGGAGTCTAATAACAGAAATCAAACACTCTTTGTGGCATATATCATGATTTAATTCTTTTGGCAACAGCTTTTGAAAACAATTTTAATTGTTATACTTAGGTTGTATTTAATTCATAATTATTTTAGAGTCTACATAAGCAAGTATAATATATTAATGAAATGGCCATGATGTCTTCTTGAGAGAAATATGTCTCAAAAATCCAGCCAAATACCTTGCAGGGATAGTGAGCATATGAACAGAGAAAAAACTTATATTGTCATTAAGTTAATATTTCAACAAAAACAGTAGTGGTACAAGAAGTTGCAAAGGATAAAAACTAGTAATTTAAACATATGTATGTAAAGAAACTGAAAAACTGACACTGTATTCTTTATGACATCATACAAGTTGCATCTACCTTCAGAATACCCTCTGCTGTTACATTCATCAAGTGCCTGAGGGAGAAGTTGATTAGAATACTTGCCAGGAGAAATCTTTTTGTGTGAAAAGAAAGCCCTGTAAGAGAAGTTGAAATATTAACTTATCCCATATTTTTCATCAGGAAGTATTTTAAAATTAAACAATTTTCGCCTTGTTTCTCATTTATATTTATATATCTTGTGATGTGAATGTGGTTCTTCCCATTTTCTGATTATGGCTGTTAAAAAACACATCTCACTCACATTATAGCAAATTTAAGATTAGCAAACAAGTGTGTATTTTCTGGATATAAAATTCACAATATTCATTCATCTTTGTGAATTTTAATAAGATGGAATATGAAAACAAGTGGTAGAAATTTTAACATAAAATTAACTGGAAAATGCATAACACAAATTGGCAGGGGTTTTGATTATTTATTATACAGGACTCAAGTGGCCAAAATTGAATGAGCATTTTTCATTTATTTTAAACTGAAAAGTGCATCCATTTGGGCTCATGTTCATTATACTTCCTTATCTCATCACTGCCTAGGATATCATTATGCCATTGTAAGGGGAAAAATGATGATATAATTGTGCAGACACTATATTTGTGGAATATCCTGTTAGTTTGATGCCTTGCCAGTGGGTCCTACTTTGGAGTTTATGCTTCCCCTTGTGACAGAGTTGGACTCAGTTGTGGTTTCCCTAAACCTGGCTCTTCTGACCCTTCTGTTTGAACTTATAATTAGTACTAAGGTTGATAGATATACATGGGCTGTCCATGTGTCAACTGAACCTTGATTCTTAGTGGGTTGCCACACCTACTCTCCAGTGCATTGGACTCACCCAAGACAACTGACAAGGAGATGATGATGGACAAAGGCCATCCCAAGGAACCGAGAGAGTCTACAACTGCAATCAAGAAAACACCATCCATCTGCTGCATGGGATCGAAGCCCCCTCCCGATTAGAGGTGGAGTGGCCATCACCATCCCAGAGTCTTCAGGGGAATGAACTATGGACTAAAGTAGACTTACTGGTGTTCTATTATAGAATTATTGTGATTCTAGCAATAGAAGAAATTATATCATTGATGTGGAGGCAGAGACCCCTGGAGGTTGTGAGGGATGGGAGAAGGATGGGGGCATTTTCGGGACTTGGGAATTGACCTGAATGACATTACAATGACAGATACCCATTACATATCTTTCCATAACCTAAGAAATTGTGTGGGAGAGAGTGTAAACTACAATGCAAACTATAATCCATGCTTCGTGGCAATGCTCCACAATGTTTTCATCAATTGTAAGGAATGCACCACACTAATGAAGAACGTTATTAATGTGTGAAAATGTGGGAGGTGTAGGCAGCGGGACATATGGGAATCCCCTATATTTTTATGTAACATTTATATAACCTAAATATCTTTTTTTAAAACAAAAAATACAATAAAAAATGTACATTGGAATGTCTGTGCTGTCATCAGATTTGGAGCCGTATATTATGCCATTGAAGAATGTGACTGAAGTCACCATGTTTATATTGAAGGGCTTTACAGATAACATTGAGCTGAAAATCTCCTTCTTTCTATAATTTCTAGCAATCTTTATCTTTACTTTGATAGGGTAACATTGAGCTGAAAGTCTCCCTCTTTCTATAATTTCTAGCAATCTTTATCTTTACTTTGATAGGAAATTTGGGACAGGTTGTATTGGTCCTTGGGGATTCCCATCTCCACAACCCTATGTACTGTTTTCTGAGTGTGTTGTCACTCTTGGATGCCTCTTATTCTTCAGTTGTCACACCCAAAATGTTGGTCAACTTTCTGACAGAGAATAAAGTCATTTCATTTCCTGGGTGTTCAATGCAGATCTCTCTTTTTGTTACTTTTGGTACTACTGAGAGTTTTCTGCTGGCTGCAATAGCTTATGATCACTATGTAGCAATCTATAACCCACTGCTCTATTCAGTTAATATGTTACCATGTTACCCCCAGTCTATGTGCCACACTCATTGATTCCTGTCTTGGTGGTATTTGGCATGGTACTATACACACTGTGATCCCTTTTAGCCTATCAATCTGTCCATCCAATGAAATTAAACATGTGTTTGGTGACATCCCTCCACTTCTTGTCATTTCTTGTTCTAGTATATCAACCAGTATCTACTCTTCTACATTGTGGGTTCTATTTAGATAATTACAATTTTGATAGTCTTGATCTTTTATGGTTTCATTCTGGTGACCATCCTGAGTTCGTGTTCTGCTGACATAAGGCAAATAGTCTTTTCCACCTGTGGCTTTCACCTAACTGGAGTGTCAATTTACCATGGGACAATCTTTTTCACGTATGTGAGGCCAAATTTCAACTACACTTAGGACCATGGTATGATAGTTGTCTACATTTTACACTTTTATGATTCTTATGCTGACTTCCATCATCTACAGTTTCAGGAATATAGATGTTAAAGAGGCAATGTAAAAAAATTTGAGAGAAATTGGTTCATAAGTAAAGTGCAATTTTAGCATTGAGTAAAACTGAAAAGAATGTAGAGGATGAGCCCGTATCTCTCTGGTGAGAAACGAGGGAAGAAAATGTATTCTTTTTAGTTAATACTGCTTACATATCCCAGAGTATTTCCAAAGAAAGCATTAAACAGCCCTCCAATGCAACATTTTACAAATGTAGATACATTGTATTGGCTGTGTGCCTATGGTTATGTTCAAACTGATCCATTTTAAATATTCATTGATAAACTCATGTTAATATTGTTAATCTTTGTGTAATTTCATTTTTGTTAAATATAATTAGAGGCCATATACTCAGTATTTGATCATTTGACATAACCTCACATTGTTTATAGTAAGTCCTCGGATTTTATTATGAAATGAATTTTTCTTCCTCAGTCCCTGTGAATGACCTCCCAAATGGAATTTCCTTCTGCCATGTACTCATTCTGTCTGATTTATCCTCTGGAGATACCTTCTGCAATGTTTGGATCAACAACATAGATTTTTATCCATTACTTCATTCCTACTGTCCAGTTACAGAAATTGACTAGATTCTTTCTTACTTTTTCCAAAATAGATTGATGATGTGATAGTATTTATTGAGTATATAATTAAGGCTCTGGAAAAAAAACAAATAAAAGTAAATTTTGAGCCTTATTTAGTCTGGTTGGTTAATTTTTTTTCTAAGATTCATTGACCTGAAGACATATTAATTGTAGAAATTTACTTGTCTTTCAGTGAAATTCCCTGTTTCCCAGCAGTGATACTTAACCTATGTCTCCACCAGATCAATCTCATCAAAACAAACATATCAAAGAGTTTATTCTGAGGTATGAAGTTTAGATCACTACAATAATTTTCAAGACCTCAATCTCTACTCAATTTTGCAAACAGAATTCATAATAAATAAATATCTAAATCTAACAATAATTAAAATATTTTCATAATTCTGGGATCATGTTTAAGACTTCTAACATTCAAAATAAGGGTTTCAAGTTGTTTAAAGTTCCAAATAAATTGATCCCTTGGTTTATCAGTTTCTTTCAAATTAACAATAATAATATTTCTGTAGGAAAGGCAGAGATGAACACTAGGAGTTAGGATGCATTAACTTATGCCTAAAAATATCTGGCTAATAATTCATTCAACAAAATAATACAAAAATAAACATCAAGTTAACATTCTTAAAATTTTCCATTTTTATCCTAAAAGTAGAATCCAAGTGGTGAGAAATAGCATTCTTCCATAATTTTCTCTCAAAATTCAACATGGATTAATTATTTATTTCATTTTCCAGTTAATAATTTTCACTGTTCATATCTCGCCTAATTTTCTGTCTCTCTAGTTTGAATACATTGATTTCACAGCACCCACAGAATCTTTCTTTCATATCATTTAGCACAGCCATTATTTCATATTTATTGTTGTGAATATTTCATTGCTATCTAGCCCTACCACTACACTGACACTGTAAATTGCATAAAGACAAGAATTTAGTCTGATCGTTCACACAATTGTATCCCCAGGACATAAAATAATAATTGGAACATATAGTTTACTCCGAAAATATTTTTTATTAAATGTTGAGTCAAGTAATAAGTAATTATGAATAGCAGTTGTAAGCAGTAATTTGCAGCTTTGTATTTCCTATACATTATATAGGTACTTTACAAATAGTAATTTATCTTCACAGTAATTGTAAGAGGTATTTCTCTGATGACCTATAAATACAGTTGAGGAAACAGAGGCACATAAACTATAAGGCTTATGCTCAAGTCAACATAGCTCTACGAACGATAAAGGATTCAAACCTGAACTTCTTGGCTACAGAATACCTGGTTTAAGTACATTAGCACACTGAATGAAAGAATGAGGATTTTTTGACTTTGCTAACTGCATTATCAGGCCTCCAGAAAAAGCCATATGAAGTAGCACAGTTTACATTTTGTCAAGCAAGAAGCAAGAGAGAAAAAGGAAATTATGTAAGAAATATTGGAAAAATGGTTTCCACTGGATTTGAGAAATAATTGAACTGTATGATGCATAAAAAATGTGCATTTTTGAGCCTAGATGATGAATATATTGAAGACAATAAAGGATGAAAAAGTAGCAAAATTAATATTGCAGAATAAGAAGAAGGGGGAGGAGGAGTAATAATAATAATAAGAAGAAGAAGAAGAAGAAGAGAAGAAGAAGAAGAAAAAGCAGGAGCAGAAGCAATATAAGAAACAGAATTTAATCAACAGGATCATCAGCAGAGTCAATATAGCTGATGAAGAATAAATTAGTGAACTTGAAGAAAATACAATAGGGATTAAGAAAACAGAAAATTCTTTACCAAAAAAAGTGAATAATATCCAATTCCTTTTCTTCTTGCATTTTAATAAATGCTTCAATGAATAATCAGGCTGTACTTTCTACCTTTAGGTTGAAAATTCACTCAGCTAAAAATCCGTGTTGGTCAATTTCAAATTCTGCCTTCTATCTGACATCAGAACTCAAATGTGCCAAGTTTTTTCCCCTTGAAAACAAGGGTCACCTTTCTTGCAGTTTGCAATGACAGTCATTTCTGTCTCAGGTCTCACCTGAAGTTCTGTTAACATCCATATTTCTATAGCTATTCTCTTTAAAGAAATCTAGGCCTTTTATATCAAGCATCTCACAATTCTTCCAGCCTCTACCCATTAACAAACTTCAAAACCATTTCCACATTTTTGATGTTTGCAATAGCAGCACCCCACTATCCTGGTACCAACATATGTTTTAATTTCCCTGGATGCTTAAATCAGACACCATGAAATGGGTTGGCTTTAAACAATGGGAAATTATTAGCTTACATTTTGAGGCCATGAGAATGTCCAAATAAAGGCATAGTAAAGGTAATGCATTCTTCTTGAAAACCATTTCCCTCTGACCCTTGGCTCCTCTGCCACATAACAAGGCATATGGCAGCTGCTTCTGATCTTTCCCTTCTCTTACAGATTTCATTTATTTTAGCCACTTGTTCCTGTGGTTTTCTATGTCTGTTTATTCATCTTGTGTATAAAGGACTCCAGTAAGAGGATTAAGACCCACCTGTGGCCATGCCTTAATTGAGGAAGCCTCATCTAAAAGTCCTACTTACAGTAGTTTACACCAACAGGAATGGATTAGATTTAAGAGCATGCTTTTGTAGAAAACATACAGCTTAAAACCACCACAAGCTGAGACAAATAAAATTGCATTGTCAGATAATGTAGAGGATATTTTCTTTAAAAATGAAACTTTATCACTCTAATTAAAATTTAACATGCAAGAAAATATTAAGTCCTTGAATATTATTAACTTTACAACATTTTTGTAAATTTTATTGAAGATTTCAAAATAAATGGGGCAAGCTTTAACTCAAGAATTGATTTATTTTCAAGGAACTTGAAAAAAATTGAACTCAGGATAAAGGGAATGATTTTATGAAATACATAGAATTCTGAACAAGTGCTTTATGTATCTTATTTCCAAGTTACAGAAATGTAGGTTTTTAAATATTTAGCAATTAGACACCAAACAAGTACTACTGCATTCAGATTGTTAACCTGGCAAGTTTACAACATTTCAGGGCCTAAAGCTTTGCAGAAGTGTCTTTATTTTGCTTATTTACCAAGAACACATCCAACTGACAAGTTTAAATGACAAAGGAATTACCAAAGAGTGTACTGATAAATGGAAAGAGACAGCTATAAAAGATTATTAGAAATAACCAAAATTTGTTTATATATGCAATACATGCATACACACAAATAATGGAAAACCTAGGAAAGCATACAAAACACTATCATTAATCATTAGGGCATTTGTATTTCATATAATATTTTTCACTATTTCCAAATTCTTTTCATGGTTAATATATATCATGTTCTCGATAACTTAATGATCTCATAATATTTTACTTAGCCCTAGGCCCAAATGATGGAAACAGTGAGTTTTTCACTTTTAAAGATTTCTGCATTTATTAAAGATTTTAACCAAAAGTGATTTATAAACATCAATGAATACTAATCATGAAAAAAACCATTGTATATTCAAAATATTGCAAAAATGCAATTTTTCTTATGATAATAGCCAACATTTATTTTATTGCATCAAGTTCTTTATATTCCATATCTGATCACTTTACAATAACTATATGGATCTAGAATTATTATTTATCTGAAATTTTGAGGAAATTGAGACTTAATATAACAGAGATTTATTAGGAGTCATATAGCAAAAATTATAGGAATCTAAACCTGAGAATGCTTAATTTTAAAATAAGAATGCTTTACCCCTGCTCTATTTCTTCTCTATATATTAAATGGATAAGGTTTGGAAACTTATTTTGCCAAAACATAGCAATTCCCAATAATACAGTTTTATGAAATTGGGACTTGTATGGGGATTTATGTAATATAATATAAAGATGACATTACATTTTATTATCCACACATTACTTGCTCTTAAAAAACACATATATGTTGATGACAGGTTTAATACATATCATGATTTACAATTTCAAAATGTATTTCTAAAAATATTCCTGGATATAGTCAAGATCATGTTTAGCCAAGTAAAGGGTGGCTCAGTAGAAATACAAACCAAAGGATCCATGTATTTTAGGGAGAATCCAAGTAAATACCCAATAAAATGAAAGAAAAGATTTGCCTGAATGTTCACTGTCATTTTATGTGCATGGAGAAATCTGTCTTCTGCATGACTTTAATGAGAGCATTTTTCACTTCTTTGTTCCTAAGACTATAAAATGAGTGGATTCAACATGGGAATCACCATAGTATAAAACACAGAGGCCACTTGATTCTTTCCCAAAGAGTAGGACTTCTTTGGTTTTAAATAAGTAAAAATAGTAGTGCCATAAAAGACGGTGACTCTCAGGAGGTAGGAGGCACAAACAGAGAAGGCTTTGTTCTTTCCTTAGGTAGAATTAATTTTCAGGATAGTAGAGAGAATGGACATGTAGGACACAGAGACTGTGATAAGAGACACCATAAGGGTGGAGCCAGCAACAATGAATATCATGATTTCAGGGTCATGAGTATTAGTACAGGACAGGGCAAAATTGGGGTTAAGTCACAGAATAAGTGATGGATTACATTGGATTTACAGAAATGCAAATTGTTCATGCAAAGAACAGTGATCAAGGAGTAGGTAAGGCCAATCATATAGGACCCAGTGATGCGGGCACAGCATAGTCTTGTGGACATAACAACCTGGTAGTGAAGGGAATTGCAGTAGCTACATAGAGATCATAGGCCATTGAAGAAAGAGGAAACATTCAGTGGCACCCAAGAAACCAAAAAAGTACATCTGCATGAAGCAGCCTGTAAATGAAATGTATTTGGTGGAAGTCAGTAAATTATCTAAAGTTTTAGGTGTGATGACTGTTGAGTAACTAAAGTCAAGGAATGAGAGATGACTGAGGAAAAAATACATGGGAGTGTGGAGCTGGAGATCCAGGTGAATAATCAGAATCATCCCTGCATTCCCCAGCAAAGTAATCAGGTATATTAGGAGAAACAGCATAGAAAGGACATGCTGGATATCTTCAGAGTCTGTCAAACCCATAAAGATGAAGTCAGACACATTTGTGTTATTCCTACTTCCCATAGCATTCAACTGTTGAGAAATCAAAAGTGATACTTAGAACGATTTAGTTCAAAAATGTTTTGGTGTTTATGGAATATCTGGTATTTTGAAACATTAGTTTGTTGCTCCTAGAAATTCAAAATAAAGAATAGTTTGCAAAATGTGACTGAAAAACATGCTTTCTTTGCAAAATATAAATTAGGTATATTATATCTTTCAGGTATTATGTAATAGACGCTTCTATATATTGCATAACTATAATGAACCTGGACTTCTATAAATAATTATGTTTACTAATTTTATAGATAAAAATGATATTGTACACATGCTTTAGAGGAGAAAAAGTCTCAGAAGTTAAGTAACTTATCCAGAGTATAATCATTAAGTGTTTGTTCTATGATTCTTCAAGGATTGGTTGAATCCAAAGAGCAGTCTTATAAAAAATACTCTTATTTGCAATTAATTTCAGAAAAACGAAATGGTACTTGTGTAATAAACTCTGAAAATTTTAATACATCAGTTACTGTTATTTTGTACCATATTTTTAATTCTAATGACAGCTAATAAATTAGAACCTTAGGTTACTTTATTGGGGTATACTAATATTATAGACCACACATTTGCATTTGTTTTCAGAAGAATCATTGTTTTTTTTAACTTGATCATTTAAAACCAAATTTCTTCCATATAATTGTATTTCCAGTATATGTATATTCTTTCTATATTCTACATATTTCCACAAATTCTGGCATTACTTAGGTAATACAGAAATATATTTGGTTATGAATATTTTTCTAATAATATCTCCATTTATTTTGTGTAAACTAAAGCCTTATAACTTTTAGAAAAATACCATGAACAAAAGGTGGAAATCTTTTTGAGCATTATCTCTCTAGAAATTTGTCCACCTTACTTTTTTTCCTCACAAATATGTAAAACATTTAAGGAACTGAAAATTTCTACTATATACTATTTTTTTTCCTCAGAGTGAAGTTATTTTAAATTGTTGTGCAGGTAATTTTGTTTTATTCTGAGGTTAATTAAATCAATCTTAAAAATTTTGTTCAGACCTAGTCAAATGGAAACTTTACCTTTAAATTTTATCGCATAAGAACAGTGGGGAATTTCTGTGAACACAAGCAGAGTAGAGTATCCCTTCCCTTCCACCCTCATAATGCCATGGCATCTCTTATAATAAGGATTGTTGATAATGTAACATTTGTCATCCTGGGACCAATTTCTAAAGATGTCTACTTGGCATGCTTCCAAGGACTAATATATCCATGTTAACTTCATACCAGAGAGTTACTTCTCTCTTAGAAGCCACATAATTTTTACCATAATTTCTTGGTATTCTTTTGTTGTGCTCTAATATTTTGACTTGGTAACAGAGAAGATATATTTTAGAGTAATATTTAATAACTCTGTTGCTGAAAAGCCAAATTTTTATACACCAGGGATTTAATAATACATCTTTCATCATGAATTGTATTTATGTTAATGATATTCTTAATAAGTGGGTTAAAGTCTTAAGGAGAGCACTATACAAAATAGAAACACTTTTTGAAGATAATGAAAGTTGTTTTTGAAGTGGTTTGTATGCTATTGTTAGCTCCTGTCACTCTAGCAGATACCTGTCATACCATGAGCTGGATATAAATGTATGATATAGACAGCTCAAGGACTAAAGAACAGAGTTAAAACATTAAAATAATAAAAGGTGCAGTGTACAAGAGAAATTTATAAGAACAAAGCCTAAAGGACCTGTCAGATAATTTCAAGCATACTAATAAATGCATAATGAGAATGTCTCTCAAAAAGAGAGCGAGAATGGCAGAAAACTTCCCAATTTAATGGAGAAATATAAGTACACATTCAAGAAACCTAACATGCTCCAAAGAGGATAAACTTGAAAAGAATCATGCCCAGATACATTGTAGTCAAATTGTCAAATACTAAGGACAAAGAGAAAATTCTAAATTCTGCAAGAAAATAGAACATGTTATGTAAAACTAGGTGCAGATTTCTCATTAGGAACCACTGAATGGAGAAATCAGTAGCGCACAATATTTTATGTGCTGAAAGAAAACAATTGCCAAATAAGAATTTTAAATCCAGCAACACTGTGTTAAAAATAAGGGAGAAATTAAGACAAGCTCAGTGCAAAACAAAGCTAAGAGAATTTGTCACTACTGGGCATGCCCTAAAAGCAATGTTACCAGGAATTGTTCAACCTGAAGGGAAAGGAGACTAGCCATAAATAAATAAAGCTTTCTTTTGCGGTCACCATATGAATACACATCCCAGCATTTTTATATTGTATTTTCTGTATTAACTCCACTTTTTATTTATTACAAGATGTTAAATACAAATGCATAAAATAAAGATATGTCTTTGTTTATGACATGCAATTTGAACAGAAATAATTTGTAAAATATATGACAAAAAGTGGGGGGAAAGAAGGGTGCAGAAAGAGTGTTTGCATATGTTATTGAAGTTAAATTGCTATCAAATCATAAATGATTGTATATTGACTTAGGTTGTATTTAAGCCTCATGGTAACCACACACTAAAAAAATCTGAAAAATATACTGAAAGAAATGAGAAGGGACTCAAAATCAAATAAAGATAAATGTAGGCATAAATGGAAGAACTGAAAAGCAAAAGAGGTATAATTCTTCAAGTACCAAATAGCAAAGTGTCAGAAGGTATTGCATTATTAGTAGCGATTTTAAATGCAAATAAAATAAATTATCCAGTCAAAAGGCAGTTATTAGCAGAATAGTTAAAAAAAACATTACCCAACCAAGTATTGTTTACAAGAGACTTACCTTATTTCAAAGACACAGTAGGTTGAAAGTGAAAGGATAGGAAAAATAGCCCAAGCAAATAGTAAACAAAAGACAGCTGGGGTAGCTCTATGAGTATCACATAAAATTGTCCTCAAGCTGAATCTGTTACAAGGGATAAAGAAGGACACTATATACCAATGGAGAGGTCAATTTAGCAAGAAGATGTAAAAACTATAAATATATATGCATGTAAAGTGCAGACTCACATTATATGAAGCTAATATTGACAGATTTGAAGGGAGGAATAAATGGTTCTACAGTAATAGTGGGAGATATCAATACACCATATACAATAATGAATAAGACATCTAGACTGAAGATTGATAATAATGCAGAAGACCTGAATGACTCTGTAAACCAGGTAGAGTTAACAGACTTTTCACCCAGCATCACCAAATACACATTATTCTCTCATGCACAAGGGTCATTTTCCAAGATAGACCATTTGATAAGTAAAAAAATAAATAAATAAAACAAACAAACAACAACAAAAGAACCAAGTCCTAATAAATTTAACAATTTTGAAATTGTACACTGTATCTTCTTTGTCTAGACTTGAATGAAGGTGGAAACCAATAATAGAGGAATAACTGAATAATTCAAAAAAACGTGGAAATCAAGCAATGCACTCTCAAATCTTAAATATCCCATGGGTCAAATAATATTTTATGAAGAAAATTAGGGAATATCATGTGGTTAATGAACAAAATAAAATATAACAAACTTATACAATGCAGCAAAGTCAGTGGTGTGAGGGGAATTCATAGGATTTAATGTTTACTACAAAAAAATAGAAAGATCCCACAAGATGATGAACTAAAAATAGAAGAGCAAACGAACCCCAAAGAGAGCAGAAAATGAGAAATAAACAAAGATTATAATGGACATAAATGAAATTGAGTATAAAAAAAAGAGAGAGAAGATCAGAGAAACCAAAAGAATCAATAAAATCAACAAAACATTAGTTAAATTTGCATAGTGAAAACGAGGGAGGATGCAAATAATTAAATCAGAAATGAAAGGAAATACGTTGCTATTGATGCACAGAAATAAAACGGATTATAAATGGATAATATGAACAACTATACTTGACAAATTAGATAGCCTAATTGAAATTGGAAATAATGTTTAGAAACACACAAACTACCTACCTGACTCAAGAAGAAAGAAGATCTCAACAGACCAATAACAATGACAGAATTAAAATCAGTAATTAAACACCCTCCAGACAAAGAAAAGTCCAGGACCAGATTGCTTCACTGGTGAATTTTACCAAACATTCCAAAGCACCAATTTTACTCAAATTGCTCCAAAAAATTGAAGCAAAATAACACTTCCTAACTCATAATATGACATAGATATCACTCAATCATCAAAACTAGATAAGATATCACAGGAAAATTATGGTACAATATCACTTAGGAATATAGATGCAAAAAAAAAATCTTAATAAAATACTAGCAAAGTGAATCCAACAAAACTTTAAATAATTATATACCATGATCAAGTGAGATTTATCCTGGTATGCAAGGATAGTTCAGCATAAGAAAAGCAATTATTGTTGTATGCCACATTAATAGAATGAAGAAAAAAGCCACATGATTATCTCAATAGATTTGGAAAATTCAGTTGACAAAAAAGCACCCCTTCTTGATTAAAAAAAAAATCAGAAAATGAGTAGGAGTAGTAGGAAATTAACCCAAAATGATAAATGTCTTATGAGAATCCCACATTTACTATCACATTCACTGGTGAAAGGCAAAGTTTTTCCCCTGAGTACAAGGACAATAAAAGGATACCTGATGTTGCCAGTGTTATTCAACATTGTGGTGGAAGTCCTAGCCATAATAATTATGCAAGGAAGTGAGATAAAAACAACCAAATTGGGAAATAAATCAGGTAGCAAATCTCTCCCTATTTGTAGATGGCATGATCCCATATATATGGAAAATTATGAAAAATCCACAACAAAGGTACTAGAAGGAATAAACTGATTTAGCAAAGTGGCTGGGGAAAGAACAGCACCTGAAAATCAGTGATGTTTTAATACAAAAGTAATGAACAATTTGAAGAGAAATTTAAGTTAAAAAAATCATTTACAATAACAACTAAAAAATCAAATATCTAGCATCAAATTTAACCAAGGGTATATAAAACTTACACAAAAAAAGAACAAAACAATGCTGAAAGTAATCAAAGAAACCCAGAATAATGAAAGGACATTCCATGTTCAAGGATTGGAATACTAAATACTGTTAAGATGTCAATTCTACCCAATGTGAGTTTTAAGTACCACACAATTCCAATAAAAATTCCCAAAGTTTTATTTGCAGAAATGGAAAAGCTAATCATCAAATTTACATGGAAGGGTGAGGGTTCACAAATAGATAAAAACATCTTAAAATAGAAGGAGGATGTTGTAAGGAAACACTTCCCAATTTTGCAACTTATTAAAAGGCTATACTATTCAAAATCATGATACTGGCACAAGTACAGAAATATAAGCCAATGGATTTGAATAGAAAGTTCAGAAAAAAACTCTCATGCCAATGACAAATTGATTTTTGAAAAAGTTGTCAAGTCCACTCAATAGTGAAAGAATAGTCTCTGCAATGATGATGTTGGGAAAACTGGATAGCTACATGCAAAATTAGGACTGCTACCTCTCATCATATACAAAAATTAACTAAAAATGAACCAAATACTTAAATATATGAAGAAAAATTATAAAATTTTGTAAAGGGCTGTATTTTATACCCCCAAATATGTTCTTAATCTAAATCCATTCCTGTGGTTATGGATCCATTGTAAATAGGACATTTGGAAGATGTTATTTTTAGGTCAGTTGTGACCAACTGAATCAGTTTGGGATTTAATCTGATTCCTTGAGTCTTCTATAAAAAGATTGAAACTCAGACTAGAGAGAAAGCATTAGACGAAGCTGAAATTAAATAGAACACAGATGAAAAAGGAGAAGACATAACCATGTGCATTGCCATGTGATAGAAAAGCCGAGGATTAAGGATCACTGGCAGCCAGCCTTAGGGAAAAATGAATCACCTTGTTGATGACTCAGTTTGGGGTTTCTTCCAGACTCAATATCATGAGCCCATCATTTAAGCCAACCTACATTATCATATTAATTTTAGCAGCCAGCAAAGTAAGGCAAACTCCTACAAGGAAACATAGAGACTTTTCAAGAACTTGTGTTAGGCAATGGTTTCTTAGCCTTTACACCATAAACACAAGCAACAAAAGAAAAAAAAATAGATAAACAGGATTTCATCAAAATTACAAACTTCTGTACATCTAAAGATTTCATTAAGAAAGTTAAAAAAACTGCAGATTGGGATAAAATATTTGGAAATCATATGTCAGATAAGGGCTTATTATCCAGAATATTGTAAGAAATCTCAGCCAAAACAGAGAAAACTCTATTTAAAAAATAGGTAATAGACTTGAATAGATATTTCTCCAAAGAAGATATACAAATGGCCAGTGTGATATGAAAATATGGGCAATATCATTAACCATTATAGAATTGCAAATCAAAACTACAATGGGATAACATTGCATATCCACTAAAATGCCTATTAACTGAGAAGAAAATAACAAGTTTTGGAGAGCACATGGAGTATGGGAACACTTATTCATTGATGATGCTTATGTAAAAGGATGCTGGTGCAGCTGCTGTGGAAAACAGATCGGAGATTCCTCGGAAAGTTATGTATAGATTTAACATATGACCCAGCAATCCCATCTCTAGATATATAGGCAGAATCGAAAACAAGGACTTGAACAGATACTTGCACACCAACATTCACTGTGGCATTTTCCACTATTGCCAAATTATATATGCAAACCAAGTGTCCATTAACTTATGAATGGATAATCTAGTGTAATATACATACAGTGGGCTAATACAGGCATAAAAATGAATGAGTTTCTGAAACACGCAATTTCATGGATGAACCTGGAACACCTCGTGTTGAGTGAAATAAGCAAGACCCAAAGGACAAATAACATAGGATCTCACTCATATGAAATAATTAGAATACGCAAAGATAGTTAGAAAATAGAATAGAGGTTATCAAGGCCATATTAGGGTTGAATAGCCATGTGCATTTCCATGTGACAGAAAAGCAGAGGATTAAAGATCACTGGCAGCCAGCCTTATGGAAGAATGCTTAATTGATACAGATTTTATGATTACAGTGATGGAAGAGTTTAGTAATGGATCGTGTTAACGGTAGTACATGACAATATAATTAACACCACTGAATTGTATATTTGCAAGTGGTGAAAATGGAAAATTTAATGTTGTATTTATGTTACTAAAATAAATATTTTTAAAACATACAACTGTGTAATGCAGACAAGTGAAACCTATGTAAACTTTTGAGCAACAGTTAATAGGACAATTAGAATAATATTTTCCATCAGTTGTAACAAAAATACCATACTGATATAAAATATTAATAGTAAGGAAAACTGTATTTATGAGGAGGGTATATGGAATCTCTATACTTTCTGCATGTTTTTTTCTGTAAATCTAATATATATATATATCCCTCCACATGAAATGTAAGTATTGTAAAATTGTCTAATTCCATTTAGTCCTTGTCATTTCAGCTTTTGTTTCCCTATATTTTGCTTTTACATATATATACAATGCTATTTTTTTATTGCAAACAGTTGTCTTTCACAGAAATTACATGTATTTCCCATGCCTTGCACCTTTCATTTTTTGTGTGTGTAGCTTCAATACTTCTTCTGACATGGTTTTCTTCAGGCTGAAGAACTTCTGTTAACTTTACCTGTACTGCAGGACTTTTGGTAAAAAATTTCCAAGCTTTGATTTCATTTTAAAATGTCTCATTATCACTCTTGTTTTGCACAAATATTTTCACAAGATATAGAATTACTTTCCTTTTTCCCTTTTCACATTTTGTAGATTTTTTTTTCCTTTCTGGTTGTACTGCTTCTCATGAGAAGTCAACCATAATTGATATGTTCCCACTCTTCACCTACCAAAATGTTCCCCCCTCCCTCCTGATCCTTGCATGTCAGGTGTTCTCCTTGTCCCACCTTGGCTGCTTTGAAATGTTTCTTTGTAGTTTGATCATGATGTACTTCTCTCTCTGTGTTGTGGATGCCTGGGTATGTGTGTTTGAGTTAGCATATTGGATTTATCTTGTTTTTGAATTTTCAGAATTTCTAAGAATTTAAACTTATTTTCCCCAAAATTTTATATAAAATTATAGCCAATTTTTATTCATTGTTTATGACCCAGTTGAGCTCTGTTCCTGTTTAAACAGTTTTGTTGTTATTGTTTTTCTCTTAGCTCCTCATTTTAAAAAACATTTATTTATCAGGTTTCAAGTTTACTGATACTCTCTCTTCAATAACCTTCAACTGCACCAAAGTCCTTCTGACAAATTATCCATTATCATATATTTAACTTTTCCTCTCTAATGTGTATTTAGTTCATTTTTATTATACATTTTTTTTTGCTGTGATTTCTCATCTATTTCCATATTAAGTTTATCCTTTCCTTAAGACATTAAAACATATGTATCTCTAATTGCAAGCAAGATAGTCCCATCCATCTGCCCCATGGGATCTAAGCCCCCTCTCACTTAGAGGCAGAGTGGGCATCAACATCCCAGAATCCTCAGGATTGGGGGATGAATGATGGACTAGGGTAGACTTACTGTTATTCTACTATAGTCTTATTGTGATTCTAGCAATGGAAGCACTTTCATCATTGGTGTGGAGAGGGTGGCCACTAGAGGTCCTGAGGGGAGGGAGTGGGAAAAATAGGGGGCATTTTCTGGTCTTGGGAAATGTCCTGAATGATGTTGCAATTACAGATACAGGCTGTTATATATCTTGTCATAACTTACAAAAATGTGCAGGAAAGAGTGTAAACTACAATGTAAAGTATAATCCACACTTAATGCAATACTCCAAAGTGTGTTCATCAGTTGCAACAAATGTACCACACTAATGAGAGATGTTGTGAATGTGGGAAAATGTGGGAAGGTTAGAGAGCAGGCATATGGGAATACCCTATATTTTTTATGTAATATTTATGTAATCTAAGTATTTTCTTTAAGAAATTAAAAAGTATATTAAAAAACACAAAAAAGACAACAAAAATCTGTTTGAAGCCATTTTAAAAATCCTTGGCTGCTAATTAGAACTATGGGTGCATCCTGAAATCTGTTTCTATCAATTTCTTTTTAATTAGTATGGTTCACAACTTTCTTGCTTTGCCTTATGTTTAGTAATTTTTAAAATTTTATACTGTATTTTGTGAATGTTACATCTTAGGGAGTCTGGATTATGTTGGCTTTATGTAAGTGGTTTTGTTCTGGCTGGAAATAAATTACTGGCAATGCCATTTGAATCTCTCAGGCTTCATTTTGTTCTTTGTTAAGGATGATCTATTTGGTTTTGTCCTCAGTTCTTAGGGCATGACTCTTACACCAGGGCATGGTCCTTACTTCTGTAAGGAGAGTAAGTTTGTCTTAACTTCTTGCCTGTGTTAATAATGACTACTGTCATTCTGGCTGGGCTGTAAATCCAGCTTCTCCCAGCTAGTCATGACCATTGGTATTTATGTTCTGCTTTCATCGTGGTGACTTTTATCTGCTAACATATGGCTCAACCTGCAACTAAGAACCTAGAAGGAATCCCAGGACCAATATTTGATGCACCTCCTTTTGATATCTACTTTTAATGTTTCAACTCCTTCACCTGGTGGAATCTCTGTCTCTTTGGTTGCTTTAAGACCACTGTACTATGATTGTTCTGTTGAATTCATTGGTTTTTCTCTAGAACCTAGAAATAACCAATTATATATTTTAATTTTTTTACCCTTTTAAGAATATAGAAGTTAAAGATTTGCATTAATCACCTGAGTACCACTTTATAAATGATATGTATTACTCATATTGTTATTTATTACATAAATTACTCTAGACTTAAATATTATATTTCCTATTTGACCTAGAATAAATTAAAATTGGATTTTTTTCAAATTGAAAAGTTTTTCATTTGATATTTTAAATATTTTTAAATGTATTGCATTTTTGTCAGATAATGTGGCTCCTTGAAGTTAAATTTTGAAAAATTATTAAAATTAATGGAATAATTGTAATCAGTTTGTACAAGTGACTCATAGATTCAGGGGAAGAAATTTTTAAATTTTGGTATGCAAGTATGCAATTATCAAATATTTATTTTCAGTTTATAAATTTAGGGTGTTGGTTTACCTGCTGTATTAATTAAATACAAGATATGTTCATCGTGCCACTTCACTTTATTCATTTATTCAGTAAATAATTTATTGAATATCTACAATGTAACAAGCTATGTCTACACAGTATAGCAAAAAAATATGAAGTATTTAATTCTTGGGGATTTTATTCTAGCTGGGAGCTATAGAGAAATATACAGAAGTAAGAGATATGCCATGTTGGAATGGAAAAAGTACTATATAAAAATAAAATGTAAGACCAGATAGGGAGTAAGAAATTCCAGAGCAAGGGCATGAGGAAGCAGGCAGAAATAATATGTTCAGGGCAATAAAAAGTTGGCATTTGATAAAAGACTTGAGGGAGGGAAGTGTTAATCAAATAGGTACATGGGAGGAAAGTATATATAGGAGAACACCAGTGCAAAGACCCTGTGTATGGGGGGGGTGGGATGTGCAGTTTAAGGAAAAGTAAAGAGGTCTAAGAAGAGTGCCATTCTATTGCTGTCTGTGTGTGTATGCCGGGAGTAATAAACAACCAAGAACATGTATATGATATATTCTATTGAGAAAAACTAAATGGAGGGGGTGTATGGAGTCAATTGGGCTTCTCCTCATAAAAAAATAATTTTCAGGGAATTCTTCAGGAAGAATATTGCATGTGAGGAACCTGAAAGAGGTGAAGTAGGGAGTCATGCAAATACCTGGAGGAAGTTGGTTTCTGGTGAATGGAACTGTATAAACAACTTCTGGATTTTAGTTATTTTATGTCATATTCTTGCAATGTTATGCATCACTTTATTTTAGCAAAGATTGATTTAGAAATATATTGCATTTTGTATTTTGAATCAAACTGATCATCTTTGTCTTTTTCAGAAAAATTTTTCTGCATAATGAATATAAAATTAAAATTTCCTTTAATAGATGAAATTTCATTATACTAATATTTCAAGTTTCATATTTCATATTTCAAAGATTTCATATTTCAAAAGCTAAGTTAGTTTCTATTCCCTGTAAATGGCTAGCACACCCAGAAAACAGATTTTAAATCAGGCAATCAGCTGTTGTCAACGCCCTATTCTTATGCCAGCTAACTTGTTCATTGCTAAGCACCTGTCATCAGTATCCATATTAGGAGATATAGACTGCATTAACCAATGAAAATTGCCTCCCAATGAAGTCCCTTTTTCTGTTTATAAAAGCCCATTGTTCTTTTTATTCAGTGGAATTCCTCTCTCCCTTGTAGTGATTGGAATCTCCCCAATTCATGAATTGATGCAATAAAACTCTGAGATCTAACCAAAAATTTTGCTCGTTTTTTTTTTTTTTTTTTAATTAATTTATTTATTTTTTATTATGGGTAAAAATCAAAATTCTCACAATACATACAAACATTTGTAAAATGATATATAAATATATATGCATATATGTGTATTTGCTTACAAAAATGTTATTTATATATATATATATATACATATATTTTAAGAGGTGCTTAGATTACCTAAAATATTACACGGAACCCACTGGGATTACCATGTTGCCCACCTCCCACACCTCCCACCACATCCCACACAAACATCTCCCACAGTGTGGCCCACCAACCTCAATGAACTTACACATCCTGGAGCCTTGCCACCAACCATAGACCACAGTTTGTGCCATCTTTCTTTTTGGTTGTCTTTATTAAATTGTAGGTAGCTACTCTACTGTCCTTCCACCCCCAAAAGATCATATCAACAATCTGAACATTTTCTACACTACTTTCTCAATTATCCACTAAATTCTTGAACTCATTTTGGAATGGATTATTCATCTTTTAGAATGTGTTTAAATATCCATGAATTAAAGACTCTAATTCAATCTACTCATTTTATTTTCATTGAATAATTTTACTTTTCAATAATCCCTGAAATACTTCTTGACATAAAATTAGTTAAAAATAATCTTTTTACATGTTGATATAAAGGTATCTCAATGTTAGCTAAGTAGAATTTAAAATCAATACAAATGGTTAACAAGAACATTGCAATGCACACAAGACTCAGAAGATTGTAGAAAGCCATCATTAATTTGAAGTCTGATATATCAAATGTTTTAAATTGAGTATTTTTATCAGCATATTCAAAGAGAAAAGTATACAGGAAATTTCTGACATGAGGAGTTGATCATGTGGTATGGAAGAAAGCAAGAGGATTTGGAGAGTCAAAAAAGAATGAAGAAGAGGAAAAGAAATACATGATTCATTCTGGAAAGATCAGAATTACTGGGGGACTATAGGGTAGGTACAGAGAGAGAATCTAGAAAAGAGATGGGAGGTATTCCCAAACCAAATATCAAGAGCCTTCTAAAAGAACTTTAAGAATAATTTTGTATAAGTAAAATATATTACTGCTTCTTATGATGACATTAATATATGGTATATTTTTACTCCTACAGACACAAGATCAGGAAAATATTAATAATTTTAAAGGAACAAATAAGTGGGGAAGCTGCTTTAACTTTTTATGGACAATTTTCTATAGAAGAATACATATTCCGTGCAATTGAGAAATAAAAATAACATACAAATTAGAATCACGAAATATAAATAAGGTGTGAAAGCCTTTTATTTTCACATAATTATTAAAATTGAGTATTGTGCTTAGAATGAATGATGAAAATCTCTGGTAGAAAAAGAAATGAATAAAATATAATCAGTTCAATATTTTTCAGAGGTGATGAAAACTTTTCAGGGAAAACAGTCTTAATCAGATACTGCGATTGGAAAGGAAAATCTTATATAACTTAAATAAGGACTGAGTGATAGGGTAGATAGGAGCTTTTATATATCCCTACATTAATGAAGTTTAAAATTTCAGAGGTTATCCAATATATATATTTTACAATATAAATTATAGTATTGTAAAATGAAGTTTTTAGGAGTCAGATCACTGTAAAATAGAGAAGAATAGAATAATTAAAAAATAAATGCAGACTACCAGCAAGATGGCAGCAGAGTAAAGAGCTCCAAGAATCAGATCCTGCTACAGGACAGTTAGTAATTACCCAGAGCTATCTACAGCACTTGTTTGGGGACTCCAGGAGACCAGAAGTGCATCCTGCAACATCCTTGAAAGAATGGAAAGAGGAGACTACCCATATGCAGAGGATATTCGTAAGTAGATTACTCCATGCCACAGAGGCCAGTGCCCATCCTCCATTGAAGGCACAAACCTGCTTGGGAGCTGTTCCACGGCTGGCATTGAAAGTTCCACTTCCCAAAACAGGGGAGGAAGAGATGGTTTGGCACCAACTTCAGCTACTGATTAGTAAACTCAGTGGGTTAAAGTATTATACTAAGAACAGCTAAAGTTTGAACCTGTCCAAGTCAGAAAGAGGCCAGTGGCCACCATCTTAACTCCATACCAGACATGAGGGGAAGCAGGGATGACTGAAAATCATAGTGCTGGTAGGGACCGGCTTTTATGCATGTAGATCAGTTTCCCAGTCTAACTGAAGCCCCAGGCCCACCTAGGGCATGGAGGAAGCTGCGGGAGCTGCACCAGGCTCTCCGGGAAATTACAGACCACGCTGAGGAAGCCGGTGATCACCTTACTTTGGCAGAGCAGGCCACCCCAGGAGCTATTCTGTGGCATGAATTGGAGGCTCCATTTCCCAAAAACAGGTGAGGAAGAGACAGTTGGCCACCAATTTCAATCAATTTACTATTGATTAGTAAATTCAGCTGCCTAAAGTATAACCCTAAGAATGGCTAAAGTTTGAGCCTGTCCAAGTCAGAAGGAAGCCAGTAGCCACAATTTTGACTCCACCCCCAACATGAGGGGAAGCTAACCTGACTGAAAATCACAGTGATGTTAGAGACTGCTTTCTTTCACCCAGATTGGCTTGCAGTCTTAGCGTAGGCTTCAGCCCCACCTCTAGCAGGGAGGCCCTGCACCAGGCTATCCAGGTAACTGCAGGCACATTTAACTGACACAGATTGAATAATCTGAAGTCTACTGGGGCAACTGTGGTCATTTTGTACCTGCACTTCATAGATTGCTGCTCACACCTGCAGCTCCATCTTTGACCCATGCAGGAGAGAAAAGGGCATGAAGCTTCATCAGTCTCCCTGGGCAACTACATTCTAGGCCTGCATGAGCTGTATTATTCCACGCAGCTGTGGCTCTGTCCCTACCCCTGGCAAAGGAGAGAGTTGGGAGAAGCTTCACTGGTCCTTGGGGCAATGAAGGTAGCTTGAGCCTCCACAGCTTATAGCACAAAATACATCCTTGGCTCCTACCACACAACCAGCAAGGAGAAGGGCAGGAAGCCCTAAACTAAAGAGAAAAACTGCACCCAGAATAAATACTCTAGTAGGCCAGATGCCAAGGCACCAACCAAAAATTACAATTCACACCAAGAAACAGGAAGATATGGACCAGTTAAGGGAACAAGTTAAACCTCTAGATGGTATAAAGGAGTTGAGACAACTAATCGTAGATGTTCAAATCTCCTTAAAAAATTCAATAAGATGGCTAATGAAATTAAGGATATTAAGAAGATATTGGATGAGTACAAAGAAGAATTTGAAAGTATAAATAGAAAAATAGCAGATTTTATGGGAATGAAAGGTGCATTAAATGAAATTAAAAATACACTGGAATCATAATAGCAGATTTGAGGAGGCAGAAGAAAGGATTGGTGAGCTTGAAGAAATGGCCTCTGAAAGTGAACATAAAAAGAACAGATGAAGAAAAAGTTGAACAAACTTGAACATGGTCTAAGGGAAATAAAGGACAGCAAGAGCCATGCAAATATACATGTCATGGGTGTCCTAGAAGGAGAAGAGAAGGGAAAAGGAGCAGAAGGAATATTTGAAGAAATAATGGTAGAAAATTTCCCAACCCAATTGAAGGACATAGATATTCATGTCCAAGAAGCAAGACATTCTTCCATCTGAAAAAATACTAATAGGCCAACTCTGAGAGACATACTAATCAAAATGTCAAATGCCAAAGACAAAGAGAGATTTCTGAGAGCAGCAAGAGAAAAGCAATGCATAATGTATAAGAGATACCCAATAAGATTAAGTGCTGATTTCTCACCAGAAACCATGGAGGCAAGAAGACAGTGGTATGATATATTTAAGATATTGCAATAGAAAAACTTCCAGCCATGAATCTTATATCTGGCAGGATTATCTTTCAAAAATAAGGATGAGTTTAGAATATTCACAGATAAACAGAAACTGAGAGGGTTTATATTTGCAGGAAATACTAAAGGGTGCGCTACAGCCTAAAAAGTAAAGACAGGAGAAAGAGGCCTGGAAGAGAAACTAGAAATGAAAGTATATCAAAAAAAGTAACTAAAAGTGTCAAGAGTGGTGAAAATAAAATACAACAAATAAAACCCAAATATTCAGGCATAAACTTAATTAATGTTTTAAAGTACTTGTATTCAGAAAACTACAACTCATTGATAAAAGAAATATGAAAAAAAAAAAAAAAAGACCTAAATAATTGGAAGATTATCGCATGCTCCTGGATTGAAAGACTAAGTATCATTAAGATGTCAATTCTATTCAAATTGATATGCAGATTCAATGCATTCCCATTAAAAATTCCATGATTTTTTAAATAAATGGAAAACATTATTATCAAATTTATTTGGACATGTTAGAGGTCCTGAATAGCCAGAAATATCTTAAAAAGGAAAAGCAAAGTTGGAGGACTCTCATTTCTGGACTTTAATCATATTACCTAGCCACAGTGATAAAAACAGCATGGTACTGGCATAAAGACAGACACATAGACAAATGGAACTGAATAGATGGTCAAAAGGCAGACCCTCACATCTATGGTCAAGTGATTTTTGATTAGCCTGTCAAATCCACCCATCTCTGGCAGAACAGTGCATTGAACAAATGGTGCTGAGAAAATTGGATATCCATAGCAAAAGAAGGAAAGAGGATCCCTATCTCACACCCAAAAAAAAAAAGATTACCTCAAAATGAATCAAATACCTAAATATAAAAGCAAGAACCAGAAAATTTCTAGAAGAAAATGCAGGAAAACATCTTCAAGATCTGGTGGTACATGGTGAGTTCTTAAAGGAGATAAGAGGAAGAATGAGATGGACTACCAATATTAAATATATGTAGAAATTTTAATTAGCTTTACTGTAAAGATGTGGAGGTGTACAGAGTTGATGATAACACATTATAGTAACAGCTGGTTTGTAAATTGGGATGTGGCTGAAAATTGTAGTCTATGGATGAAATGCCAATTGGCAGAAAGCTAGAGAATAATCTAGGGACTGAATAGCACAGTAAACTCAGAGGTGGATGAGAATAGTGGTTGATGATACAGATGCAAGAATGTCCTTTGTGAGCTAGAGCAGATGTACACCACTGTTGAGAAGTATGTGGAAAAATAAAACTGGAGTGACCTATGGAGTGTGGTTAACAGTGATAATATAATATTCTTACATCTATGCCAAAGATGTACTGTGTTGATAATGGGGGAGTATGGAAAAAGTGTGCCAAACATACGCTGTGGACCTGGTAATATTTGGGTGATATTATCTCATAATCTGTAACAAATATTCCACCAAGGGGTGGTGTGTTGATAGAGGGGTGTTGTTTGGGAATTCTTCACATGTGCATAATTCTTTTGTAAGTTTACAAGTTCTGTCATAAAAACATGTTTAAAAAATAATAATAGGGTGGGTTGGGGGAAAAATACACCAAATATAAGATAAGGACAATAATTAGTAGTAATATTTTGCCACTACTCTTTCATAATTTGTAACAAATATCTCACAACAATGCAAGGTGTTGGTGGAGTGTTGATATATGGGACCCCTGTATGATGTTATGAATGTTTGCTTTGTAAGTTCACAACTTTTACTATACACTTATTGTTTATGTATGTTCAGGTAAAAATGATATAAATAATAATAATAATAATAATAGGGTGAGTTGGGGAAAATACTTTGGTTAGTAGTAATACTTTGAGGATGCTCTTTAGGTTAAAAATATTTCACAACAATGCAAGTTATTTGTGGTAGGGTGAGTTATGAGAGCCCTGTATGATGTTATGTGTGTTTGTTTTGTAAGGTCACAACTATTACCATACACTTATTATTTATGCATGTTCATGTATGAGTGATATACTTAAATAAATTTATTTTAAAATTTAAAAAAAGTAAGTGTGTATACACATACACACACAGTTCTCATAACATGAGCTACCTTCAGTCAATCCCAAGAACAGGTGTTCATTCTCTTTATGGAGGTTTCTTTTGGTATATGAAAATGAGAACTTCCTAATCAGATGACTTCAATTATTTCAGTCAAAATATATATTATAATTCATGTATATTTATTTTGATATCCTAATCATTCAGAAAATATATAAGTTGAGAAAGACTATGTCCCTAAATTCCTATCCCATATTTAATATATATGAGATAGTAAATAATTCTAAATAAAGTATTTTCAACTAAATTAATACTTATTGAACACCAGTATGTACATGGCTGTCCAAAAACCATAAAAAAGAAACAAACATGAGTATGATAGAATATTTGACTTTGATGAACTCTCACTGTTTAACAAGTAAAGAAAAACAAGACAAAATTCTTATATAGTATTTGTGTATATATTCATGCATCTATAAATACAACCTTACATAAGCCAAAATGTGTTTAATATTTACTTCCATGTTTTATATGTGCTACATTTGTTAAATGCTGTGATGAACACAAATATGAATAAGCAAATTTTTCTCTCAAGAAGATTACAATATTCTTGGAGAGAAAAATACATGAAAGACACACACACATACACATATTTTATTTTAAAAGTGATTAATCAAATTTATCTTCAATTCCTTTCAATATATATTTCAAATGTGATGACCCAAGTCAATCCTTTGATTACTATTCAATTATTCATGCAGGTTAAACAGTACACAAGGATACACCCTTCCTTATCATCAATTTGTAATTATTCTGCAGCTAGTAATTCACTTATCTACAAACACACACACATACATTTCTTTATCAAATCTTTGAATTTAGAGAGTCACATTATAGTTATGTGAGTATTAAGTTCTACAATTTTTAATGGAAAACATACTCTATTTCTTAAACAGATCACGTTTCTATGCAATCAAAACTAAAAATCAGAGGAAGATGGCATCAGATTAGGCAGATAATGCTCAGATCTCTCATAAAAACAATGGAAAAAGAGTCTAATGCTGCCCCAGGGACCTGCTTTGGGGGTCAGCAGATCAGGAAAGTGCTTCACAACTCCCAGGAGAGTAGGGACAGAGAAATGAAGAAGCTGAAACAACAAACTGTGAGATACTAAATCTTCCAGCTACAGGGATGGGCTCCCCTTCCCCATCCCTGAGATATTCAGCAGGGGTAAAAACCCATGGCTCATTTCAGCTGACTGAAAAGGGAGCAGATATCTTCCTCCCTGTTAGCTGTTACAAGGGAAAAAGAAGGGGTAGTCAGGGCACTATATTCAGTGAATTTGGCCAGTGGATCCCATTTCGAATCTGTGGAAAGGTGAGCAAAGGAGCACAATCTGCTGGCTGATCTGGAAATTACATGAACAAAAGTATTTTCAGAGCTCTCTTTACTAGGAGAAAGTTTGCACCCCATTAGTGAGTCCCTGGCATGATATTGATAACTTAACCTGGGCAATTTTAAAGACTTAGGATAAGTTGATCAAATATCAAAGAAGAGCTGTGAAAAAAAAAAACAATAGGCAAGAGAGAGAAATTGGCCATAAGAGTTAATTCAGCAAAATATCAGATGCCTAGACATCAGAAAAAATTACAAGCCATGCTAGGAAAAAAAGGAAGAGATGGCTCACCCAAAGGAACAAATCAAAGATCTTGGAGAAATTCGGGATTTAAGACAATTAATCAATAATAATCACACAAGTCTACTAAATTACTTCAGAGAATTTAAAGGAAATATGACTAAAGAAATAAAGGATATTAAGAAGACACTGGGTGAGCATTAAGAACAATTTGAAAGTCTACAAAGCAAAGTACCAGACAATATGGGATTAAGGACAAGATGAATGAGATTAAAAATGCATTAGGCACAAGAGTAGATTTAAATTGCTTGAAGACCGAATTAGTGATTTCAAAGACAGAACATCTGAACTGGAAAAGACAGGAGAACAGAAAGAGAAGAGAATGGAAAAAATGGAACAGGGCTTCCGGAAATTGAATGACAATGCAAAACACAAAAACATACATATTATCAGTGTCCCAGAGGAGAAGAAAAAGGAAAAGGGGCATGTATTTGTCAGCCAAAGGGGTGTTGATGCAAAACACCAGAAATCTGTTGGCCTATATAAAGGGTATTTATGGGGTAGAAGCTTACAGTCCCAAGGCCATAAAGAGCAATTTACTTCCCTCACTAAAATCCGTTGCCACATGTTGGAGTAAGATTGCTGCCAGTTTTTGTGAGGGTTCAGGCTTTCTCTTTCTCCTAAGGCTCCCCAGTCCCAACTTCTTCTGATCTCAGCTGTAGGTTGACATAAGGCTCATCAGTGCCCCCAGGGGTCATTTCTTTCCTAGCTCAGCTGCTCTGTTCTCTCCACAAGGTTGGCTGTAGAATATCAGGCTCATTTCTCTTCCAAGACCATGACTATGGAGTACTCTCTCTCCCTGCATATCTGCTTCTGTGTTCTCCTTCTCCATGAATTTTCTGTCCTGTCTATGATTGAGCATCCATTTATATAGCCCACAAAGAGACTCAAACCAAATAGCCCTAATCTTAATTTAATAAAGTAAAAGTTAAATCTCTGAATCTAATAAAATCTAATATGCCCAGAGGAACAGACCAATTTACAAACATAATCCAATAAATATTTTTGAAATTCATTAGTAATACCAAACTACCACAGGACAGAAAGAATATTGTGGGAAATAATGACTGAAAACTTACCAATCATTATGAAAGACATAAATATCAATACCCAAGAAAGAGAGTGAACCCCAAACAGAATATGAAGAGACCTACCTCAAGTCACCTGCTCTTCAGAATGACAAATATCAGAGATAAAAAGATTTTGAAAGCAGCAAGGTAAAAAGCAAAGCATCAAATACAAGGGAAACTTGATAAGATTAAGTATCAACCTCTCATAATTAACCATGGAAGAGAGAAGAAAGTGGTATTATATATTTAAGGCATTGAAAGAGAAAAACTACCAGAGAAAAAATCCTATCTGGTAAAGTTGTCCTTCAAAAATGAAGGGGAGTTCAAAGTCTTCACAATCAAAATCTGATAGAATATGTTACCAAAAGGCCAGAATTACAAGAGAAACTAAACGGAGTGCAGGAGACTGAAAGGGAAAAAAACAAGGGTGAGAGATTTGGAGAAGGATGTAGAAATGAAGATTATTACAAAGGGTGAAAAACATAGACTATAGTACGATATGACAAGAGAAAGCCAAAGGTCAAAATGGATGAAGTAAGTAAACAATTCAAAAAGGCAAGGCTCAGAGGAAAATTTGTAACTTATGCTTTACATTAAAAAAGAAGAAAGAGCTAAAGTTGATGATCTAACATCACACCAGGAAAAACTAGAAAAAGAGCAGCAAACTAATGTGAAACCAAGCTAAAGGAAACAAATAGAAAAGATCAGAGCAGAAATAAATGAAATAAAGAACAAAATAAACAATAGAGGTAATCAACGAAACAAAAAGCTGGTTCTTTGAGATCAACAAAATTGACAAACCTTTAGATAGACTGACAAAGAAAAAAATACAGAAGGTACAAGTAAATAAAATCAGAAATGTGGAGGGGGGGTGGGGGGGACATTAACACTGACCCTGTAGAAATAAGAGAGAACATAAGAGGATACTATGAAGAACTGTATGCCAAAAAACTAGAAAATGTAGATGAGATGAACAAATTCCCAGAACTGACTCAGCTAACCAATTACATATGAAGAGATTGAAACAGTCATCAAAAATCTCCAAAAAATGAAAAGCCCAGGGCCAGATGGCTTCAAAGTTGAGTTCTACCAATCATTCCAGGATGAACTAATAGTAAAGTCATTCTATGAAGCCAACATCACCCTAATACCAAAACCAAGTAAAGATACTATGAAAAAAGAAAATTACAGACCAATTGCTCTAATGAATATAGATGCAAAAATCCTCAACAAAATACTTGGAAACAGAATCCAAAAGCACATTAAAATAATTACATACCACAATAAAGTGCATTTTATCCCAGGTATGCAAGTGTAAGGGTGACACAGCACAAGACAATCAATTAGGGTAATAAACCCTAATTGATAAATTGAAGAAGAAAAATGACATGTTCCTTTCTATTGCTGCAGAAAAAGCATTTGACAAAATACAGTACCTTTTCTTGATTAAAAACTCTCCAAAAGATAGGAATAGAAGGAAGCTTTCTCAATATGATAAAGTGCATATATGAAAAACCACAGCTAGCATTGTACTCAATGGTGAAAGACTGAGATCTTTCCTGCTGAGATCAGGAACAAGACAAGAATGCCCAATGTCACCATTATTATTTAATATTGTCCTAGAATTTGTAGCTAGAGCAATTAGGCTAGACAAAGAAATAAAAGACACCAAAATCAGAAAGAAAGAAGTATAACTTTCACTATTCACTGATGACATGATCCTATATCTAGAAAATCCTTAAAAATCCACAACAAAGCTACTAGAATTAATAGATGAGTTCAGCAAAGTACCTGGATACAAGGTTAATACACAAAATCAATAGTGTTTCTACACCTACTGATGTGCAATCTGAGGAGAAAATCAGAAAAAAAATATCCATTTATAATAGAGAATAAAACAACCAAATATTTAGGAACAAACTTAGGCAAGGACATACAGGACCTGTATTCAGAAAACTCCAAAACATTGTTTTAAAAAACCCAAAGAAGACTTAAATAAATGAAAGGGCATTCTGTGTTCTTGGTTTGGAAGACTAAATATCATTAAGATGTCAATTCTACTCAAACTGATTTACAGATTCAATGCAATTCCAACAAAAATCCCACCAGCCTGTTGTGAAAAAATTGAAAAGCCAATAATCAAATTTATTTGGAAGGGTAAGGGGCCCCAAATAGTCAAAAAGATCTTAAAGGGAAGAACAAAGTTGGTGGACTCTCACTTCCTGACTTTAAAGAATATTACTTAACTACAGTGGCAAAACAACAACAACAACAACAACAAAAATAACATTGTACTGGCATAAGGACATAGTGGACCCAAATTTAGAACTCATAAATTGATCCTCACTTCTATAGTGAAGGGATTTTTGACAAGGATATTAAGCACACCCACCTGGGCCCGAACAGTCTATTCAACAAATATTGCTGGGAGAAAGAAAGAAGACCCCTTTCTCACACCTTATACAGAAATTAAATCAAAATGGATCAAGGACTTAAATATAAAAACAATAACCATAAAACTCCTAGACGAAAATGTAGGAAATCATCTTTAAGATCTTGAGGTATGTGGTAGTTTCTTAAACTTACAGCCAAAGCGTGAACAACAAAAGGAAAGAGAGATAAATGGGAGCTCCTCAAAGGTCTTTGTCAAAAAGATAAAAAGGCAGTGCACTCATCGGGAGAAAATATTTGGCAATCACATATCTGATAAGGATTTAATAACCATGATATATAAGGAGATCATACAACTCAACAATAAAAAGACAAAATATCTGATTAAAAAATGGGCAAAACACTTGAAAAATCAACTGTCTAAAGAAGAAATACAAATGATGAAGAAACACACCAAAAAAAAAAAAAATTGCTCAACATCACTAGTGATTAGGGAAATGCAAATCAAAACTACCATGAGGTATCATTTCACACCTATTAAGCAGATGCTGTTAAAAAGTTGCAAAACTGTAAATTTTGGAGATGCTGTGGAGTCATAGGCACACTTATTCACTGTTGGTGGGAATGAAGAATGGTACCAGCCACTGTGGAAGATGGTTTGGCAATTCCTAAGGAATTTGAATGTAAGATTGTCATGGGACTTAGCAATAAATTGCTAGGTATATACCCAGAAGAACTGAAAGCAATGACACAAATATATATCTGCACACCAATGTTCAAAGAAGCATTATTCATGATAGCCAAAAGTTAGAAACAACCCAGGTGTCCATCAACTGATGAATGGATAAAAAAATTGTGAAGTATACACAAAATGGGATATTATGCAGCAGTAAGAAGAAAAAAATTCCTAAAACATATGACAACATGGATGAACTTGGAGGACATTATGTTGAGTGAAGCAAGCCAGACACAAAAAGGATAAATACTGTATGATTGTCTTATTATGAATGAAATATATTATGTGAAATATAAATATAATATGTGAAATATGAATATGGGTAGAATTACATATATAAGACTTTTTTTGTGAGGCTGAACAAATGTAAGTTAATACTACAAAATGTTAATATCAGACAAAAAAAATACATTATACTAAGTGAAGGAGACCAGATACAGAGTACTACATATTATATGATTCCATTTATATGAAATATAAATACAAATCAATTTTTAAAGATGAATTGAGATTAGGGGTTATATAGATCTGAGGAAGGAATGCTAAGGGGTGTGGAGTCTTTCTTTTTGAAGTAATGAAATTTTTCTAAACTTTTTGAGATGAATGTACAACATTATGATAATACTAACAGCCATTGATTCTACACCTCGGATCTAATAACCAGAAAAACCAGCTATGTAAAGTGGGGAAAGCAGACAGAGATTGAACATTGAGGAATTTTCTTGCTTGTTTGTATGCCTGTTTTTTGTTTATTATTATTATTGAATTAATGAAAATGCTCTAGTAATGATTGAAGTGAGGAACAACTACGTAATTATATGAAATACCAACACATCAATAAGATTCCTGCAATTACTTCCAAAATAATTGCAATACTTAGACTGAATTTTAGAAGGAGTCTCTAAGGAAATACGAAGACAATACAGGAGACACAAACAAAGAGACCAGAGGAAATTTATCCAATGAAACTTATCTCTACAGGAAACAGAAAACACAGCATAACTCTTAGACAAGTAAATATTATATCTCAAGTTAATGGTCTATTTACCTCAAATTCTTTTACTTGACACATCATATCTGTTCTTAAACAGTAAATCACAAAGCAAGCTAAAGGCAAAACACAGTGTAAAGATTAGGTTGGTGGGCCACACTGTGGGAGATGTTTGTGTGGGATGTGGTGGGAGGTGTGGGAGGTGGGCAACATGGGAATCCCAGTGGGTTCCATGTAATATTTTAGGTAATCTAAGCACCTCTTAAAATATATGTGTATATATATATATATAAAAATAACATTTTTGTAAGCAAATAAAAAAAAAAAAAAAAGATTAGGGTAAGCATCAGAACTAAACATAGATATAGCCGAATTGTTGGAGTTATCAGATAATAATTTGAAGTAACTATGATTAATATGCTAATAAGTCTAATGGAAAAAGTGGACAACATTCAAAAACAGTTGGACAACATAAGCAGAGAGATGGGGAGAAGCAGATAGATGGGGTGATTCTAAGAAAGAATCTAAAGAAAATCATAGACAACAAAACAATTTAATAGAAATACCAGAAGGAGAAAGAAAGGTAGAGAGGGAATATTTGAAATATTAATGCCTGAAAATTTCACATAATTGTTGACAGACACCAAACCACTTATCTTGGAAGCTCAGAGAATACCCAGCATGATATATTTTAATATATATGTATGCATATGTACATATCATAAAAAACCTCTAGGTATATCATATTCAAACTGAAGAAAACCAAAGACAGAGAAAATCTTGAAAACAGCTAGAGTTAATATTGCTATGGCAAGGGTGAATGATATTTTGACTCAAAGGAAAATTGAATTGTGTGTGCATATAATTATCTTGGCCATGCATAATTTTCCAGCAGTGAAACACAAGACAATGACAAGATAGTGGGTCAAGTGTTGATGCCATTCTTTGCAAAATGTGAAGGGGGACAGGGGTGTTAAAACATTGGTTGATCTCATGTAATTTCCAATAACATCAGGTAATTTTTTTAATTTACAAAAGGATTCCATCAGCTCTTTTCATATTAAATTACAGTAAAAACAAGGGGAACAGGTAAAATAAATTTTCTTCCCACATTTCAAACACAGGAGACAGAGCATTGAAATATAACAGAAGAATTCTTGATCTTTCAGCAGTTGTATAAAATGATTTGCTATAATCTAGTCACCTATACAAAGAACATATCAATATTTATCTAAGAAGATTTGAAATAATATTAAAGGACAAATATGCTAAGATTTTATCAATAAAATAAATTAAGTATAGAATATCTGAAATAGGTGAACCCTACACAGCCATAGCTCATGTAACATTTTATGGGCTTATCTCAAAAAATTTCCCAGTTTTCTTAGGTATTCAAGGGACTTACTGAACAGAATCAATCAAGATGTTTATTATAAAGATACACTATGACTGAATTAAAATTTTATATGACAGTTTATGCACCATTCAAATTTCCATACTTAGCATTTTTCAGGACACCCATCATAACACATTCAATAAGGTAAAGTACATCAAGAAAGATCAATAAATAGTAGAAATCATGAATGATACTATGTACCAACTAGACCTAACAGACACATATAGATCTCTTTACCCAGCAGCAGCAGAATGCACATTCTTCTCTAGTGTACTGCATCATTCTCCAGGATAGATCATTTGTTAGGTCATAAAACAAGTTTTTATAAATTAAAATAAATAATTAAAATAATACATAGTATTCTCTCTGGCCACAATGGAATGAAAGTAGAATACAACTACATAGGAAGAAATCAGTAAGCAGCAGAGGACCAGATTAGACACAAAGATATGGATGTGAAAGAACACACAGTTAAACAATCAGTGGGTCAAGGAGGAAATGGCAAAATAAATCACTAACTACCTTGAAATAAATGAAAATGAAAACACAGTGTATCAAAACCTATGGGATGCAGCAAAAACAGTGTTGAGAAGGAAATTTATAGCTATGAATGCATATATTAAAAAAGAAGAAAGAGCTAAAATCAAAGACCTAACTGCACATCTGGAGGAAGTAGAGAAAGAACAACAAACTAATCCCAAAGGAATTAGAAAGAAGGAGATAACAAAGATTAAAGCAAATCTAAATGAAATTGAAAATAAGAAAACACTAAAAAATTTTAAAAAAATAAAGTTGGTTCTTTGAGAAGAATAATAAAATTGGCAAACCCTTAGCTAGAAAACAGAGTAAAAAAAAAAAAAAAGAGAGAGAAGATGCAAATACATAATATAAGACACGAGGAAGGGAATATCACCACTGATCCCTCAGAAATAAAGAATAACATATAGGATACTTTGAAAAATTGTATGCCAACAAGATGGATAACTTAGATGAAATGGACAAATTTCTAGAAATACACAAGCAGCTTACATGGAAGAAAGAAGAAATTGATGAACTCAACATACCAATCACAAGTAATGAGATTGAATTAGTCATAAAAAACTTCTCAACTAAGAAGAGCTCAGGAACAGCTGGCTTCAGAGATGAATTCTGCCAATCATCCCAGAAAGAACTAACACCAATCCTGCTTAAACTCTTCCAAAAAATAGAAGTGGAGGGAACATTGCCTATCTCTTTCCATGATGCCAACATCACCCTAATACCAAATCCCTAAAAAGATACCACAAGAAAGTGAAATAACAGACAAATCTCTCTAATGAACCAAAATGCTAAACTCCTCAACAAAATACTTGCCAATCATATTCAAGAACACATCAAATGAATTATACACCATGACCAGGTGGATTTTATCCCTGGTATGCAAGGATGGCTTAGCATAAGAAAATCAAGCAATGTAATACACCACATTAACAGATCAAAAGAAAAAAACCACAGGATCATCTCTATTGATACAGAAAAAGCATTTGACAAAATACTGCACACTTTCTTGATAAAAAAATCACTTCAAAAGATAGACATAGAAGGAAAGTTCCTCAGCATGATAAAGGGTATATATGAAAAACCCACAGCTAACATCATATACAATGGTGAAATGCTAAAGCCTTTCCTTCTAAGATTTGAAACAAGACAAGGATACCCACTGTCACCACTCATTTTAACATTGTGTTAGAAGTACTTGCTTGGGCACCTAGGGAAGAAAAAAATATAAAAGACATCAAAATTGGAAAGGAAGAAATAAAAATTTCACTATTTGTAGATGACATGATCCTATACATATAAAGCCCTGAGAAACATACATCAAAGCTTCTGGAGCTGATATTTAAGTTCAGTAAAGTGGCAGGATATGAGATCAACATGGAAAAATTGGTAGCATTTCTGTACACCAATAATAAGCAGTCTGAGGAGGAAACCATGAAAAAAAATTCCATTTACAGTAACAACTAAAAGAATTAAATACTTAGGAAGAAACTTGCTAAAGATGTAAAGGACTTTTACACAGAAATCTACACACCATTGTTAAAGAAAATCAAAGAAGACCTAAATAAATGGAAGAATATTCCATGTTCAAATATTGGAAGACTAAACATCATTAAGATGCCTGTCTTACCCAAATTGATTTACAGTTTTAACACAATCCCAATAAAAATTGCAACATTTTTCACTGAATTGGAAAAGGTAACAATGAAATTTATTTGGAAGGACAAGGGTCCCCAAATGGCCAGAGACATATTTAATAAAAAAGCAAAATTGGAGGAATCACACTACCAGAATTTAAAACATACTACAAAGCTATAATGGTCAAAATTGCATGGTATTGGCACAAGGATAGACATACTGACCAATGGAACTGAATTGAGAGTTCTGATATAGATCCTTGCATAAATGGTCAAGTGATAGTCAACAAGCAACCAAGCCCACTTAACTGTTACAGAATGGCCTCTTCATCAAATGGTACTTGGAAAGGTGGATATCCATATCCAAAAGAATGAGAGAGGACCACCATCTCACACCCTATACAAAAATTAACTCAAAACAATCTAAAGCTTTAAATATAAGGGACAAGATCATAAAGCTAATGTAGGGAAGCCTTTAGGAGATCTTGTAGTAGGAAATGATTTTATATACTTTACACCCAAAGCATAAGCAATGATTTTAAAAAAATAGAAAAATGAGACCTCCTTAAAATTAAAAATTTTGTGCTTTACAGGAGTTGTCAAGAAAGTGAAAAGCAGCCTATTCAATGGGAGAAAATATTTGGTATCCATCTATCCATACAGACCTAATATCCAGCATATATAAAGAAATCCTACATCTCAAATATAAAAAGAGAAACAACCCATTTAAATAATGGGTATGGATGCTTCTCCAAAGAGGAAATACAAATGGCTAAATAGCACAGGAAAGGATGTTCACATCACTAGCTATTAAGGAAATTTAAATCAAAACTACAATGATATATCTTAAACCTATTTGACTGGCAGTCATTAAATAAACAGAACTGCAAGTGTTGGAGAGGATTTGGAGGAAAGGGAACACTTATCCCCTACTGGTGGGAATGTAGAATGGTGCAGCAGTTGTGGAGGACAGTTTGGCAGCTCCTCAGCAAGTTAACTATAGAACTGCCATAAGATAAAACAACCCAACTGCTGAGTATATACCCTGAAGAATTGAAAGCAGAGACACGAACAGATATATGCTCACCAATGTTCATATCAGCATTATTCACTGTTGTCAAAAGCTGGAAGCAACCCAAATGTCCATCAAGATGATGGATAAGCAAATTGTGGTATATACATACAATGGAATATTACTCAGCTTTAAAAAAAGAATTCAGTATTAACACACAGGTTAATACAGATGTGTCTTGAAGACCTTATGTTGAGTGAAGTATGCCAGTCACTGAAAGATAAATATTACACGACCTCACTGATATGACTTAAGCAAATTGAGCAGACTCACAGAGAGAGTCTGGAAGCTAAGAAAACAAGAGGCAAAAGGGAGTAGAGGGTGGTGAGCTGGTGCCCACATAGGCAATATGTTTGGAAAGGGTGTTGTTGGGCAGTAAACGGTCATGGTGGTGGCACAGTGATGTGAGAGGGATTCTATGGTGCTGGTCTGTGAGGGGGAGTTGGGTGGGGTGTTGGATTGGACTATCCATGGAACTGGGGGGAGGGTTGTAGGAAGGAGCAGGTGAATTCTGGGGATGTGCAGGTCTGTGGTTAAAACTACAACGGTGGGAATGATCTTTTGGCAGATATGGCAGGGGAGGGTTACTGGTGTGGGACGTTATTTGTGGGGGG
This sequence comes from Tolypeutes matacus, assembly GCA_026826555.1. Classification (NCBI taxonomy): domain Eukaryota; kingdom Metazoa; phylum Chordata; class Mammalia; order Cingulata; family Chlamyphoridae; genus Tolypeutes; species Tolypeutes matacus. The sequence continues at coordinate 732,180 of JAKSZT010050948.1, forward strand.
ATATGCAGGATAGAGTGCACCTGGGTCAGGCCTGTATGGAATATGTAGGTGTTCATCTTGTCATAGTGTGTTATCTCAGTGGGTGAGACCCACACAATAAACAAGAAAATATTGAACTCTCATCCTAGGGAGTCCTATTATGTTCTCAATTGGAGGGACAAGAATACCTTGAGAACATAAGCAGTGCCTAATAAAAGAAAACAGACCAATATGTTAAGTCCTCAATAGTACTGCAAGTAACTATGAATCTTTTTCTTCAAAAATTGAAACTTAGTGGTTACCATAGGTTCTGAGAGGAAGGTTAGGGTTAGGCCATAGGTCTCCTTGGGGAAAGGTGGGAGGAAGATTAACGGTATAAATTTTTGGTAGTTTAACAGGATTCTTCCCCAAAGGGACCTGGCCTGCTCCTCGTTCAAGGGACTCTGAGTCTGTAAACTGTCTCAAGACTGGGAATTGATTATGAAGCATCTGTAATTTGATTTAGGGTTTTATTTACTTGACCTAGAACTCTTCTGCTTATACAGATCCAGAAGAAATTTAGCAGACTGACCATTTATTTAACTTCCATGTACCCCATCATCTATTAGCCAACGCCATAACTCTGTGCAACTCAGACTATTTTGAGTGCGACTTTGAATCTGCCTTTCATTGGATAGCCAGGCCCACTTTGTCTTTGGTGATTAACTGCTGATACTTGACCTTTACTGGCCCCAGATCTGATCATTCCCATAATGTTCAAGGATTCTAATTCCATTACAGCCATCCCTACAGTAGTATCTGGACTACAGAGAGAACAACCACAGAGCTCTTCAGGGAAGTTGGAGTTAGTCTTACAAACTTATTCCTCACAGTACTGGTTAAAGCTGTGTCATCCGGACATTCCTGGGGTGGGTGGGCAGGTATTAAATGGTAAATTTGTTCTATCATTCCAATGTCTCTTAGCCTTTGAATTCTCTCTTCTACTGTATACCAGGGCAAATTGGGCATCTTAACTTCAGACATCCTACGTCATCTCTTCGTCCATGTTTCAATCAGCCACCCGAACAAACTGTCAGAGCCCTTTCTAACCCCCTGAACTACAGTATTGAATACAGTATTTCTGTTAGTGGGCCCATATCAATAAATTCAGCATGATCCAAGTTTATATTCCTTCCAACATTACCCTTATTATCCATTCCCACATATATTCCCCTGATTTTTGTCTATATAAGTTGGAATACTCATGCAGTTCTTTCAGAGTATAGTATACTTTCTCATGGGTCAGAATTTGTATTTCACCTTTGGGGCTTGTTGTGATTTTAGTCTAGTAATAGATCTCAAAGAGAAGAGGGGTGGTGGGGATGGGTAAGGAGAAGGATTAGAAATGCCTTGCATGCTACAGACCTCAGGGCATTCCTTTGCTTTTTCATCTAGTAAAACAGGATTAATCTCTTCAGGCAGGTATTGGAAGGCAGATTCCTCAGGGCAGGGTACAGCATGATGGACTTTGGCTGGTACCCACCTCAAGTCTGATAGGAGGTCCAGATGCTCTGGGGCAGGCTGGAGGATGGGTGATACAAGATTGACAAGATGTGGTCTCCACAGGGCAGGCCCTTGCAGAATTATCTGGTAGTCTCAGCAGAATTTAGGGTTCCAATATCCCTACCAATATTATCGTCATTCTATATGTATTAATCCCAATCCTCTGGATTCCACTCATTTCCAATCAATGCCTTCACTTTAACTGCAGAAACCCTGTGGGGTTGAGTTTTAATTCCTTTGTAACTCTGCTACTCATACAATGAGAATTTGAGTTTGGTTCTCAGATATCTCAAGCCTTTGGTTGCAGGAGACAAGATTTTCTTTCAGAGCCCACACAGCAACTTTCACATCATTCATGCAGCCTTTACATTTCAAATTTTAAGGATTTAGCTCATCTGTATCTTTGTAACTGTATGCAGAGTATCTAGGAGGAGCCAGCCAAAATCATTATACCTTTTGACTCCACAAAACTCTGTTAAGGTGTTGAATATATTCTCACCCAGATCCTTGCTTCTTATAAGCATGAAAGTAAGGGAATACAGTGATGATATTTTGCATATCTCCAATGAAAACTCATACCATTGACTGTTAGTGGCCTCTTCATTATTGGAAAGGGAGTCATTAGTACCTTTAAGTCCAATTAGAGTAGAGGCCAATTGCAAAACTCCCAGAACCACCTCAGACATCCCATGTTTAAAATTTTGTTCCACAAGAAACACTCCAGGTACCAAGTTGTATTAAACAGGGTTCTCTAGGGAAAAAGAATCAACAGGAGATATTTGTAAATAGTATGAGATTTTATGAGTCTATCATGTGACCATGGGGGTGCATAAGTCCAGGTTCCGCAGTCAAGCTGCAAACCAGGGGCTCCGATGAAAGTCCAATGAAGGTCCTTGATGAGTTTCTGGCAGACATTGGCTGTCCAAAGATGAGCTGGGAAATTCTCTCTGAATGCTGAAATCACTTCTGCTTTTAAGGCATTCAACTGAATGGATAAAGCATCACTCATTGCTGATGGCAATCTCCCTGGTTGATGCAGATATAGTCAGCCATCTATGCAATAAACTCACTGGTGACTGAAGTCCATAAATGTTCTTGTATTACAATTATCCCAGTGTTTGCTTGACCAAACAACTGGGCACAATTACCTGGACAAGTTGGCACATTAGCCTAATCATCACAAGGGCCTATATGTTAGGGTGTATCACAACAAATATAAAAATGACATGAGCTAGAACACCATCAGGGGATGCAAAGCTAAGAAAAGGGATGAGGTATGATTTCATGTTGAAGGGGATCTGACATGTTTCACAGAAAGTTTAAGCTGAGCCTCCATGATAAAGTGACATTGGAGGTAAAATCTGAAAGAAGTGATGCAATATGACATTAAGAATTCCTGCAATATTTTGATAATGTTCTTGCATAATTTGTAACAAATATTCCACAGCAATGCAAGATGTTGATGATGGGGTGTTTTATGTGAATTCTGCACACATTATACATGATTGTTTTGTACGATCACAATTTCTCTAAGAAAAAAAATTAAAATAAAATATTAACAAACAGTAAAAATTACTAGACATTTGAATTAACCCTGCATTAGAAGGAAAGAAACAATAAAATACTAAAAAAAAAAAAATCAAATGAAATTGAGACAAAGCAGGCAGATTAAAAATGAGTAGGGCAGACACACTGAAAAGAAAGTTTCAAATAAAAATGGAAGTTCTGGAGAATATAGGTCTCAGAAAGTACAGTAGTTGCAACATGTAAGATCTTAAGTGCAGAGAACCACTTAGGAAAGCAAGACCTGTAGAGCTACGGGATTCAAGATATTGATGTAGAAAGAGCACATGAATCAGGCGTAACTCTGGGAATGAAAGTAGCTCAAAATAAGATAATATTTTAAGGCCATTATAAAAATATAAGTGTGATTCCAGAGCATGAAACAGGAAAAATTACTTTGAACAATTCCTAAACTACATCTATACCTCCTTCTGATAGTCAAAATGCCTATCATAGATAAACATGGCAAAATAAAGAAATACAATTAAACTCCATATAAAGGTATTTAATATGCAAAATGATAAAAAGGACAAAGAATATCCCCAAAGTTATCAACATCAGAGCATAAAGTAAGACTTTATAGCAGGCAAATAAATACATTAACTTAATATACTAAAATACTATATAAGAAAATGAAACAGAATATTAAAGCTTCATGAACATCATACCTATCTGAAAAGGGATGGATAAACATCTGGAGGATGTTAAAACATGATTAATAGAACTCAGAAATTAACTAAAAATGGAAAAAAAGAAACAAATGGAAAATTTAGTTAAATATAAGAGTGACTCATTATATAAAGCACAGTTAAGAAAAGAAAAATGTAAAGGACAGATATGAAGAAAAATCAATTTGAAATAAGAAAATTAATAATTTGAGAGAAGATGACAGACTTAAAAATTACTAAACTATAATTTTCTAAATGCAAAAAACTTGACTCATAAATATAAAATGATTATAAGGTGAAATTGTATTCACTATATTATTACTACCAGAATCAGTAAGATGATAAGACTGGGTCAGTGAGTGTTTAATTAACAGAGGTTTATAGAATTTATTAGAAAAGGTGTAACTGAACAGTTTTCTTTCCTTTTTCAATTTATTGTAGATAATATGCATAAAAACAAGTCCAGATATCATGAGTGTGAAGCTTAAGGTTTTTCAGGACCTGAAAATAACTCTAAAAACTGGAGGAAACAGAACATTGCCAATACGACAGAATACTCCAGTCCAATGCTTTCTGGTCACAATCTTCCCTAAAAAGGTAACACCTATTTTGAAGCAAAGATTAATTTATGTAGACAGTAGTTGTAAAGCTATGATTATTTTAATATATATGCATGAAAATCTACCATTTCCATGTGTCAGTTATAGGAATTGACAAATGTATACAATTTTGTAACCATAATCAAATTATAGAACAGTCCCATCACCTCAAAAGTCCCCTCAGCCACTATGAAGTCAATCATGTCCATATACCTCCAGTTCTGGTAACTAGCATGAGATATAAGTGGAATCACAATGTATGCAACTTTCTGAATTTGGCTTCTTCCACTTAGTATAATGTATTTGAGATCCATCTATATAGTTGAATAAATCAGTAGTTTTTTCCCCCTTATTTATTGGCTAGTTGTAGTCTTTGTACACATGTACTATGGCTATCTTGTGCATTTTCTTGAGGATGGACATGTGGATTATTTCCAATGACAGAATATAAACAATGTCATACAGGTATTCATGTGAACATATATTTTCATTTCTTTGTGTAAATAAAAAAGAGTAAGATCAGTGGGTCACAGGGTAAGTGGTTTCACTTCCTAAGAAACTGTCATAATTTTCCTAGAATAGCTGCATCAGTTTGTGTTCCTTCCAGGAATGTTAGAGAGTTTCAATCGCTCTGCATACTTGTAAGTGCTTTGCATTATCAGTTATTATTACACGTTTCTGTTCTAGGCATCTTAATCTGTGTCTAAGAATACAGTGTGGTATTAAATTGTACTTCCCTAATGATTAATGGTAATGAGTTCTTTTCCTGGGCTTAGTTGCCATCTTGTTTTCCTTTTCTTTAATCTTCACATTATTGAGTCTTGGAAATTATTTTTAATATTATGGGTACATGTTCTTTGCCAAATAGCTGTTTAGCAAATATTTTCTCCAATTCTTTGACTTGTTTGCTCATTCCCTCATAGTCTTTCACAGAGCAGATTTTAATATGTTGGACTATAATGTATCTAGCTTTCTCTGATGGCTAATGTATTTCATGTCTTATCTAAAAAATGGGACTAGAACAGGGCCACACAGATGTTCACATATATTTACTTTAGAATTTTTATGGCATTAGGCTTCACATTAATGTCTAAGTTCTATTTTGGAGACATTTATATATGGAGCAAATGATGCATTAATGTATCCTTTTTTTTGGCCAAAACTATTCAATTTTTTCACACCATTTTTTAAAAAATACTATATGTCCGTCATGGATTTTCCTTGATGTCTATGTGAAAGATCAATCGGCCATGTGTATGAATCTATTTTTAAACTCTCTAACTGGTTACACTGATCTAGGTATTTATCTTTTCATCATTACCACATTCTGTTGATTTTTTACCCTGGTGACAAGTCCTGAAATCAGCTTATAAGAATCGTCCAAATTTATTTTTCTTTTTCAAATTTGTGTTAACTAATTTAGTTCTTTGTTTTTTTTTCTAAATTGTAGAATCACCTTCTAAATAATAACTTTTAATTGGAGCTCCCTTGAAACTATAGATCAATTTTGGGTTGCATTTTTTAATAGATTGCTCCCAATTAGTTTGCCTAGCAATATGGTATTTCTTTATATACTTTTTCATTTTATTTGTGATTCCGTAGCCAATATTCCATATATACATTAGAATGTAAGGGTTTGGGATTTCATAGCCATGTATTATTCAAAAATTTTACAAGAGTTCCTTATTAACATGGCAAAGTACTAGTCTGAAATCTAATAATCTTATGTTTTACCACATAGAATATTACAGTTATCTGTCTACTTCCACGTATTCTGTTAATACTTTTTATCCATAAATTTACAATATTCATACCTTATCTAGTCTTTGAAATTCTCAATAAGTGTAAACTTTCTCATACCACTTAAAAGTGTAGTACTTGACAATTTAAACAAGAGCCAATCATATATTAAAGAACTATGAATTCTGTTATGATACATTTTATATTATTTAATTGCAAACATGTTTGTGGGACTTTTGAGAAAATTAAACAAGTTTTATTCCAAGGAAGAAGAAACTGGATTTCAGGGTTTTAAATTATTAACTTAATGGCACATAGCTAATAAGTATCAGAGCTAAATCTATGTAATTATGATTAAATTTCTTGTCCAATCCTGTGCCATATGATTTTCAATGAGAGTTCTTTTTCTACCAGAGACAAAAATGCATTCAATGTAATCATTTTTATCATACAGCTTATTGTTCCAGAAGCATTCACTTGTTTACAACTGTTTAACTTTCCACTGTCCATTTGGTATACACAAAAATAATTATTGTTCCAGAAGCATTCACTTGTTTACAACTGGAAACAAAATCATCTTGCTGATGTTCTGTCCAAAAAGAGAAAGTGTTTTCTCCTTGGGGCATCATCCGCTTGATAAACTGATATAAGAATCCAAATGCATCGTATTCCTAGAGTTTCTTAATTAAGTGAGCAGTTCAGTTCCACAGGTAAAAAGAATGGATTTTCATCATTAATACAATATTTTAGAAACTATAAGCTTGAATCTCAAACTAGAGTTTATACTTGAATATTTAATTAGAGATTGGGTGTTCTATTAGAGTTGTATTAATAATTGAACTGTATGCCTCCCACAAAAAATCAGGGAAAACAGGAAGGGCTCCCAACATATTTAGTTCAATAGATGTAAATTTGTTATTTGCTCTAATAAAGATAATAACCAGAAATAGGGACACTAGGAATAAAAGCCTACATTTTCATATTAGTAATTTTTTAATGGATAGATTATTAACTTTCCACTGTCCATTTGGTATACACAAAAATAATTATTTTTCTGACAGAGGAACATAAATATGTTTAAGACTATTTTACTAAGTTAATTTATTTTGAGATAATGGTAGTTTTGGGTTGTTTATTTTAATTTCATTGTCTAATTTATCTTGATGGTTTTAAATAAGAATTTCAATAGGTAAAGGTATTATTCTGTGCTGTTTCTTGGGGATAAAATTCCAAAATATTGGCAGGTTACAATAAGATAGCAATATGGTCTAGTGGAAATACCTTAGACTATGGAGTTAAGAAATCTTGACTTGAATCCTGGTTCTGCTATTAACTGTCTAGTAATTGTCAATTTTTATTATAGAATTTTTATAGGTTGAAATGAACAGTTTTTTGTAACCTCATATTAATGAAACCATTAACTTTGTCTATTAAAAAGTCTTTCACTTAGAACTGAAAAATTAAAGGCCTGTTCCTTACTTCTCATTGCAGTAATTTTAAGCTGATTTGCTCTTTCTCTTCTTGACTTACATACATCTCAATATGACAAAACCTTAGTGTATTTCATGTCACAGAGATAAATTATTGTAGGTCACTGAATACAACAGAGCCCAATTCATGGCAAATGCTTTACTCCTTTAAAGCTAGGAATATACAACTGGCAATTAATTAAGAATAGGTTAAACACTTTGGTATTTGACATGCTAAAGAAAAAAAATGTTACCATCAGGAAATCTCACTCTAATATAGTGGATCTTGGATTTGCAAGTTGTTGTACAACTAAAGTTTTCAGTGCATATAAAGATGCCTCTTTAACATTTTGTTTTGTTTTGTTTTGCTTTGTTTTTGTCATGCACTATTCTCTCTTTAGACTCCACTAAGTGGGAGACATTCTGAATGCCAGGAGAAAAATAACAGAAATCAAACTCTCCTTTGTGGCAAATATTGTTAGTAAATTCTTTCAGCAATAGCTTTTGCAAACAATTTTAATTGTGATCATTGGGTGATATTTAATCCATAATTATTTTAGAGTCAACATAAGCAAGTATAAAACATTAATGAAATGGCTATGATGTCTTCTTGAGAGAAATATGTCTCAAAAATCCAGCCAAGGACCTTGCAGGGATAGTGAGCATATGAACAGAAAAAAAAACATGTATTGTCATCAAGTTAAAATTTGAACAAAAATAATAGTGGTACAAGAAGTTGCAAAGATTAAAAACTGGTAATTTAAAAATATTTATTTAAAGAAACAACAACAAAAAAAGATATTGTTGCATCTACTTTCAGATTACCTTCTGCTGCTAGGGTCATCACTGTTCCTGAATGAGAACAGGAATGGAATCCTTGCCAGGGGAAAACGTTTGGTGTGAAAAGAAAGCCCTGTAGGAGAAGTTGAAATGTTAATTTATCCCATATTTAAGTCATCAGGAAGCATTTTAAAATCAAATAATTTTCACATTGTTTCTCATTTATATTTAGTATAATCTTGTGATGTGAATGTGGTTCCTCACATTTCCTAATTATGACTATTTTAAAAAGGCATTTCATGCAGATTATAACAAATTTAAGATTAGCAATCAGGTGTGTACTTTCTATTATAACATATCTGGATATAAAAATCACAATATTCATTCATCTTTGTGATTTTCATATGATGAAATGTGAAAACAAGTCGTAGAAATTTTAACAAAAAATGAACTGGAAAATAGAGCACATAAATTTGCAGGGTTTTTGGCTGTTTGTTTGTTTGTTTGTTTTACCTGGCTCATATGGCCAAAATTGAATGGACATTTCTTCATTTATTTTAAACAGAAAAATGCATCCATTTGGGCCAAATTTCATTATCACTCCCTATCTCATCATTGCCTAGGATATCATTAAGCCTCTCCAAGTGAAAAAAATGATGATTTTAATTGGGCAGACTGTTTTTGTGGAAAATTGCCTGGAGCCTATAAATGTTTATTGGAATATCTGCATTGTCATCAGATTTGGAGCTGTACAGTATTCCACTGAAGAATGTGACTGAAATCACCATGTTTATTTTGAGGGGTTTCACAAATAACATTCAGCTGTAAGTTTCCCTGTTTTTATTATTTCTAGTGATTTATATCTTTACTTTGATAGGAAATTTGGGACTGGTTGTGTAGGTCTTTGGGAATTCCTGGCTCCACAACCCTGTGTACTATTTTCTGAGTGTGTTGTCACTCTTGGATGCCTCCTATTTTTCATTTGTCACCCCCAAAATGTTGGTCAACTTCCTGGCAGTGAATAAAGCCATTTCATTTCTTGGGTGTGGAATGCAGATGTTTCTTGTTTTTACTTTGGGGACTACTGACAGTTTTCTGCTGACTGCACTGACTTATGATCACTATGTAGCAATCTACAACCCACTGCTCTATTCAGTCAATATGCCACCCCGAGTCTATGTGTCACTTATTTCTTATCTTGGCGGCATTTTTCATGGTACTATATACCGTGGCCACTTTGAGCTTATTCTTCTGTGTATCCAATGAACTTAAGCATGTGTTTTGTGACATCCCTCCACTCCTCACTATTTCTTGTTCTGACACTCACATCAACCAGCCTCTACTCTTCTACTTTGTGTATTCTGTTGAGATAACTGCTATATTCATAGTCCTGATGTCCTATGCTTTCATTCTGATGGCCATTCTGAAGATGCGTTCTACTGAAGGGAGGCAAAAAATATTTTCCACCTGTGCTCTCACCTAACTGGAGTGTCAGTTTACCATGGGACAATCCTCTTCGGGTATGTGAGGCCAAGGTCCAGTTATGCTTTAGACCATGACATGATAGTGTCTGTATTTTACACTATTGTGATTCCTTTCTGAATCCCATCACCTACAGTTTGAGGAACAAAGATGTTAAAGACACAATGAAAAAATTGTTTCAGAGAAATTGGCTCATAAGTAAAGTACAATTTTAGCATTAAGTGAAACTGAAGAGAACGTAGAAGGTCAGTAAATATCTCTCTGGTGATAAACAAGGGGAATAAATGTTTTCTTTTTAGTTGATACTGTTTAGATATCCCAGAATATTTCCAAAGAAACATTAATCAGCCCTCCGATGCAATATTTTACAAATCTAGATAAATTGTGTCAGCTGTGTGCCTATGGCTATGTTCAAACTGATTCATATTAAGTATTCATTGATAAACTCATGTTAATATTGTTAGTCTTTGTGTAATTTGATTTTTGTTTAATATAATTATAGACCATGTACTCAGTGTTTGATAGTTTGATATAACCTCACTTTGTTTATAGTAAGTCCTCAGCTTTGATTATGAAATGAATTGTTTTTCCTGAATCCCTGTGAATGACCTCCCAAATGCTATTTACATACGCCAGTGTACTCAGTCTCTCTGATCTATCCTCTGGAGATATCATTTGCAATGTTTGGATCAACACTATAAATTTTTTACTCCATTATTTCCTTCCTACTGTCCAGTCACAAAAACGGATTAGATCTATTCTGAATTTTCCCAAAACATATTGATGATGTGATAATTTTTGTTGAGTATATATAATTAATGCTCTGAAAAAAAACAAATAAAAGTATATTTTAATCCTTATTTAGTCTGGTTTGTTAATTTTTTTCTAAGTTTTGTTGACTTGGAGACATATTAATTGTAGAAATTTGCTTGTCTTTCAATGAAATTCCCTGTTTCCCAGCAGAAATACTTATCCTATGTCTCCACCAGATCAATCCCATCATAAAAAATTTATCAAATATTTTATTCTGAATTCTGAAGTTGAGATACAATCCAATAATTTTAAGACCATGGTTGCTATTCAATTTTGCAAACAGAATTCATACAATTCTATTGGAACAACCATGTTTTATCGTGTACTGTAGGTAAATACTCAAAATTTCTCTAAAAACAATTACAAACAAATATTCAGGGACACAGCACTGACTATAATGTGGATCACATGTGGTCCTATAAAGAAATTAAGCTACTGGCGAGCCGGGCCTGGCCTGTTCTGGTGGCTGTGCGCGCCGCAGCTGCCAGTTCGTGTGGAAGCCGGTAGGTAGCGTCTGCCCAGCTGCTTCTGTGCAGCTGGGGCGGCACTGCGACTTTACAATCCTGAAGAATCTCCTTTTTATTTTGATTATTGTTTATTTATTTTTTATTTTTAACCCCCTGCAGTAATAAATTCCATTATGGAAACCCAGAAACTTTATAAAGGGAAATAGTTTGTATCCTATGGAGTGTGATTTTGTGTATGAATTATGTTTAAAAATAGGAAGAGTTTTCAGAAAGGCTAATAGGTTTAATTACTGATACATTTTGCATAAGCAGTAATTCTTTTAGTATTATCATTTTTAAAGCATTTGTGATGACACTAGAAAAGACAAGTTATACCTTTTCATGAATTGATTCACCATCAATTATAAAATGAATGATACAAATGCATGATTCTTAAATGAAAAATAAGTTAATTAATTTTTATATAGGCAATGTAAGAAGTTTTGCTCTGGAAAACATATGGTTAATTGTTATGGAAATACACCTTCAGATACCTTCAATTCATCAGGTAAAATAAAGTGATGTGCAAAGTTAGTAAGAAATAATAATAGTGGTGCTGTTGGAGGAGGAATTAAGTATAGGAAATATTTAACAAAGATGTAAGAGTTAACAGTTTGTGAGCTTTAATCAAAATATTTTTGACATCATATACACTGTAATGAGCTTATGTTCAACAAAGTTTGTGAATGTTGACTTCCCCAAAATTTAACTGAAATTCACATAAAGTCCTGCGACAATAAACTTTGTGAAATTAGCCTTTAGATAATGTGACCATATGAAGACTTTAGTTATTTTTATTTACTAGAATAAAACAAGATTTTAAAAAATGCCTTAGTAAAGTGCTTGTAGGACTGAAGCATATATTTTTTCCCCTTTTGTAGCATATAATCAATAATTGGCCTGATATCCATGCATTGTAGTTTGTAAGCAAAAGCAAATTAAAGGCACAATTTAAGACTTCTATAGTTGCTTTGAATTTTGGGAACATAAGCCTTCTTTAAAAATCAGTATGTTTTTCTTTTCAAATATATTTTCAGAAGTATATCAATTCTTTCAGGTCATTAAGTTAGAATTACAATAAATTATAAGTAAATAGCACTTGGGTGACCTATATAATATAACTCCAAAGAGTATACTAAATTGCATCTTGGTACAACTCAGGAGAGATAGCCATCCTACCTGAGTGTAAAATCAGGTATAAATCCAGTAAAGAAGGCTTAGTGAATTTTAGATAAGTAGGCGCTATCATCTGGTTCCTTTTTGTGAAAAATCTAATTTAGTGTGAAGAGATAAGAAATTTCATGTGAAGGCTTTTAGCCATCTAAATAAAATCACCTACTCATGCACAAAACTACCTCCCAAAGACTGATTCCAGGTAAATCTCATAAAAAATTTGTGAATATAATGTAAGACAAAACAGTCTTGTCAAATTGAACAAATGGTAACAACAACAAAAATGAAATATGCTCTTTTCATATGAACTCTACGGAAGTTCCACATATTCAACTTTCCCCATGGCTATTTCCATTTCAGAAAGTATCCTTGCTCTTGTTGGTTTTTATTACACTGGTGTGAATGACAAGGTCAAATGCTTCTGTTTTGGCCTGATGCTGGAAAACTGGAAAGGAAATGCTATTGAAAAGCATAATCAGCTGTCCTCACTGTAGCTTTATTCAGAATCTGGTTTCCGTTACTAGTATATTTCTCCAGTGAGAAACAGTTTTGCACATTCATTATATCCAACTTTTGAACATAGTGTCTCATTCAGTGGTTCCTATTCCAACATTTCACCAAACCTTGTTAATTCCAGTGCTTGTAGAGAGAATGGTCAAAGACTTCTCTCCTTCAGGACTAATTTGTACAGTTATGCAATGAGTACTGAAGAAGCCAGATTTCTTACAATATGTGGCCATTAGCTTTGTTGTTACCATCAGAATTGGGAAGAGCTGGTTTTTTTATTATATAGGACCCGGAGATAGGATAGCATGCTTTGCCTATGGTGGCAAACTGAGTAACTAGAAACCAAAGGATGATGCTATATCAAAACACTGAAGTTTAGCATTTCAAATTTGAGCATGCAGACACATGCATCAAGACTGAAAAAAAATTGTTTACTGGCCATCTAGTGTTCCACTTCAGCCTGAGCAGTTCGCAAGTTCGGGTTTTTATTATGTAGGTTGTGGCAATGATGATCTCAAGTGGTTTTGGTGTGACAGTGGCTTGAGGTGTTGGGAATCTGGAGATGATCACCGGTAGAAAATGCCAAGTAGCTTTCAAAATGTGAGTCTTGATACACATGAAAGAAGATGTTTCAGATTTGTCACTGGAAAAACAATAGAAGAAACTGCAAGAAGAAAGAACTTTTAAAGTGAGTATGGACAAAGATGTAGTCATTTCTTCTGGTCATCTGGTAGTATGCCAGGAGTGTGCCCCTTTTCTAAGAAAATTCCCTATTTACAGAGGTTTAATAAGGGTAGTGTTCATACATTTCTTTCATAAAAGAAATATAGATTATATGCTAGTCGACATAGAAAAGTCTTTAAAATATTGAATTTTTGGAGCCATCTAAATAAAGAAGGAATTTTTTTTTCCAATAACATTCGTGTGTTCTACTTTGCTTTGGTACTAGCAAATCTTTTCCAAAAAAAATTTGATAGTATCATATCATATTTAATCTTGATCTCTGCTATTTGCAAGGGAAGATTTACATATGATGAGCTATATTCATATATATGCGTGAACATATGGGGTATTAAAGGACTAATCACAGTGCTGTGAAGTATCATTGCAGCAGTTACTGTGTTTGGAATTCTTTCAGAAAGCTTTGAGTAATCCATAGGAGTGTAGTTTAAGAGAACTGGAAACCAGGAACTGTGAAGTTTTTCAGAGTTATGGTGCCAAATTCTCTTTGGTGCTTTTCATTTGCGTTGTAAAATATTTATATTACTGGTAAACAAGCTTTTCCCTAATTTGTGAGAAACATCTTAATAAAGTGTTTTAAAAGGATATCAAAAAAATAAATAAATATATCCCTGATTTATCAGGTTTTTTTCAAATTATCAATGATAATATTTCTGTAGGAAAGGGAGTGATGAATACTAGGAGGAAAGATATACTCACTTATGACTAAAAACATCTGGCCAATAATTCATTAAAAAATAATACAAAAAATAGACATCAGGTAACATGTTTGAAATTCTCCATTTTTTATCCTAAAATTAGAATCCAAGGGGAGAGAAATAGCATTCTCCCTTAATTTTCTCTCAAAGTTCAACAGGGACTAATGACTTATTTAACTTTCAAGTTAATAACTTTCACTGTTCACATGTCACCTAAGTACAACATTGATTTCCCAGCACCCATGAAACCACTCTTTCATATCATTTAGCACAGTTCTTCATATTTATTGTTGTGAAAATTTGATTACTATGTAGCTCTACCACTACACGGACACTTTAAATTGGATAAAGACAGAATTCAGTATGATTATCCGCACAATTGTATCCCCAGGACATAATAAGAACTGGAACATATAATTTACTCAGAAAATATTTTTGATTGAATGTTGAGTCAAGTAACAAGTAATAATGAATAGCAATTTTAAGCAGTAATATGCAGCTTTGTATTTACTGTATATTATATAAGTACATTACAAATACTAAATCATTTATCCTCACAACAACTATACGAAGTGGTTCTATTATAACCTATAACCGCAGTTGAGGAAACACAGGCACATAAATGCTAAAGCATCTGCTCAAGTCCACATAGCTCTTGAGAATCATACAAGGACTCAAACCTGAACTTCTTGGCTAAAGAATCCTTGAACATTAGGGCATAAAACGAAAGAATGGACTGATTTTTCTGCTTTGCTAACTGCATTATAAATCCTCCAGAAAACATCGTATGAAGTAGCACAGTCTACATATTGTCAAGCTAGAAACATGGGAGATAAAGGAAACTATGAAAGAAATACTGGAAAAATGGTTTTCACTAGACTTGAGAAATGATTGAATTGTTTTTGAGCCTAGGTGATCAATATTTCAAAGACAATACAAAATATAGAAGAAGAAGTAGAATTATGAATAGAATAAGAAGAGGAGAGAGGTGGAGGAAAAAGAAGGAGGACAAGGAGGAAGAGGAGAAAGAAGGGGAAGAGGAAGAATAAGGAGGAGGAAGGAAGGAAAGAAGGAAGTGAAGAAGGAGGAGACAGAGAAGGAAGAGGGGGGAAAGGGGAAGGGCAGGTGGTGTGGAGGATGAGGATGAAGAGGTGGTGGAGAAGAGAAGAAGATTTTAAAGTTTATTAATTATATTAGTTTTACTTAAAATACCCAGATATATATTGTACTGGCAAATAAGGAGTTATCCAGAAAGGAGATATTTGAAAACACAACCATATGAATAAGATTTAAAAGGAAATATAAAGCTTGCTTTTCTACTTAGGATTTAGAAAATTGAAAGCATCTTTCCTGTTTTTAAAAAAAAAAAAACATAATCTAAAAAGAATCATAACTTTTCATGAGCTCACCAGAAAGATGAGGTTGGAATCAGCCAAGAAATCAGAAAACCAAGGAGATACTAGGCCCTCAAAGAAGAGCTTGGGACAAATGAACTGTTTCACTTTGGCAGAATGTGGGAGAAAGATGTGGCCACCATACAAGCACATAAGAAAAATATAGAAGCATTATAAAGAATTCTGTAAACCAAGTGTGGCTGAAGTCAGTTGGGAAAAACAGAGCATTGAAAAGTGTTAGGTTACGGGAGAGGGCGGCAAGATGGCGTTGGTGTAGGAGGGCGCACACTGCAAGCTCCCAGAGCAAGGCGGATTGGGGACGGGGTCCTGCCCTGGGGTCTGTGCTGTGCACGCGTGGAGTGAGAAGCTTGGGACATCTATCTGCGCAGATCGGCGGCGTGGACGGAACGATGGAGATCCGTGAGTTTTGAGGCTGCCGGTGGAAGTTGGCACAGGCGGCTGGGCCCCGGGTTAGGGAAAAAAAAATAAAACGGCCATTTGGAGCAGCGGGCGGGGCGAAAAAGTTTTATTTTCTGGGGAGCTGGCTGCCTGGCGCCCCTTGGACCTTGTGTGAACAGAGCAAACGAGCTAGTCAACACCCGGTGAACCGGGGAGAACCGGAGGGGGGATTTTGGTCGGGGAACGGAGCTGATTTCCCGAGCCACCCAGGGATAAGACCCGGGCCGCTGCGGAGCCAGTAGGAAGGGACACTTCCCAAAAAAGGGAGGGTTCGGTTGGAAGACAGGGAAGGGTATTTTATATTTTTAGACGTTGATCTGGCTGCCTGCACCGCCCCGTGGCTTTGGGGAGCAGATAAGCCGAACTGAAGCAGCACCAGGCAGAGAGCAGAAGCGAATCTGCACTCAAACTGATTTACTGAGCAGCCCGGTGACGCTGGAGCTCGGCGCCAGAAGGGGCGGAATCCACCGTCTTTAGCACTCTTCACTGACTAACATCAGAGCTTCAGCTAACCTGGGGAGTCTGGAAAGTGGGACGTG
>JAKSZT010050948.1:763831-803598 GCA_026826555.1 Tolypeutes matacus
ACATATATGCATATATATTTATATATCATTTTGCAAATGTTTGTATGTATTGTGAGAATTTTGATTTTTACCCATAATAAAAAAAAAAAGTGTTAGGTTAAAAGACCTAATAGAAATGATAAAAACAGGTATAGATACATGAGAAATTTCATCATAAGGGATGTATTTTATTAGACAGTGTCCAATGAAATGCTAAAAATAGAACTTTAAAAAGCACACACACATTATAAGAAACAAAGAATTTCATCAACAAGATCATCAGTAGTGCCAATACAGCAGAGTAAGAATTACTGAACTTGAAGAAAATCCAAAAGGCATTAACCAAAAGACAAGACTTAAAGAAAAAAATATTTAGTGAGTGATATCCAATTGCTGTAAGACATATCAAACATATGATAACATATATATGTATGCAACATATACATATATTACAATAAGGATAGACAGGGAGTGTATCAGACAAAATATTAATGGATCTAATGGCAATAAGATTTCTAAAATAATAAAAGGCATCAAACCACAGGTCCACAAATGTCAGAAGATTTCAGGAATGATAACTACAAATAGCAAATCAGCAGCAAGAAAATACATTGAGTCATTGTTCTCACTGTTGAAAACTGATACAAGTAGAAAATTATGAAGGAAGAGGAAAATACATGTTTAGTACAGAAGAAAAACCACGAGAATTACACCAGACTTCTCATCAAAAATGTTACAGCCAGAAAACAATGGAGGGACTTGTTTAAAGTACTGAAATATAAGTGTAATTACCGAATTCTATACCCACTGAAATATATTTAAATATAAAAAAATAAACTTTTTCATGAAAATTAATACACAACATTGACAAATAATTTATAGGTAGCAGTCTCGTACTCTAAAATTTTCCAGGTAGAAGGATTAAGTAAACAGAATGACTCTTGTGTCTACTGAAAGTAATAACAATAAGAAATATGGAAAATGCAAAAGAAATATAACAATTTTTGGATTTTTAAATATTTATTGCTCTAAAAATAGTTAACTAATGGAACTTAGGTTGATGCAGTTTGGGGCTTGAGCCATAAATAGAAGTAAAGCTTATGACAAAATTATCACAAAGAAAGCATAGTTAATAAAAATAAAAGGCCACAAAGATAGATCCTCTAAATATTAGAAAAGACAAATGCACTTTCAGGACAAGAAATAACTCAAAAAAGAATAGAATTAAGAAATAAATGCTTGTGGAACAAATGTAGCTCAAGTGGTTCAGTGCCAGCTTCCCATGTATGAGGTCCTGGGTTCAATCACTGGTACCTACTGAAAAATAAATAAATGAATTAAAAAATTGAATAAATAAATAAATGCTTATGAAGGACATACCTCTAATTGCAAATAAAAATAAAAAGAAATAACAACAAATAAAGATGGTAGAAATATATATTTTTTTATTTCAGAGCAAAAAAAAGGCATACTAAAGTAATTTTATTTGTTATTGATATATGGTAAGGCACTATTTTAAAAATAAATTGAGAAAGTATAAGTATAATCAAGACTTTTTATAAGACATAAATATAATGACGATTTGATTAAATTAAATAGTTTTTAATTACCAGAATTTTGTTAAACATTTTACCCTTCAACTTATTTTAAACATTCAAAAAACATTTTGGAAAAACAGCTATGTATACTTATATAGAGAAAACCTAAATATAAATTTCAAATGAAAAACAATTTTTTTTTGAGGTACTGGGGCTGGCGATTGAACCAGGATCTCATACGTGGGAAGTTGGCGTGCAACCAGAAAATAGTGAATTGTATAATACAATTGCTTGAAGGCAAATGACATATCTATTTACAACTACAAAAGTTTAAATAATTAAATAATCAAATCCTTGAAAAATAAAAAAGTATTTTTAAAAATAAACTTTGAATAACAGAGAAAAATAAAATTGCATTTTAGGATTATACAGAGTTTTTTTCTATAAATTGAACTTTAGACTCTACATTTAAATTTTTTTTTAAATTCCAGAAGATATTAATTACTTGAAAATTCTTAGTTTTTCAACATTTCTCTATTAACAAGTTGAAACAAAGGAGCGAAGCATTAAGTCAATAATTTATTTATTTTAAAGAACTTTAAAATTTATAGAAATTAGGATAATGAGAATGATTTAAGAAATACACACAATGTCAACTAAGTACTTTATTATTGACACAACAGAAAGGTAGGCTTTTTTCCAAATATTTAGCAATTAGACACCAAATATATATTACTGCTTGCAGATTTTTAACCTGTCAAATTTACAAAATTCCATGTCCTAAAGCTTGCAAAAGAGTCTTTATTTTGCTAATTTACCAAGAATATAGTAATCTCACAGGTTTAAATGACAAAGAAATTCTCAAAAGTTATACTAAGTGGAAATAGAAAAATGCAAAAGTTAACATAGAAAAGAACCAAAATTTATTTGTAAGTATAATATATGCATATACCTACATATTATTAAATCTAGAATTACATGCACAAAATTGTAAGAACTTCTGTTTTCTTTAATATTTTTCAATATTTCAAAAATTTTTTCACTGTTAACATATAACGTATTTTCTATAAATTAATTATCCACAGTATTTTAATTGACTGTAGGTCCAGATGCTTGAAACACTGACTTTTTAATTTTTTATTTTAACTATTTCTATGTTTATTGCTTAAGTTAACAAAAACAATTTATAAAACACCAGTGAATATTCTTTATAACAAAAGCCATTGTGTATTCAAAATATCACAAAAATGCAAGTTTCCACCTTATATATTATACTGCATCAAATGCTTTATAGTCCTCATTTGACTTAATCCTTACAATAATTAATTGAGGAAAATGAGGATTAAATTATCAGGGACTTATTAAGAGTCATATAGCAAAAAAGGGAGCATATTTAGAATCTAAACCCTGGAATGTATGATTCCTAAGTAAGCACTCTCAACCACTGCACTGTATTTCTTCTCTATACCTTAAATGAATTATGTTTGGGAAATATTTTTGTGTCAAACTGTAGCTATTTTCCATAATAAAATTCTCTGATTGGATCAGGCATGGGAATTTAAGTGAAACAATTTAAAAAGTCAACATTACATTTTCTTATTTTGCACATTAGTTGCTCTTAAAGAAACACATATATTAGGGTAACAGGTTTAAAACTTATATCGTGGTCTATTTCAAAATTGATTTCTAAAAACATATTTATGGAACTATTCAAGATTATGTTTGGTAAAGTAAAGGATGGCTCAACAGAAATACAAACTAAAGGATTTTGGCATTTTAGAGAGAATCCAAGTAAATATGTAACAGGACAAAGCAAAAGCTACAGGTACACTTGAATGCTTAGCATCACTATCACTTCAGTTACCTGGATCCCGCTCTCTTCTGCATGACTCTAATTAGAGCATTTTTCACTTCTTTGTTCCTAAGACTATAAATTAGTGGATTTAGCATGGGGATCACCATAGTATAAAACACAGAGGCCACTTGATCCTTTCCCAAGGAGTAGGACTTTTTTGGTTTTAAATAAGTAAAAATCATGGTGCCATAAAAGATGGTGACTCCCAGGAGGTGGGAGGCACAAGTAGAGAAGGCTTTGCACTTTCCTGAGGTGGAATTAATTTTCAAGATAGTAGAGAGAATGGACATGTAGGACACAGTGACTGTGATAAGAGACACTATAAGGGTGGAGCC
Source organism: Tolypeutes matacus (assembly GCA_026826555.1). Classification (NCBI taxonomy): domain Eukaryota; kingdom Metazoa; phylum Chordata; class Mammalia; order Cingulata; family Chlamyphoridae; genus Tolypeutes; species Tolypeutes matacus. Next base: position 767,539 of record JAKSZT010050948.1, read on the forward strand.
AGCAGCAATGAATATCAAGATTTCAGTGCTAACAGTGTCAGTGCAGGACAGGGCTAAAACTGGGGTTGTGTCACAAAAAAGTGATGGATCACATTGGATTTACAGAAGTGCAAACTTTTCATGCAAAGTACAGTGACCAAGGAGTCAGTAAAGCCAATCACATAGGACCCAGTGATGAGAGCACGGCAAAGGCTCCTGGACATAACTACTGGGTAGTGAAGAGGATTGCAGATAGCTATATAGCGGTCATAGGCCATTGAAGAGAGAAGGAAACACTCAGTGGCACCCAAGAAGATAAAAAAAGACATCTGGATGAAGCAGCCTTTGAATGAAATAAACTTGGTGGAAGTCAATAAGGTCTCTAAGGTTTTCGGTGTGATGACAGTTGAGTAACTGAGGTCAAGAAATGACAAGTGACTGAGGAAAAAGTACATGGGGGTGTGAAGCTGGAGATCCAGGTGAATTATCAGTATCATCCCTGTGTTCCCCAGCATAGTAATCAAGTATATCAGGAGAAACAGCATAAAGAGGACCTGCTGAATCTCTTCAGAGTCTGTCAGTCCCATAAGGATGAAATTAGGCACACTTGTGTTATTCCTACTTCCCATAATAGTGTTCAACTGTTGTAAACTGTTAAGAAAACAAAGGTGATACTTAATATCATTTACTTTTATTTTATATCCATTATTATTTAACACAAGTAATAAATCATAAATTTCAATCTTAGAGAACTTTACTTGAACAAGTTAAAATAATAGGTCACACGTAATTTTCATTTCTGGAAGATGTCAGATTTCTTCCAAAATTATATTTTCAATATATGTACATTGCTTGGAGACTCTGATTCCATCAGTTCTAGATTTCCATTTCCATAAATCCTGATATTACATAGGTAAAGCATAAATGACATGCATATGCATGTGCTTCTTGTAATGTGTCCATTTTATTTGATCTGAAGTAAAACATTTTAATTTTGAGAATAATACTTACCATAAACAAAAGGTGGTGCAAAAGTATCTCCCAAGAGCATCTGTCTAGCAATTTATCACCCTCAATTTTTTCTCACAAATAAAATAGGTAAAACATATAAGGAACCAAAAAATTCTGTAATAAAATATCTGTTCCCTTTGAACTAAATTAGTATTAATTTTTCATGCATGCATTTTTGTTTTATCTTGAAGTAAAATAGATCAACCTAAAATTTTGGTCAGCCCCTGATCAAAGGGAAAGTTCGTGTAGAGTTATGTCTCACAATAATTTCAAGGAGCTACTGTGAATATAAGCTGAGCAGAGCATCCCCTTGTCTTTCACCCTGATAATACCACTGGACCTCTTATATGGAGGATTGCTGATAATCCAACATTTACTCACCCCTGGGGATCAATTTCCAAGGAGGACTTTTTGGCATGATACCAGGAAAAAAGATCAACATATGTAACGGAGAATTGTCTTCCCCTTAGAAACTACATAATTTTAAGCATGAATATTTTGGTATTCCTTTGTGAGATTCTAATTTTTTGAAGGTAACAGAGAAGGTATTTCTAGAGAAAAACTTAATTACTCTGTGACTGAATAGCCAGATCATTAACCACCAGGGAAAGAATAGTACATTTTTCACAATGAAACATTTTTATATTTAAAAATGTAACACTCTTAAGGGAATAACATTGTTGATTAATAATTCAAAAACAACAAAATTTAAAGAAAATAAAAATCATTCATAACTGTTGTTAATCTTCACATGTATTTTCTTCCAAATATTTTTCTGTGTATCTATAATGCTTATTTATATGTCTACTTATGTATTTGCATAACTTTATCATACTGAGTTTTCATAGCTTATTCTGATTTTCTCACTAAATAATTATAATACACCTTTACCTAAGTTATATTAGCCTTTTGTAAAAACACAGTTTCATGTATTTTGCATTGGATGGTGCCCCATAGTTAACTTCCCTCTAGGAGTGTGCACCAGCTGATGTGGAAAACATGGTGCAGCCTCTTTATTCTGTTTGGCAGTCACCTAATTCATCTATACAGCAGGTGTATTATTGTATTTATCTATTACAATATTTGTGGACTTTTAAAAAAAATAGTATACTTGGTTTTTATTTTATTAAAAGGAAAGTAAAATTAAATGCTGAGACTTGTGATATTTAATTTAATGGACAAAGCTCACTTTCTCTAAACATAATCAGTTCAAATATTTTCTTTCAAATTTCACCTTAATTAATGTTAGTGAAATCAATTTTCATATAGATTGTGAAGTAATCCTTAGGGAAAAACTTTTCACACTCCAGAATTTCAGGACAGAATATGCGGTGTGGATAAAGACTTTACAAATTAACTTTTATGAACTTTTGGAAGTGCAATTTTTTTATTCATCAAAAATTTAGTGAGGCTGAGACAGGTTTATTAGGAGATGAAATTGTCCACATCAATTATTTGACAGTAGATAACCATGGGTTAAAACTAAATTATAGTTTATAGGTAATTTTCTACGTTAATGACACCTCAAAAAGCACTGCTTACTCCTTGCAAAATCAACAAATTTTTCTTCCCAGCATTGAAAACAACTTTATAGCTATTAATCTTAGTTTTTATATATTATAAATAAAAGTTGAAGTATGACTAATTTACAGAACTAATGATTTTTAAAATGTTATTATTGAATCTTTATTGCCTGGATTCCAACAGAGCATTTCTAAAAGGAAAATAATTTTGGCAGAAAATTAGTAGTGAGAAACAGAAAGGGGGTTTGAATCCTTGTCTTAGATGACAACAAAACATTGGCAATTTATCTCTGACAACTTCTCAATTTTATTATTTTTTAAGTTTCTATTGCTCCATTTATTTTCTGTCAATTTTTTATTCATTTGTATTGTAGTTCTATTAAGGATTTTACATCTTTATGATAAATTGGATCTTTATTATTTTATACTATCCATCATACCTCTATAATACAGAGATTTTCTTTGTAACATAATATAGCCACAGTAGTTTTTATATGCTTATATTTACAAAATACATGTTTATTCTTCCTTGTACTTTTCTATCTCTTATGAATATGATAAAATTGTTTATTACTTTTTAGTTGACTCAATAACTCTGCCTTTTAATTGGAGTGATTAGTTCATTTGAATTTAAATTAACTATTGATGTGCTGTTTTCAATTTGACATCTGTTTTTCTGCTTTTGGTCCTTTGCTTGTTCTGTCCTGGCTTCTTTTGGGTTAATAAAAATATATATTATCCAATTTTATTCACTCTATTGGATTTTTAAAACTATACTTCTTTTAAGTATATGGAATTATTAAATTATTTTAGTGTACTTGAAATTAATATTGCACCTCTTCACATAAAGTGTAAGAACTCTAAAACATTCTATTTCCATTTATCCTTTGTCTTTTCTGCCATTATGCCATATACATATTTTTCTTTTTTTCCCAAAATTGATGCAAGATGGGGCATTATGCCATATATTTTACTCTGATATAAATTACAAACCCGAAAATAGAATATCATTATTTTTATTGTATATAGTCAATTGTCTATTGCAGAATTTATAAATATTTCCCATTCCTGGTGCTTTTGTTTCTTTTGGTAAATTTTCTAGATGGTTTTCAGAAAAAAAAAATTTCTTCTGAATATCATTCCTATCTATCGTATAATGAATTTTTGTTCCAATATTATTTGCTTTTCAGCTTGAAGAACTTCTCTTAGCTTTTGTACTGGAGCATTTTGGCAGCAAATTTTCTGAACTTAATTAATCTTAAATACTTCTATGTCACCCTTGCTTTTTAAGAATATTTTCACTTGATATAGTTATTATTTTTTTTGCCTTTAAACATTTTTTAGATTTTTTTTTTGTCTTCTAGTCTTATGGTTTTTGATAGGATGTCAGCCATAACGGATATATATTTTTTCCTGAAGGTAATGTGTTCTCCCTCCCTCACCATGACTGCTTTTAACTGTTTCTTTTTCAGTTTCTGTAGCTTGAGTATGGTGTGCCTGGGTTCATACCTGTGTGTGTGTGTGTATGTGTGTGTGTGTGAAGGAGAGAGAGAGAGTTGGATTTAACGTGTTTTGCGTTTTCAGAACTTCTTGGATCTGTAAATTGATAATTTTCTCAAAATTTTTACAAGATTTCATTTAATTTTTCTTCATTGTTTTATTGACCCAAGAAACTATGTTCTTGACTACTTAATTTGTTTTTGTAGTTTGAAAACATTTTATTGTTTTGGTTTCAGGATTACTGATACACTCCTCTATGCTTTTGCCATTTCGTTCTTCCATGTAACTTTTGTCCTGAGTATAGCAAGTCACTGTGGGAAAAAGACAGCTTTTTGCCCAACTGAGGTGGATATGTCAGACCAAAGAGAGACTCGGACAGGCCCAGCATGGAGAATAATGAGCATTTATTTAGGGGCCTTATGTGGGTTCCTCATCCTCACAAGTGGGAGGAGAAACAACATTTTTTTAAAGCTCAATTGTCCATGCTCCTGCAAAACATGAGGGGTCTTTTATAATACACGTCCAGTTATAAATGAGGAAGGCACAAAGGGGCAGCAGGAATTCTAAGGAATGTGTAGTATTACAAGATTTACTGATCACTCGCCAGTTCACAGCCAATTCCTCAGGTTTGCCTTTTTAACTACTCGGGAATGCTGCTGCAATTTGGGGAGAAGGAAAGTGCAGGAAGTATTGGGGACAAAATGCCAAGTCATATATGCCACACTTTTGATTTCAGATATTTTTACTTTCCATTTTGGATCATCTTGAAATATATTTCTATTAACTTTTATATTTACTCATACGATTCACACTTTCTTGCCTTGTTTTCTTTTTAGGATTTTATTATATACACTATTTTGTAACTGATATATTATAGAGGCTTTGGATTATGTTATTTTACTTTAAAGATTATTCAGTTTTGCTCTGGCAGGCAATGAATTATTCAAGTGCCTCTTAAAACTCTGAGTCATTTTATTCTTTGATAAGGAAGATCTATTTGGTTTTGTCCTTAATCCTAAGGTATGTCTTTTACTGAAGGCCAAAGTCCTTACTTCTAATGTATGCTTTTTTATGTCTCAACTTCATACCTGAGTCAATCAGAGATATTCTTCATAATGGTGGGGTCATGTCTCCAACTTCTCCCATCAACTCATGATCTCTGTAGTTGTTCTGTTCTCAGCCCTATACCAGGGTCTCTTGACTAGGCCTGTATAGCACCCCCTGCACATATGCAGCTCAGTCTTCAGCCTAAGACCTACAAGGAATCCCCACACAGGCCTTTGGAGCACCTACTCTGGGTTCCCTGTACTGACTGTTCCACTTCTTCAGCTGCTGGAAACTACAATTGCTGTCTTTTCAGTTCTGGAAGGCTAGACCTTTATACTCTGCTTGCAGCCTTTACTTCCTTGATCTGATTGCACTCTTTACTTCCTTGAGGAGCAGTCTACAAAGGCAGGGTAAGCATAATGCTCTTCTCACATGATTCCAGAATCTCATGAATAGCTGACCTGTGCTGTCTGTTGTCCAAAGCCAGAAAGCACTTGTCATGTGCATTTGCCCATGTTTAGAGTTTTTATGTTGTCATGTTTATTCTCATGCCACTTACTCTTTCATGGTCAAAGACAAAGTCTGACCAGATTTTAAATCTTTTCTGTTTTTAATGTTGATATAGTTTCATCTCCTAACTCATTAAATCTTTGTCCTAATTCTTTGTCTTTGTCTTTTTTCTCTTCAATAATTCTTTTTTTGTGGTTTATTAAAGAATCATTCTGTAGTTCTTTCTTTTTTTGTTAAATGTAATTCATTTCTTGGCTATTTGTCTTATTTTAGTTTCATCACTCTTATTTTCTTTACTTTTTAAAGTTGAGCTCATTGTTCTTTCTCTAGCACCTTTGGGTTACTATATCATTTATTTTTTTGTTACCTGTTTAAGAATCAAGAAATTTAAAGTTTCGATTACACATCTGAGAGCCACTTTACCTCTATCTTATATTTAGTGACACACATTATTTAGATTGTAATCCATTATATAAAGAGTCAATTATCAAAATTTTATTTCTTATTTGAACAATGATAATTTAAGATTATGTTTATAGTATTATTTATTTATAATTTTCTAGTTTAACAGTCTTTCTGTTTTATATTGTGAATATTAATTTTAAATCAAAGTACACTTTTTCCAGAAAACGTTGCTCCTTTATATTGAACTTTGGAATTTATTGAAATATATGGATTAATTATAATCAGTTTGTATAGATGAATCATAGATGCAGAAAAATTAAGGCTGAAATGTTGATATGGAATTTTAGCCTTCTAAATTATATTTTTCAGACATTAAAATTCCATTAAAATTCTGAAATGTGTTTTATTTGTTGGATAAATTATACACTAGATGAGCTATGTCTAAACATGCCAGTACATTTTATTCATTTATCCAGCAAACATTTTTTTGAATACATGCAATGCACCAGGCAATATTCAATAGCAAAAGAATGAGGTTTTTTTTTCTTGGAGCATGTATTTTGGCTGTGAGAAACAGAAAAATAAACAGAAATAAGTGATATGCCATGTTAGAATGTGGAAAATACTATTTTAAAAAAGAAATAAAATATAAGACCAGATAGTGGATATGTTCTTAAACAAGGGCAAGAGGAAGCAAAAGGAAATAGTATGGTCAGGGCAAACCTCAATATAAAAGTTTGCATTTGATCAAAGGCTTGAAGAAGAGAAGAGCTAGTCATACTGGTAATGGGAAGAAGGTGTTCCAGACCAGTGCAAGAGACCCTGTGCAGGGGCTGGACTGTGCAGGTGAGGAAATGTGAGGAGGTCTAACAAGAATGACATGGGCCCCAAACAGTGGGACTTCTGAGGGCTCCATAGACACTCAGATCCTATGGTCAGGGCAGGTAAATCCAGGGTTTGGTGCCTTGCCAGTGGGCCCTACTTTGGAGATGTGCTCCCGAGTGTGACAAAGTTGGACTCAGAAGCGATTTTTCTAGACATGCTTCTTCTGTCTCTTTTATTTGAACCTATAGTTGGTGCTGGAGTTGGAAGTTGTACATCCAAGAGACTTGAATCTCTGGGCTGCCCATGTGCCAGCTGGGCCCTGAGCCTCAGTGGAGTTGCACACCTACTCTCCAGTTCAGTGGAGTCACACAGGACAGCTACAAGGAGGTGAGGATAGACAACCACCATACCAAGGAACCAAGAGAGTCTGCAACTGCAAGCAAGAGAGTCCCATCCATCAGCCATATGGGATCGAAGTCCCCTCTTAGAGGTGGAGTGGATTGGGGAATAAAATATGGACTAGAGTAGACTTACTGGTATTCTACTATAGACTTACTGTGATTCTAGCAATAGAAGAAATTATATCATTGACAGTGACCACTGGAGGTGCTGAAGTCAGGGGGAGGGAAAAGAGGTGTAATATGGGGGCATTTTCAGGACTTGGAATTGACCTGAATTACATTGTGATTTCAGATACAAGCAGTTATATATCCTGCCATAACCTACAGAATTGAGTGGGAGAGAGTGTAAACTACAATGTATGCTTAATGGCAATGCTCCAAAATATGTTCATCAATTGCAATGAATGTAGCATACTCATGAAAGAAATTGTTAATGTGGGGAAAAGTGGGAGGTCCGAGGAGTGGGGCATATGGGAATCCTTTATACTTTTTATGTACCATATTATGTAACCTAAATGTCTCTTAAAATAAAAAAAGAATATATTTTTAAAAAAGGATGACATGGAGTGATACTCTTGCACGGGAGGGGGGAACAAATGATGAAGTAGATACGTGTTGATAGTGATAAGTGCTATGGAGAATACTTAGTTGAGGGGTATATGGAAACAGTTGGACTTGTTCTCAAAAATACTTTTCAGAGAACCTTCAATGATAAAGTCACATTTCAGCAACCTGAAAGAAGTAGAGAGCCATAAAAATACTTGGAGGAAATAAGGCTCCAGTAAATGGAATAATAAAAACAATGATCTGTAAAATTGGTTACTCTGTGTCCTTTTATCCTAATGATTTGCTTTACTGTGTCTTCTTAGAAATTGTATAAGAAATATCTTATCTTAGATTTTGGATTGTGATTCACTCTCATAACTCTTGTTTTTTTAGAGGAATTTGTTCCACTTATCAATATAAACTTATATTCCCTCTATATTATATTTCATTTCATTAATAGTTTTACTTCCTTTATTAAAATACATGTTTGGTTCTTGTGTCCCCTTTCTTATTTGCTGGTCTTTAGCTATTTTTAGATATTTGCATTATCCACTCTCCCCTCTCCTTTCATATTTTGAAAGGCAAATATCTTATGCAAAATCCTAACTTATTTTATACTTCTTTCTCCAATTATCAGCTAATATTCTTGATTCCTTTCTTAAATAGACCTCTTTTTTGAGTATAGATATGAGTAAGAAGAATCTACATAATATTAACCAATTTTATTTCATTTATTTTATTTTCATTACATATTTTGTTTTGGGGAATTCCTTAAATATTTTTTTGAAATAAAACTAGTTAAGAAAAGTAGTCTTTGTTTTAATTTTCCATTGATATAAAAGGTATCTTAAACTGAACAAAAATAGTTATTTTTGGTTTGAAGCCTGATATATCAAACATGTTTTAAAAGCAGTGTTTTTTTCTCAGCATATTAAAAAGAAAATATATCTGGCAAATTTCAGACACAATGTTTACTGCTGGGGACATAGTCTCAAACATTATGGAGTTGATCATCTGTATGGGAGAGAGCAAAGGCCATGAGATAGTCAGGTAAGAGAAAGACACGGGGTGGCAAAGAAATCCATGGCTCATTTTGGAAGGTTGGGTTTTACTGGGTCTAAAGGCAAGATGCAGAGAAAGTGGCTAGAAAAGAAACTGGGAAGTATACCAGAGATAAGTGTAAGGAGCATACTGAGAGGAGTAGATATGGACATTTTAGCATAATTTGGATAAATAAAGTAAATACCTTCATCTCCTGATGGGTAAATAAAGTGTGAGATGTTTTTATCTCCTAGAAACAGAACAGCAAGAAAACATTAATAAATTTAAAGGACGATAAATACATAAATTTAGTAATAGTAAATATAGAAGTGTGCAAGCTACTCTAAATTATCAGTGGAAGAATACATATTCAATGTAATTGCAGAAAAACTAAATACATACAAATTAGAACCAGGATAAATAGAAATAAGGTGTGAAAACTATGTTATACATAATTATTTTAAAATAAGTATTATATTTAGAATGAAAAAATAAAAATGCCTGGAAGAAAAGGAAATTAAAAAAAAAAAAACTGTTTTAATAATTCTCAATAATGATCACGAAAAAAACTTTACGGTTACCAATATTAATCAGACACTATGATTAGAAGAAAAAATATATAGCCGCAATAAAAATTATTGAGTGAATCATAGGTAGCCTCTACATATCCTTACATTAATGCCATAGAATTTCATAAGATGTCCACTACATATTAAAACAGTTTATATTATAAAATATTACATTGTACAGTGAAGCTTGCCAGACTCAGACCACTGTAATGTAGTTAAGAGAAAATGCACACACATATATACACACACAAATCTCATCATATTAGCTACCTAAGTCACTCTCAAGAGTGAGACTGATTTCTCTTTACAGGAATTTTGTTTTTCTTATATGAGATATAAGAACTTTTTAACCAGTTGACTCCAATTACTTAGAGTCATATAGACAAACTACAACTCTATTCGTGTTTCCCTATCTGAATCCTTTAGAAAACACATCATTTAAAAAAGAATATATCTGTAAATCACAATGTCATATTTAATATGTGCATAAAAATGTTTGGAAAATAATTCTAGGAATAAAATTTTTAACAAAACTGTTATTTGTTGAATCCCAGTAGGTACACCCCTGTCCAAATACCAAACAAAATGAATACAAAAGAGTCCTTGCCCTTAATGAATTATCACTTTTTCCACAAGCTAGTAAACACAAAGAAAATTATCATTAACTTGCATGTGGGTAGAAATGCATCTATAAATACATCTTCACATATGCCAAAATGCTAACATTATTTACTGGCATTTTTTGTATATGATACTTTGCTAGCTGCTGAAGAACAAATAAGAAAAAGCAAACTCTTCTCTCAGGGCACATAGAATCAGTCTTAATGGAGAGATAGAAATTTTATACACATATATTTTGTTTTCAAAAAAGAACCTCAGCAAATTAATCTTTGATTCTTTTCAACATGCAACTTAAATATGATGTTCCAACTCATTCTTCTGATTACTACAAATAATTCATGCACAGTAAGGGCAGTACTGAATGATGTTGTAACAACGTCTGGGAGAGTTCATTCATCTGGGTTTAGATTAAAGAATAATTATTAAGTCCTTCAATTCACACTTCCAGGAACAAAAATATACACATTTTTTTTCTTTTTAAGACTGTAGATTCATATTTACCAAAGGATTTCTGATATATTTGAAAAGCAAGTATTTCTCTATATATTTCTAAACTATCTCAGGAAATATACTAAAGTTAGTGCTTCAGTTTTCTACACAAATGCACACACATACACACACATTTGTTTATTAAGTCTTTGAAGTTAGAGAGGCACAGTATAGTTACTTGGAAATTAAACTCTGATGGTTTTAATGTAGAATATACTCTATTTACTAAATGGATCATTTTTCTGTGTAATAAAAAAATCAAACTCAGGTAAATGATGAAAATTTTAACTACTAAAGCAAAATGATCCCACACTATCTACAAATTTCTCTTCATTACTCAATGACCCCATTATTGCTTGACCTCACTGAAATGACCCAGTACATTCACTGGAACACATATTTACTTTTATTGTTCTGACCCAATCTTTTCACTGGAGCTTTACTTTCATTAATACTATATTCTTTCCTGCTTTTCTCTCAAGCTATCAGCTGCCATTTCTTGTGTTAATAAATTTTAGGAGTCCTCATGCCTTAATATCTTAATATTCTACTCTCTATTTGCTATTAGCTGAGAAAACAGAATGTCTAGCTATATGAAACAACAATTTAATATTTTTCACAGGTTACAGGGTGGTACGTGCTCACACATCAGTAATAAGGCATAAATTTCAGGCATTGCTCAGATGCCTCTTTACTTACCTCCATATAATCATGCTGTGAATAACTGATGTGCCTAAATGACCTCCTTAATACAGTGATTCTGTACTTGATACAAACAAAGAAAATTTTAATGCACGTCCCAAATTTCAAGGCTCCAAGTCATCATTTAATTTCTGTTATGCCATTTGAGGTTACTGTGGAGTATTCCTAATCTTTAAAGTAATTGAATGCATAAAGCCATTTCTCATAGAAATATTTTTCTATGTACGACCTTCAGGAGAGCATTTTTTCATGTCTTTGTTCCTCAGACTATAGATCAGTGGATTCAGCATTGGAGTGAAGATGGCATAGAACACATAAGTTACCTGTGCCTGGGTCAAGAAGGATGTGTTATCTGATTTGTTGAATTTATTTATATAAACTATCAAACAAGGCATACTATTAAGTCATTTATTTTTAAAATCTAATAATAGCCTTATATATATTAAAGCAGGACTGTCTTAATAGGCAATTGCTGATGCTTTAAAGTTGTTTTCCAAATTTAAGATTCACTGTTGTGTCCTCTGTGCTTCGTATAGTATTTGGCACAAGAAATATTTGTTTAAGGGATGTATGCAAAAAAATAAAAAATAAAAAAGGATGTATTATCAGGCTCTGAATATGTGAAAATCAGGGACCCATAGAAGACTGTCACATCCAGGAGCTGGGACTCACAGGTGTAGAAGGCTTTCTGCCTGCCCACGGCAGACTGGATCCTTAGGATGGCTGAGATGATGGCAGTGTAAGTGACTGTGATAATGAGAAAGAACTAAGCAGGTGAACCCAGCTAAGGCAAAGATCACCATCTCTGTGCTGAATGCATCTATACAGGACAGGGCCAAAAGAGCTGTGCTGTCACAGAAGAAATTATTGATACTGGAATTGCAGAGTGCCAAACTGCTTATCATGCAGATGGATATTAGAGAATTTGTGAAGCTTATCATATATTGCATTACTCCTAGCCAGTTGCACGCTTTCTGGGACATGACTACTGAACAGAGTAGTGGATTGCAGATTGCTACACAGCGGTCATAGGCCATAAGCCCAGAAGAAAATACTCATACACGCCAAGCCAACAAAAAAGTACATTTGGACAAAGCAGCCGACAAGAGAGATGGTTTTCTGGTTGGACTGGAAATTGACCTGTGTCAACAGAGTCACAGTAGAGGAATAAATTATGTCAATGAATGCTAAATTGCTAAGGAAAAAGTACATAGATGTATGAAGTCAATTCTGATTAATATTGTAGTCCAAGGTTCCCCCAAATAATGAATAGGTAAATGAAGAAGAACAGTAAGAAAAGGCTAATTTGTCAATCAGGGTGATCTTCAAATCCAGAGAGGATGAAGAGTGCCACCTCAGTGAAATTGGATCCAGCCATTTATTTCAACCCAACTCTTTGACTTACCTGTTGAATAGCAATAACACAAATCAAAGGACTTAAGTCTAAAGATCTAGTAATCATAACCCACTGAAACTCAAATAATGAGAGAGTAAGAGAGAGCAATTATTTGATGGCCTAAATTAGTTGATAAATTATACATTATTGCCATTTTTTTTTACAGAATTGACAGGCACTAATAAAAATTTCCGATTTCACAATTGTGGGAAATTAGCACTCTAAAGTATTATCTATCTGAAATTATTTGAAGCGATTTCTACTCAGACATATTATACATTACCAGCAACTGTTATTGTGTCTAAAATAATACTCTGCTGATCCTCTTAGAAAATATAAAGCTCATTTGGGTTATGAAGCTTCATATTTGTGAGTTTAATGATACCTTGTGTGGCAGTCTTATTTTTGAACACCTAACTGTTACTTTCAGGATTACTTTAGAAGCAGAACAATATTTAAATTAGCACAGCTGAAAGTTCCTTAGACTCAATAAAGATTTATTGAGTTTTGTTAAAAATAATAAAAGTAGTAATATACCACTTGTTTGACATGTTTATGCTAAATCCTTACTATACTTTTCCATTATATACTCTTTCTTTCTCTTGGTGAGTTATAACCAAATAAGAAATAATCTATGATGTACATCAAACTGTTTGTGTGTGTGTGTGATTAAAATAATAAAGGCACATATTTACCTATGATATCAGGTGACAACCAGTTCATTGCTAAACAGTGATTTTTGAGACAAAGATAAAAAACCTAAAAAAGTAAGATAAAGATTACTTGTTATGTTGAAATTTGAAATCATAGAATTAAAAATTTGACATTGTCTCTCATTATGGAGAACTTATATCCTAGTAAGTTTGACATAAATATTTGATAAATACAATTGAAACCAGTATGTACAGTTAAGTAAAGTTTGTTTCAGACCTTTAACACTACTTGACTAATCCAAAGGGACTTGATATTATGGTAAGTATACATAAATATTTAGTTTTCCCATGTTCTCAAGCAGTCTTAGTTATCCTTTCTTTCATTTAGCAAACATTTATCAATTGAAAGCATTTTGTCTTTTCTGTCATAAAAGGCACATTTCTTAACGTTTACTGAAAGATGCAGACAAGTAAAAAAAAATGTTTCTCTATGTAGGAAACACATTCACATACACAAAGACACACTTATGGAAAGAATAGAATGATGGAATTAGATTTAAATGAGATTCCGTTGTCCAAAGAAAATCTCTTCATGTCTATTATTTTCAGGTTCATGGTCAAAAAGCAAGAATAAGAAATCTTGTGCAACTCTGCCAAATTCACCATTAACTTTTGGCATGTAATTATATTTGCCTCATCTACAATTTGGAATCCTGTGAATTGTCAATATAAAGACCTGGATCTGTTATTGTTGCTGCTACTGTTGTTGATGTTTAGCTGTTTCTTATTTCTTATATAAATATGGTGATGTTGATGAAAAAAATCAGTGTTTTTTTATGACAGTACTGGGTATTGTGTATGTTCCCATCTATTGATAGGGTAGAAATTAAAAAACAAATTCACTGTGATAACTTTTTATCTTAATATGACTTCTTGAGAATTAAAGGACTTAATTTTCAACTCAAAACTAGATTTGCATTCAACATTAATTCTGTTCTTAATGTGTTTCTAAAGCAGTCCCATAATAAAAAATTGTCTTCTGAAATTTAGTTCATTACATAGTCTTATACTGGCATACATCCTCAAATTCCAAACTCTTCTCCTAAAGGAATTAGCCAATTAATATCTTTCTTCTCTTGAGAGTTGTATTTTAATTGCACCCCCAAGGTATTTTCTTAATGTTCCTGGAATACACCTCCAATGAAAATACTTAGATATGCATATTCCTCGCTTTTGTGTGTTTCAATGTAAACGGCTGCACACATTTGAGAAAGTTAAATGATATAACTTAAAAACCATGTATATATGAAAATAAGATGTGTAAGTATTAATATAAAAGAATACATTAAGATGATATTTTGTAAGTTCACAACTTTTATTATACACTTATTGTTTATGTATGTTCATATGTGAATTATATACTTCAAAAATTTTTTTAAAAAAGAAATCCAGCAGAAAGAATAAAAGTCAAAAAAATATATGGGGATCATTAGATTTTTTTTTGCATATGTGCCTCCAAGCACCCACGAATATGTACCACCACCACCACCACTATCATCATCATCATCATCATCAAAATCTGTAAACATTTGGGGATTTTATTATATGTCAGGCATGCTTCTCAAAACTGTAAAATTAATCCTATTGCAGTCCATGAAGAGGCACTATTATTATACCATTTTATTGATGAGGAAACTAAGTCAAGTTTTTTAAACTTGCCAAAATATCCATTAAGTGTTAAATTTGGATTTAAACCTAGATTTCTTGTTTCAACTGCTGATCTCTTTACTGTCCTGTTATACTATTCTTAAGTATTTATTGTTATTTTTATGTTTTAATTGTTATCATCGCCATCATCAATACTCTTATTTCATTATAGGTGCCTGTGGTCTTGGATCCCGGGATATTGATCACAGACAAAGGGAATTTTATTAATAGTCGATATGTACACAAACTCTTTTATAAAACACTAAAACATGGTGAAAGTACATGAAAGAAATACCGTTAGAGAATCTCAGATAACTACTGTCTCCAGTTGGGCTTGCCAGATATCCCTTTTAGCAAGGAGAAGTAAACTTTCATATTTACTGATTTCATGATGTTACTATACGTTGGAATTATATTATCATCCATGTCAACTATGAATGAAGAATATCCCTTATATCTTTGTTTAATATTTATATATTCATGCTTTTAGCTAGTGAAAATCTTCTTCCAATAATTAGCTGATTTTTTTTACTGTGATAGGTGGTAAAATTTCTAAATAAGTGTTGATTATTTTTACTTATTTAAATATTTCAACAGAAAATATACTAAGATATAATAAGTGAGAAAACAATCTTGTTATATAACTAACTCATCAATTTATTCAATAAACAAGTATTGAACAACCATTATATTTTACTAAATGATAGTCACATTCCCAGTAATCCTGGGACTATGAAGTTGAATAAGATACTGTTTATCCCTTACAGGAGTAACAGTTCTAGAAGAGGAGTTAGATGTGAAAACAAAACTTTGCAATGCATTTGTACATGACAATGTGCAGTGGTAGAACAATGGAGGAAGTAATCCAATTTCATCAAGGCAATTATAAAGAAAATCTTGAGAGAGGTGGGGATTCTTCATCTAGGTCTTTGAGAATGATAATATTCTAGGGGGAAAGTTTTAAACAAATTGTGGCATTAAGGAATGTGTTTTGATAACAAATTTTCTCCTAAGGTTAAATTGGGGATACATTAAAGAGTAACTAGGCAGCCTACAAAAAAATGAAATAAATTAGAAGGCTATTTCAGCATTTAAGATTAGAGAATGTGAATGCCTGGAGCAAGGCAGCATATATGATGATTAATAATGAAGAGGACATTTATTTGAAGAATATGTGAGATACAAAAGCAACATGACTTAATCCAATAAACATGTAGAGAAAGTAAAAGTTATCCATTAAAAGTGACTTGCTAGGATTCTGGTTTATATGACTGATTGTATGGAAACACTGTTATCCAGGCAAAATAATAGGAATTGGAGGCAGCAGCAATGGTGATACTAGTTTTAAAACGTTGAGTTTGAATAAAAGAAATGGTTTTCTTTGGTTGTATATTTGCATTTTACTCAATTTTGGATATAAAATGCTCAAATTCCAACAAAATTGTGAATGTATCTCTACTCAGACGTTCTTAGTTACTGCAATTGGCCTGAGGAACAAATTACTGTCTAACTGTATGTGCAGTTATGTGGACTACAATGTGAACTATGGTCCATGCTTAATGGCAAAGCTCCAGGATGTAGTTATCAGTTGAAATAAAGGTGCCACACTATTGAAGATGTTTATGTGGGAGGGTGTGGGAGGTGTGGGGAGTGGGGCATATGGGAATCCCTATATCTTTTGTGTAGCATTTGTGTAATCTAAGTATCTTTTAAAAATAAATAAATTTTTAAAAAAAGAAAGTACTGCACTGAAACTCAGAATGACCCTACCTTCCTAATGAGTAATGAGGTCTAATACAAACAAATTTTTTCTTCAAGATTGGTTTTCTCATTACGAACAGAACAGATTATAAGATCCCATTCAAATCTAAATTTCTTTGATTCTGGAAGAACATGGCAGAAAAAAAGAGGTCTTACTACAACTTTTTCCAAATTCATAATTTGTACTCTATTTGATAACCACAAGCCGAATGCCTGTTGAAATGACACCCCAAAGTCACACACATAAAACCATCTGCCTGGTGTTCAAACTCCTCTCTACAAAATCTCACTAAATTGTACATATTTTGCTTGAATCTTCCAGTTACAAGAAGATTTTTATCTTCTTGATAAAGATAAAGAAGATAAAGAAGGTCTTTATCTTCAGCATAAACCGACTTGACCTTGGGATATTATACATTATAAACCTTATTATAGTGAGTCAAAATGTCTTTCCACATATCATCTAAGCAGTGAAGATATTACTAACATTATATTTCTTTAACTTTCCTAAATTCTTTTGATTAAAAAATTTTATAATTCATACCATTTTATCCCTTGAAACCATTTAAAACAAATCTAATCCCTTTCTCTGTGATATTTCTCCAATAATAAGAGATAATTTTTATTTTTGCCTTAAACCTTCAATTCATTGATTCTCAAAATGATGTTTTTATTATTCTGCAAAAGAGCTTTAACAAATTGGAACATGTTAAAATGTAATATTCATAACTACACATATTAATTCTGGATCGTCTACGTAGAGTTGATTAAAGTAGAACACCAGCACCTTATCATAAAAACTATATTTCTATTAGTACTCTTTTATTATCAGCATGGCATTGTTAACATTGTTCTTAGCAGCAAAATCAAGCACATCACTTAATAGTTTAGCTATAGAGTTAAAGAAAGAGACCACATTTACTCACATGCTGCGATTTAGTTAAAATTATTAGTTAATTTTAAAAATCATAAAAATCTTGTCAGAAACAGATGCTTACACAGTATAGGATCAGATGAAATATACTTTAGCAGTTTCAAATTAAAGTAAATTCAGAGGTTTTTGTTTGTTTTTGCTTTAACTTGTCACATATTGGATATGAGCAAAAAGAATATGTTTACTTTCTGTATGAGAGATGTAAATACATCGGACAAATACAGCTTTGTGGATTATTTTTTTAAAAGATGAAAAATGGCATTACCAAGTATTAGACGAGGTTTTAAATATTTTTTTAAGTGTACATTAGAGGTCATCTACATATCAGCAATTGCATAAGGGGGACACATGAAGATAAAAACTTTACAATGATCTTAAGACAGTGCTTAAGCAGTTGAATGTTTTTTTAAGTCATCCACACAATTAAGAACCTGGCAAAAAACATTTCACATTTTAAATTATTGAGGGCAGTCCCCTTTAATTAATACCCACTGATGGTAGATCTTAATCAGCTCTACAAAATACCTTCAAGGCAACATCTAGACTGGTATCTGACCAAACAGTTGGGCACCAGAGCTTAGCCAAGTTGACACATAAAATTAACCATCAGCCCAGAGAAAACATGAGGGATAAATTGTTTGGTCAGGATCTTGTTAGTTTAGGAAGCCAAAAATTTAAGAACCAAAATATGCACACCATCAAAAATAATAATTCTGAAAATTCCATAGCTAAAAATGAGCAAAGAAGTTAGATTAAATCACCCTGTCCAGCAAGTTCCAAATGTTTCATGCATTTCAAACATTAAGGCAACTTTTTGCCAACTAAACAGTATTTACTTTATAAAAATATATGTCACTTCAAAACATTATATACACAGTGACAATTAATGCAGCTAGTTGTCCTCTTTAATACATTAATAAAGTGTCATGTATTACAAAGACTGGTGTTTGCATTTAAGCACAAGTGAAATTTTCACTTTTAAAGTACAGGTTTCAAGAAATGCAAGTATCAATATTTAGATTAGCATTGCAAAGATGGGGACATGTATGTAAATTATCTGTTTTAAGTAACTTCTAGCAATTGGCAGTTTGAAGTGGTGACAAGTTACCTTGTTTTAAATCACAGAACTCTATTGTGTCTTCCCTTCCTACATTTGTCCCTGAGAGAGCTATATTGTTTCTAGGTTCTTGATTCCCATATATGGCAATCAGGTGGGCTGAGGCATTCCTTGGGCATTAGAGAAGAATTCTGATCTGCTTAAGATGTGTTTGGACTGGATCCGGTCCTAGGAACAGCTGAAAAATACAACATTAATGAAGAATCAGTTGTTTTGCCACACCTGACATTTTAATTAGCAGGATGCTTTTTTTCAGCACTTAAACTTTCTTTTTTAACTGTAAGACTGAATTATATAAACAGTCTCAATGTCTACAGAAAAGCCAGAAATAAGATATTGAGTACTGGAAAATGTGATTCTGCCTTCTAAAGTTTTGCTGAAGTATGTGTGTATGGTTAGGGGAGCACCAGCATTAAGTTTTTTTTATGGCTGTGCATTTTTGAATCCATGGTTTTTAAGTTTAGACTTGCTTCCACAGTGTATCATGAGATCTTGAACACTTTTCTACTTTATTTCTTTTCTTTCACACATCTTTGGCTGTTCTCTCTTTTGTTGGTGTTACACCACCATACAATGTTCTCTGTGTGCAACATTTGTTCAAATTCTAATAAACTAATGTTTTCCCTTTATATGGCTCAGTAACCTAAAAACAAAAGCTTTCATTTAAATAAAAATATAATACTTGTTTAACAAATTCAAAAAAATAAGAAAGATACTTTAGGAAAATCTTTGTTTGGCTAGGGCTCCATATAAAGTTATGAAATTGCTGGAAAAACAGTCTTTATAATGTATGATACTGTTAGGTTTGAAAAGTTGACTTTGTACCCTTTTAGAGGCTAAAACCATTTGGTAAAATTCATACTAACAATTTATAGCTCAAGTAAGAAATATTTACAGATATCTGGGTCCCTTGTCTTTTTTTTAACAGTGTCCCTAAACAATGGCTTTATCTGTAATTTTATGTTATGTCAGAAAGCCTATTACCTTGGATTTCATCTCCTAGCTTTTATTTAACATATTTCTATTTGTGTGATTCTAACACTGAATTTGGTCCAATGACCATTTTCCCAAATCCATTTTTTAGGTAAAAGACAAGAGAAACCCTAAGCCCTCAAATTGTTTCTGATGCAATTAATTGGTAATTCAGGGAAAGAAAAGCAAGATCATTCTTTGTATCTTCATTCATTTTCACTTTATTGGTTTTGATTTTTTCTCTCCCTTCTTGAAATTTATATATATATGTATATATTCATTTTTAAATCAATTAAGATATAATAACTAAACTCTTAAGTAAACACAAAAATTGTATTGCTAAAGGACTTAGGTTTTACACAAATCTTTTGGAAAATGATTTGACAAACTCCCAAATAATGTGATTATATATGATTAATATTAATAGGATTAATAGAGTGTTAGGAATCTATTAAAATAAAGAAATTTAAAAGTGGAGGTTTTATATACAGATATTATCATTATACTATAAATTACTTTGTCAAAATATAAGATACTAAGTACATAATACCAGAAGATGGATATCTTGATAAAGCCAATGCAGATATATTTATTAGATTGTGATAATTCAGAAAGCTGCTATGCCATGTCATAATGACTTCTTATTGTGCTATGGTTTCTCTTTTGAAAACTTGGTTATTTGGTGTGGGGTGTCAGAGATAGGAGATGCATGGGAAGAGTTTCATCTGGGGCATACTTATAAGGCATATTAATGTATTCCAATGTTCATGGGGCATTGTCATGGGTGGAGACCCACATGATAACCAATGAAATATCAAATTCACATCCTGAAGAGCTCTGCCACATTCTCTGATGGGACAGCAAGAATCCCCAGAATACAGGAGCAGTAACTAATGAAGGAACATTGACCATTGACAGGCCCTTGATTGTGATGACTGTACTTATGAACCTTTCTTTTGAAATTGAAACAGCATAGAATTATAAGGTGCCTAGGAGATACCTCCTGAAAGTTTCCTTATTGCTTAAATGTGGCATCTATAAGCCAAAACTCAGCATATAAATGAATTACATTCCCCCCAGCATGGGACATGACTCCCAGGGATGAGATTCCCTGGCACTGAGGAATTATTACTGGGAACCAACCAGCAATGCCACTGGAAAAAGATCATGACTAAAAGGGGGAAAGGGTAAAGACAAATGAATTTATATGGCTAAGAGACTTCAAAGTGAGTTGAAAGATGATTCCAGAGGTTACGCTTATACATTTCTCACCAGGAACTCATTGACTGCCAAAGTAAATATTACCTCAAATAGCAGAGCCCGTGAGGGCTCTTGAGATATCCTGCACTATATTACAAGGCAGACAGCTCAAGGTTTTGGCACCCTGCCAGTGGGCCTTACTTTGGAATTTATACTCCCCAATGTGAAAGAGTTGGACTCAATTGTATATTTCCTACACATAGCTCTGCTGCCTCTCTATTTGAACCCATAGTTATTACCAGAGTTCACAGTTGTATGTCCAAGAGACTTAAGTCTTTGGATTGCCCATTACCAGTTGGGCCCTGAATCTCAACAGACTTGCAACACCTACTCTCCAGTTCATTGGACTAACCCAGGACAACTAACAAGGATATGATGACTGACAACAAACATCAACAGACTTGCAACACCTACTCTCCAGTTCATTGGACTAACCCAGGACAACTAACAAGGATATGATGACTGACAACAAACATCTCAAGTAACAGAGAGATTCCATAACAGGAAGCAAGAAAGTCTATCCATCTGCCCCATGGGATCTAAGCCCTCTCTCAATTAGAGGTGGATTGGGCATCACCATCACAGAATCCTCAGGATTGGGGAATGGACAGTGGACTAGATTAGACTTACAGTTTTTCTACTGTAGACTTGTTGTGATCGTAGCAATGGAAGAACTTTTATCATGGATGTGGAGGCAGTGAGCACTGGAGGTTCTGAGGGGAGGGAAAAGGAAAAATAGTTATAATTTGGGGAATTTTGGGGACTTGTAAATTATCCTGAATGGCATTGCAATGACAGACATGGGCCATTATATATCTTGTAATAACTTGCAAAAATGTGCAAGAGAGAGTGTAAACTACAGTGTAAACTATAATCATCACTTAGTGGCAATGTTTCCAGATGTGTTCATCAATTGTGGCAAATATACCACACTAATGAAGGGTGTTGTTGATATAGGAAAATTTGGGAAAGCTAAGGAGTGGGGCATATGAGAATCCCCTATATATTTTGTGTAACATTTATGTAATCTAAGTTTCTTTAAAAAATAAAAAGTATATTTTAAAAAAGTTGGTTATAATAATCACATCCTATCAAAGTATATGTATATGCTGATGTGGGGACATGAGACCAAAATATTTGACAAGTGGAATTATTCCTGAAGAGTAGAAATAATGAAATAAATGTGCTTAAACACATTTTGTTACATATTTACAGGAATTTAATTGTTAGGCAAGAAGACAAAAATGTAATAGGCTTTTGTAGATATTATCAGATAAGATTTATTGCTATGCACTAAATATTGTTCCATTTGGTAGAAATACAGATTTTTCACAAACCCAAAATTTTTGTTTACTATATATTAATAAGGTATCATTTAACAAAGGCTGTTTTTGCTATCCTAACAATTGGGGTGATGACAATGGTGCTGGAATTAATTTTTGATGCATGACTAAGTGAATAGACTAACAAAAATCATATGGGTTTGTGGCTGAAAATAAGCAATAGAGGTGAAAATTATCATTTAAAAAAAAAGCTATCAGCATTTTCAAACTATTACACTTATTCTAATAGTTTATAATGCTTTGTTGAATTTTCCTGAAGCCTATTTTTGATGACTCCCATTGTTTTTTTAAATAGAATACATTTGCATTGCTATTTTTGTCTAACCAGTAAAGAACTGGTAGAAGTGAAAATGCCATATAGAAAATAAAAATTATTTTTTAATTAAGTATTCTAGTTTTCACATTTCTAAACAAATATGGCATACCAGATAAATTTAGGAAGTTCTGTTTGTTTATGTAAAATGGAGAGAAGGCCTGTGTACCTTAATATGATTATATGCAGGTTTACATCTTGGATAAGATTTAAATCCTTTGTTTACTCATCTGTAAAATGGTTCAGCTTTTGGAAGGAAGATTAAGTGCACTCTCTGTAACCAATTCTCCCTCAATTTTATGTGTGTGTGCATATGTGTCTGTGTTGTGTGTTTGTGTGATTGTCTACCTACTAGTTCTTCAATATCCTTTTACCAAACAGACAATCATATTTTATAACAAATCAACCCAGAGCAAGAAGGTATCAATTGATTACATATGAAGTTAATAGAGATTCAAAATAACATTTAGGGCATATAGTCAAACACACACATATTTTTTGAAAGTCAATAATGAATATATCTCTTCACATAAGCATCTTTGAAAATACCTTACATTTTTCACCCACATCTCCTGTAGTTATTTGAACAATAAACCCGCCTATAATTCCATTACATATTCTTCAACTAAGCTTCTGCTTGAAAATTCATGTTCACTGAGCAAATATTTTTCTCATAAAAATTCTTCTCATTGCTTCTTTGGTCTCTCTGTTTCTCACACTTTATATCAGAAAAATTAGTATTGGTGGCAACAGAGTATAAAACATGGATAGGATTTTGGCTCTATCCTGTGGGTAGCTAGAACTGGTTCCAAGATTAGTAAATATCATGGTTCCATAGAACAGAGTCACCACTGTCAGGTGGGAGGCACATGTGGAAAAGGCTTTATATCTGCTCCTTGCAGAGTGTAGCTTCAGGATAGTGAAAAGGATACCAAGGTAGGAACTAACCACTATCAGAAAGGTGGTCAAGGATGTCACTCCAGAGAGGACAATAAATAAAACCTCACTACACTAGGTATCAGAACAGGGGAATTCAAAGAGCTGTGGGATATCACAGAATTAATGGTTAATGACATTGGGTCCACAGAAGGACAGATTGAGCAATCCATTCAGGTTCGTGAGAGAGTTGGCACAACCTCTTAGGCAGGAAGCAGTCACAAGGTGGATACAGAACGTAGGAGTCATGAGACCTTTATAGTGCAGTGGGCGGCAGACTGCAATGTACCTATCATAAGCGATAGCAGCCAGGATGAAGCACTCACTTGTCAGGAACATGTTAGCAAAGGAATGCTGAAGGAGGCACCCCTGGTAGGAGATGGCTTTCTGTCCTGCTAAGAAGTTCACCAGCGTTTTTGGAATAAAGACTGAAGAATCGCAGAAATCCAAGAAAGCCAACTCACTAAGGAAAAAGTACTTGGGGAAATGGAGCTGAGAACTAGCCAGAATTATCGTGATAATGCAAACATTGCCCACCACAGTGATGAGATAGAGCAGGAGAAACAGCACAGAAGGACAGAATTCAGTTCAGGGTTTTCAGTCAGTTCCAGGAGGATGAATTCTGCTATCATAGTGACATTTCTGCCAGCCATTTGTGTGGTTCCCCTATAAGAAATCTACAGGGGAAAAGGGGTAAAAGAAAATAACCAAATAGTTCCAATTGTATGTATGATACTAGCATCTTTAGAGAACTGCATGGTTTTAATTGTTTTGGATAACAATCCACATTAAACTAAAATCACACAATTATGAATCTCTTGGATTCTCGTAACAGGAATGTGTGTTTAGTAGAGCTAGTTCAGGGGATGGATTCTAGATAAGAGTATATTCCAGATTCCAGAAAAAAATT
Organism: Tolypeutes matacus; assembly: GCA_026826555.1. NCBI lineage: Eukaryota > Metazoa > Chordata > Mammalia > Cingulata > Chlamyphoridae > Tolypeutes > Tolypeutes matacus. Next base: position 792,010 of record JAKSZT010050948.1, read on the forward strand.
CAGGGACCTCATAATTTATGGAAGAGTAGATCATGTCAGAGAACTAAATATTTAACAGGTAAATTTTTTGAGACCTCTAAAAAAATTATTCTGTATAATATGTTTTTAATTTAGATAACTAGTAAACATGACACATATATTAAACAATAATTTAAAATACAAACTATATATTTATATATTGTTTCACTCAATAAAACATAGACTATTCATTAAGAAAGTAAATGAGAATCAGTGGAGTCTGGAAAAGAGAAAAGAAAAAAAGGCAAAGATTTCAATCATAATAAAGTTACTAATTTGTCAAAACTCACTTACTCCAGGAAATCACTCATTGCAATTACAGTTGATAATGGTCATTTCATCCTATGCTCTCTTATGGTATTTCTTATTCAATGGCTTGAATTTGTTCATATCAGATTTTCATAGTATCTTGATTTCTTTATATATCAAATTAGAAAACATTCTCAATATACTTTAATTCCCGGGTCAAAAGCTTCAAATCTAATATCGGGGACAATGCTTATGCTTCCTGGAGTCAATCATGTTTCAATTGACCTTTTGGTATTTCATCCAGGAAAAGTTAATTCATTAAGCTGATTTTATGTTAAGCTTTATCAGGTAACCCCAAATACTAGAAAAATAAGGTTCTGTGTATATGTTTGGGAAACACTTTGGTTAAGTAGTGTTTAAGAAAGATTTTTTCATGGCAGGACTTTTTGGATCACAAAATAAGCTACTCAGATTTCTGAGTTTCAGAAAAGAGTAAGTAATATACATCATTTTCCAAATTAATTTGACAACTGAATCTGTTTTCACTGAATATTTATGAATATAGTGTTCCACAATCCATAACTTAGGAATAATATTTCCCTGGTATTGAATAAAGAGTCAGAAAAATATGAGCTAGATTTTCTACATCTTATTACAATGTATGGTAAGCTAGTTATTAAAATTAAAATTCCGTAAACAAGTCTACAAGATAGCTTTAATTATGTCCATTTTACTAAAAGAACAAGAAGTTAAAAGGAATGGTGATTTGCTTTCTAACATACTGAGCTGTGATTTCTTATTAGTTTCATCTATAAACCTTCCTCAGTGATTAATTGTAAAACTTAAATAAGAAAATATGTGAAAACTGCGTGGCCCATCACAGGTACTCTCCAAAAGTTAACTGCCTAATTGACGTAAAATAAATAAAGAAAATGAAGAAAATCATCTTTTCACAGATGTTTTTTTTGACTAAGTTGTGTATATGTGTGTGTTTTGCATGTGTTTTGTCTTTTTGGTTTATTTTTCTTTAGTTTGCCTTGCTTGGATTGGTTTTTACTTTTTAGCAAACAAATGTGTTACTTTGACGAGCAGTTTCTTCTTTCACTTTTTTTTTGTTTTTTCTTTTTATTTAATAAATACTAATTTTGTCTGGACTATCTTTCACCCAAATCTTTTCTTTTGCTGTGAAGTCAGGGATAAAATTAATTCTGAGTCTAAAAATTACTTCTGGTAATGGAGCTTAACAAATCCTGACTCATTTCCTCAGTTTTAACAAAAGTCAACAGTATAATAGTTAGGTTTGGAGATTAAAATATTTCTTCAAATATGTTCTTTTTAAAATTTATTTAAGTAGCAGATATGAAGCATTTAATACAGCTACCTGAGGAAAATAAGGAATAAAGCAATAAATTATTTCAAGAGAGTGAGTTAATTTTGGCAAAATACTAATTCTCTTTCATAAAATAATTAGAATGGATTTGAAGCAGATGTTTTTTTTTTTTCATATTCTTTTCACAGCATATATTGAGAGTTGCTGTTTCAAAACCATAGAAAGCATTTATAATCCCTTTGTTATGACATGTAAACATGACACCTACCTGGTGTTGAAACAAAACCTTGGCTCTTTACTCTTATGTTTCCTGATGTGTTTATATTTGTCCCAGGTCCTTTGGAGAATGGAATCCCCAATGTTCTTGTGAACACTGAAGTTTAATTCCATCACTTCCGATCATTAAAACAACTAAATCTCGGCCTGGGGGAAGTAAGGTCCAATACTATCTATCGAAAATGTGGCAATTCTTGTAATTGCCTTTTCTAAGTTTTACAGAAGAATTGACACAGAGGTTCTTGTCTCATCTATATGATGTTCCACGTGAAAACTTGCTGTATTAAAAGTTATAATAATTCAAATAAAAAATATATAATAGTTCCTAATAATAATTTATTTTAATGTAAACATGCCTATGTTCCATTTGTGGGTGATCATATGCTTCTATAAATACATTATTATAGGTAATATTTGGGAAATATATATATGTTTCAATATTAGAAACCCCCAAAGAGGTAGAATAGTTAAATAGAAATCAGATACATGCATGTGTTTCCATATATGACTCCATTTTAACATGGGGGTAATTTAGTCAATTAAGAAACTAAGATAAATATAAGGATCAATACTTGTTCATGGCATTGACTGAACACAGAAAATAATATTTGTAAATATTTAGTAGGCAGATACTTGCAGGGTGGAATGAAAATATAAAAAAGAGATAAATGTAAGGTGAACATAGTGGGCTAAATCTAAAAAAAAAATAAAATTAATTAATTAAATAAGTACATTAATAAATCAATTAATAAGAATAACTATAAGGCATTAAGATAGTCTAAATAAAACCAAAACAACAAACACAACTACGTAAGAACTCAGTGAAAATTTGCAGTGCTTTTAAATGAGGCAATAGTGAGAATGGACTAACACAGCAGGGAATATTTTAAATGTTTTAATAAATATAACATTTTTTCCTCTCTAAAGTAATGATTTCTATTTATTAAATTCCTAATTCCTTCTAGATACTTTAAAAATATTATTTCTAGTCAAGATACAATTTTGTTTAGTTAAATATCCTGATTCATATTATTCATTTTATAATTGGCCCAGAATAATTAAAGAAATGGCCCAAATTCACACTATTAGGAAGTGGTAGAACAATAATTTCAAAACAACAGATAAAGAAAACTGTGCCTTTTTATTATTTATTACATAGAACTCAGTATTTATAAACTAAGGAATGAACATAATGATGATGGAGTTTAGTTACATGCATGAAGTATAGTTGAAAAGACTAGAAATATCCAGTCTGAAAAGATTGGACTCAGTAGGATATTATAGAAAAATTCTAACATTTAAGTACTATAAGAATGCAAAGTGAGAAGATATGAATTCTAAGATTTCATATGACACACTTCATATGACAAGACTAAATGAAAAAAGTTGTAAAGAGAATGGTATTTATTACTTAAACTGAGAAAAATTGATTATTTAATTGATAAAAACTAGGATGTCCTGATTTTGGAGGGGAAGGTAGACAACCATCAGGGCATTTTTAGCATGCATTCTATATCATATTAGGGTTTGGTGGGATGGCTATATAATCCTTAGATGTCCATGATACTGGGATTTAGAATTTGGCTATAAGCCACATATGACCAAGGACAATGGAAAATTGACCTCAAAGCTGGGATCAATGTAATCAGTATGCACTCATGCACAGAACCAAACTTGAAATATTAGAACATAAATTCATTGTGTTATTCTTTGGATATCTTAAGTAACAAACATAATCACAATGAAAATGTAGCCATGGCCGGTACAAACAGAGCCAGCAATTTATTTTCCTGACCACTGGACCAATTTCCAATGCACAAGCTCCAAGACTACACAAATGAAGTTTTAAAATATATGCAATTTAAGCAAGTGTTGATTAATTTCTCTAAGTGTTAATGTTGAATAATAACCGATTTTATGTATGTAGTGAGGGGACTGGAAATACAATTGCCTCGTCTAAGATTATTTTTCCTGATATTTTCATGGCAATCAATGGAGTAGCATCAGGTATTTCATTTGCAAAGCCCTTATTTGTTTCCTCCTGACTAAGGATATATGTCATTTAGGAACACTTGGAATCTGCTTAACTCAGTTTCACTCACTTTCAGATTAAGGTTGTAATATATCTATATCGATATCTTTTATCTATCTATAACAAATAAGGATATATAATTAAATTTCCAATATTCCATCCTACAAATTTGCCCTCCTTTGAAAAATTGTGAAGAATTAAATAAAAATAAGTTTAACTAAATTTTATTTATTTTATTTTATTTTTAAAATTTTCACAGATTAAACTTCAGCTTTCCATTCTCTAACTTCATTCTATTTTCTGGTGACTTTATATTGTAGCTATTAATTCCATGGGTTTGCTCATTTTATTCAGTTCATAATAGCCAAATCATACAATATTTATCCTTTGTGTCTGGTTTGCTTAACTCAACATAATGTCCTCCAGATTCATCCAAATTGCCATAGGCTTCATGACTTCATTTCTTCTTAAAGCTTAACAATATTCCATGGTGTGTGCGCACCACAGTTTGTTTATCCATTTGTCAGTTTATGGTCATCTGGGTTGTTACCATCTTTTGGCAAATGTGAATAATGCCTCTATGAATATCAGGGTGAATGTCTATTAGTGTTCCTGTTCTTTGTTCTTCAGGTATTTGCCTAGTTGTGGTATTGGCAGAGGACACGGTAAAACTTTTTCTAACTTCCTTAGGAGCGTCCTAACAGAATTCCACAACTGGCTGTACATCCCCACCAACAGTAAATTAGTGTTCCTACCTCTCCACATCCTCTCCAACACTTGTAGTTTTCTGTTTAATAGTGGTCATTCTAATAGGGGTGAATTGTTATCTCATTGTAGTTTTGATTTGCATTTCCCTAATAGCCAGGGATGTTGAACATTTTTTCATGTATTTTTTTGCCGTTTGTGTTTCTTCTTTGGATGAATGTGTATTCAAGTCTTTTGCCTATTTTTTTAGGATCTCTTATAAATCTCTTTATTGTAGGATCTCTTTATGTATCACAGATATTAAAAAGTTGGCAGATGTGTGATTTCCAAATATTTTCTCCCATTGAGTAGGTTGTTTTTTTCCCCCCCCCTTCTTCACAAATCCTTTGAAGTGACAAAGTGTTTAATTTAGAGGAGATCCCATTTATCTATTTTTTTTTCTTTCATTGCTCATGCTTTGGGTGTAAGCTTTAAGAGACCCCCACCTACCACAAGATCTTAAAGACACTTTTGTACTTTATCTTCTAGGAGTTTTATGGTCCTGGCTTTTATATTTAGGTCTTTGATCCATTTTGAGTTGATCCTTGTATAAAGTGTGAGATAGGGGTCTTCTTTCATTCTTTTGGTTATGGATATCCAGTTCTCCCAACACCATTTGTTGAAGAGACTGTTCTGTCCCAGTCAAGTGGATTTGGTAGTCTTATCAAAAATCAGTTGATTGTAGAGGTGAATGGAATTGAATTGAAAGTTTTATTTCTGAACTTTCAATTCAATTCCATTAATCAATGTATCTATCGTTATGCCAAAACATGCTTTTTTTTGACCACTGTTGCTTTGTAATTTCAACTTAAGGAAACATGAATCCTGCAAATTCACTCTTCTTTTTTTAGGATATTTTGGGCTATTCAGAGTGTCTTTCGCTTCTGAATAAATATGGTAATTCACTTTTGTATTTGTGTAAGTAAGCTATTGGAATTTTGTTTGGGATTTCACTGAATCCATAAATCTATTCAGGTAGAACTGATATATTTACAGTACTTAGTCTTCCAATCCATGAACATGGACTGTCCTTTCATTTGTTTAGGTCTTCTTTGATTTCTTTTTGCAGTTTTATGTAGTTTTCTGAATGTAGGTAATTTGCTTCCCTGTATAAATTATACATAGAAATTTGAGTCATTTTGTTGCTATTGTAAATGGAATTCTTTTCTTGATTTCCTTCTCAGAGTGTTCATTACTAGTGTATAGAAACAGTACTGTCTATACAATTTGATTTTGTGTGCTGATATTGCATGGTATTTATCTGCTAATTGCCCTACCTAGAACTTCTATTACAATGTTGAATAACAGGGGTGACAGTAGGAATACTTGTCTTATTCCTGATCTTAGAGGGAAAGCTTTCAGTCTTTCCCCTTTGAGTATGATGTTGGCTGTGAGTTCTTCATATATTCCCTTTATCATGTTGAGGAACTTTACATCTATTCCTATCTTGCACATTGTTTTTATCAGGAAAGCATGCTGGATTTTGTCAAATGAAATGATGTTTTTTTTTTCCTTTTATTTGTTATTGTGGCATATTATGTTGATTGATTTTGTTTTGCTGAACCTCCATAGCATACCAGGAATAGAAACCATATGATTGTCGTGTATAATTCTTTTAATATGCTATTGGATTTGATTGGCCAGTAAATTGTGAAGGAGTATATAAAATTAAGCTTATGTATTATCATTATTATTTAATTTTATTATTTAATTCTGAAAATTAAAATTTTCACCCAAATGCATTTACATGAATATCTCATATAAATAAATGTCACATACATCATATAGGGCTCCCATACATCACCCCACCACAAATACTTTGCATTTTTGCAAATAATTCGTAACAAATAATGTAAGAGCATTGTCACAGTGTTAAAACTAACTATAGTCTGTATCTTACTTTTTGTGTATTTCCCCCGAGCCGAAATGATTTTTTTTGTTCATAAACCAGATAATTATCTAAAATGCATAATTCATGGCTTTTGGTATAATCACTGAGTTTCACATTCATTACTTCAATCAATATTAGAGCATTTTCATTACTCAAAAAAAAAAGTCAACAACCCAAAAAATCCACTATCATACCCGTATGTAAGTGCTACTAATTACAAATCCAATGATGTTCTTTCTCAATTTCTATTTATTTACAAACAACTTTTTACCAATTCTGCACAGCTTAAATCTCAGCTTTCCATTCTCTAACAACATTCTATTCTTTGATGACTTATATTCTAGCTATTAACTGCATGAGCTTCCTCATTATATTTGGGTAATAATACCAAAATCATACAATATTTGTCCTTTTGTGCCTGGCTTGCTTCACTCAACATAATTTCCTCCAGGCTCATCCATGCTGTCATATGCTTCACAACCTCATTTATTCTTACATGTACATATACCACAGTTTGTTTATCCACTCATCAGTTTATGGACACTTGGGTTGTTCCCATCTTCTGGCAATTATGAATGATGTGGCTATGAACTTCAGTGTGCAGATTTTTGTTCATGTCACTGCTCTCAGTTCTGGGTATATACCTAGTAGGGGTATTGCCAGGTAACATAGTCAATCTATATCTAACTTCTTTGGGAACCACCAAACTGACTTCCACAGTGGCGTACCTTTGTACATTCCCACCAACAGTGAATAAGCTTTCCTATATCTCCACAACCTCTCTAAAACCTATACTTTTCTGTTTTGTTAATAGTGGTCATTCTACTGGGTGTGAAATGATATCTCATTGAAGCTTTGGCTTGCATTTACTTAATAGCCAGTGACATTGAACATTTTTTCATATGTTTTTTCACTATTTGTATTTCTTCTTTTGAAAAATATCTACTCAGATCATGTGGCCATTTTTTTTTTTATTTTTATTTTTGTCATTTGTCTTTTTTATTAATGAGTTTTAGGATCTCTTTATATATGATGAATATTAGACCACTGTCAGATGGGTGTCTTTTGAGGCACAAAAGTGTTTAACTTTGAGGAGGTCCCATTTATCTATTTTTCCTTTTGTTGTTTGAACTTTAGGTGTAAGGTTTAAGAGACACCCATCCACTACAAGTTCTTGTAGATTTTCCCTATGTTATCTTCTAGGAGTTTTATGGTCCTGGTTTTTATGCTTAGGTCTTTGATCCATTTTAAGTTGATTCTGGTATAGGGAGTGAGATAGGGGTCCTCTTTCATTCTTTTGGTTATGGATATCCAGTTCTCCTGGCACCATTTTCTGTCCCAGAAAAGTGAACTTAGTAGTCTTATGAAAAATCAATTGACCTGTGGTTGTGGATGTGACTTAAGCAATTGGTTGCCTGCCTTTCACATGGGAGGTCCTGGGTTTGGTTCCCAGTCCCTCCTAAAGAATACAAGCAGGTGCTAAAACCAGCAGACACTGCAGCAAGCAGATGCCACAATGAGCAGATGCCACAACTGCCACAACAAGCAGACACTGCAACAAGAAGCTGCCACAACTGCCACAATGAGCAGACACTGCAACCGCCACATTGAGCAGATGACACAGCCAGCAGATGCCACAAACACCAGACACTGCAACCACTGCAACCAGCAGATGCCATAACCACCACAGCCAGCAGATGTTGCAACAAGCAGATGCCACAAGCAGCAGACACCACAACCACATCAACCAGCAGATGCCACAGATACCACAACCAGCATATGCTAGAACCAGCAGAAAACACAACCAGCAGATGACACAACCAGCAGGAAGCAGCAGTGGCTCAAGTGGTTGAACACTTGCCTCCCACAATGGAGGTCCCAGGTTCAGTTCCCAGTGCCTCCTAAAGAAGATGAGCAGACAAGGAGGCTACAGAAGTGGGAGCCATCTTGGGGGGGGGGATTAAAATTTAAAAATATAAATTGATCATAGAGGTGAGGGTCTATTGCTGAACTTTCAATTCAATTTCATCAATCAATATGGCTATCTTTATGCCAATACCATGCTGTTTTGACCACTGTGGCTTTATAATACACTTCAAGATCAGGAAATGTGAGTCCTGCAACTTCACTCCTCTTTTTAGAATTTTTAGATTATTCTGGACCCTTTCACTCCCAAATAAATTTGGTAATCCACTTTTCTATTACTTTAAATTAGGCTGTTTAATTTTGATTGGTATTGCATTAAATCTATAAATCAATTTGGGTAGAATTGGCATCTTCATGATGTTTAATCTTCCAATCCATGAATACAGAATGTCCTCATTTGTTTAGACCTTCTTTGTATTTGTTCACTAGAGAAATTTTTCTGTAATTTTTTTTCCTTGCAGTATCTTTATCTGGCTTTGGTTTTAGGGTGATGTCCTCATAAAATGTGTTGGGTAATTTTCGCTCCTTTTTGATTTTTTTTTGGAAGAGTTTAAACAGGATTGGTGTGAATTCTTCATGAGAGTTTTGGTAGAATTCACCTGTGAAGCCATCTAGTCCTGGACTTCTCTTTGATGGAAGAGTTTTGGTGACTGATTCTATCTCTTTGGTTGTAATTAGTTTGTTGAGTTCCTATACTTCTTGGAGAGTCAATGTAGGTTGGCTGTGAGTTTCTAGGAATTTGTCCATTTCATCTAGGTTGTCTAGTTTGTTGGCATACATTATCTCATACTATTCTTTTATGATACTTTGTATTTCTGTCAGGTCTGTTGTAACTTCCTCCTTTCATTTCTGATTTTATTTATTTGCATCTTCTCTCTTTTTTTCTTTGTTAGTCTTGCTAAGGGTTTGTCAATTTTATTGATTTTCTCAAAGAATTATTTTGGTTTTGTTGATTTTCTATATTTTATTTTTGCTGTTCTTGTTCTCAGTTTCATTTATTTCTGCTCCAACCTTGCTATTTCTGTTTTTCTGCTTGCTTTGGAATTGGTTTGCTGTTCCTTTTCTAGTTACTCTAATTGTTCAATTAGATCTTTGATTTTAACTTTCTTCTTTTTTGATGTAGTCATTTAGGGCTATAAATTTCCCTCTCAGCAGTACCTTCACTGTATCCCATAAGTTTTGATAAGTTGTGTTTTGTTTCCATTTGATTTGAGATAGCTACTAATTTCTCTTGCAATCTCTTCTTTGACCCACTAATTGTTTAGGAGTGAGTTGTTTAACCTCCATATATTTGACAATTTTCCCCTTTCCTGCCTATTATTGATTTCAAACTTCATTCATTATGATTAGAAAAGTTGCTTTGTATAATTTTTTATTAGCATACTGTTTAATGTTTTAAAATATATATTTTCTTATTTTTTTATCTATTAAAATATATATTTTCTATTTTGCTAAAAGATACTTAGATTACATAAAATATTACATGAAAAAATATAGGGAATTCCCATATGTCCCACTCCCCACACATCCCACTTTTTTCCACATTAACAACTTCTTTCATTAGTGTAGTACATTCATTGCAATTGATGAACACATTTTGGAGCATTGCCACTAATGGTGGATTACAGTTTACATTGTAGTTTACACTCTCTTCCACTCAATTTTGTAGGTTATGGCAAGATATATAATGGCCTGAATCTGTCATTGAAATGTCATTTAGGACAATTCCAAGTCCTGAAAGTGCCCCCATATTACACCTCATTTTCCCTCTCCCTGACTTCAGCACCTCCAGCGGCCCCTGTCTCCACATCAATGATATAATTTCTTCCTCTGTTAGAATCATAATAAGTCTGTACTAGAATTCCAGTAAGTCCACTCTAGTCCAATCCTGAGGATTCTGGGATGGTACTGCCCACTCCACCTCTAATTGAGAGGGGGCTTCAATCCCATATGGCTGATAGATAGGACTCTCTTGCTTCCAGTTGTAAACTCTCTAGGTTCCTTGGTGTGGTGGTTATCCATCCTCACTTCCTTGTTAGTTGTCCTTCATGAGTCCAATGAACTGGAGAATAGGTGTTGCAATTCTGCTGAGGCTCTGAGCCCAGCTGACACATGGACAGCCCAAAGATTCTAGTCTCTTGGGTGTACACCTGCCAACTGCAGCACCAAGGTTTTCCCTTAGGCTTTTTATGTCTTTGTCCAGTTCCCTCCATACTGATGCCCTGAAGCCTCCTGCTCTGTGGGTTTCCAAAACAGCTCACTCAGGCAGGATCTTGCCCCCTTTTTAACTGTTTTTTTGCCAGAGAGCTAGTGAGTGCCCACTTAAATCAATGCCATATTGCTCCATCTCTCTTTACAATTTCAATCTTCTTAAATTTACTGATAGCTGTGTTGTAGTCCAACATATGGTCTGTCCTGGAGAAAGAACCATGAGCGTTTGAGAAGAGTGTATATAACCTGTTGATTTAGGGTGTGATATTCGATATATATCTCTCAGGTCCAGCTCATTTATCATATTGTTCAAGTTCTCTGTTTCCTTGTTGATCTTCTGTCTAGTTGTTCTATCTGTTGATGTGAGTGGCATGTTGAAGTCTCCAGCTATTATTTGCCAGAGTTTGCCTCATGTATTTTGGGTCACCCAGGTTAGGTGCATGGATATTTATAACTGTTACTCCTTCCTGGTGGATTGCCTATTTTATTAACATATAACAGTGTTCTGCATCTCTTATCACATGTTTGCATTTGAAGTCTGTTTTGTCTAACACCAGCATAGCTATCCCTGGCCTCTTTTGGTTACTGTTTGCATGAAATATCTTTTTCCATCCTTTCCCCTTCAGTTTATTTGCATCTTTGTGTCTAAGGTGAGTCTCCTGCAGAAAGCATATGGATGGCTCATGTTTTCTTATCCATTCTGTCAGCCTATGGCTTTTGATTGGTGAATTTAATCCACTAACATGGAATATTATTACTGTAAAGGCATTACTTCAGCCATTTTATCCTTTGTCTTTCATATGTTGTATTTTTTTTAAACTATCTTTTTACTTTTTTGGTTACCCTTTCTGATAATCTTCACTTCTATACTCTCGTCCAAACCTCTCTCCTCTCCCCTCCCCTCCCCTCCCC
>JAKSZT010050948.1:803698-1008942 GCA_026826555.1 Tolypeutes matacus
TCCCCTCCCCTCTCTTCTCTTTCTTTTCTTTTCTGGATCCAGAACTCCCTGTAGTGTTTCCTGCAGAGCTGGATTCTTGTTTATGAACTCTCTTAGTTTCTGTTTATCTGTGAATACTTTAAACTCACCATCGTATTTAAAGGACAGTTTTGCCAGATAACAATTCTTGGCTGGCAAATTTTCTCTTTCTGTACCTTAATATATCAAACCACTGCCTTTTGCCTCCATGGATTCTAAAGAGAAATCTGCATTAAGTTTTATTGGACATCCCTTGTATGTGATGTTTCACTTTCCCTTGTTGCTTTCAGAATTTTCTCTTTATCTTTGGCATTTGGCATTCTGACTACTATGTGTCTTAAGTAGGTCTATTTGGATTTATTTTAATTGGAGTACACTGTGCTTCCTATACACATATATTTATGTCTTGCATGAGAGTTGGGAAATGTTCAACTGTTGTTTTCTCAAATACTCTTCCTACCCCTTTTCCCTTCTTGTCTCTGTCTGGAACTGCCATAACACATATGTTGGTACATTTCCCATACCATATTTTTTCCAATCTTTTCTCTCTGTGTTCTCTCTTTCAATTTCAGTTGTTCTCCACTATGTTGCTGATTCTTTCTTCCATGATTTCAAATTGGCTGTTGTGTGCCTCTCTTGTATTTTTATGCTAATTATTGTGTTTTTCATTCCCATAATCTCTGTTATTTTTCTACCCAAGATTTCAAAGTTTTCTTTGTGTTCACCCAGTGTCTTCTTAATTTCCTTTATTTCTTTGGCCATGTTGTTAATGATTTGATTTAGGGGATTTTTATGAACCTCGTTGATTAGCTATTTCATGTCCTATGTCTCATTTGGAGGTTTGATTTTTTCCTTTGCTTGAGTCGTATCTTCCTTTTTCTTTTTTGGCTTGTAATTTTTTGCTGATATCTAGGCATCTGATTTTGATGCTGAATTTACTCTGATGTTCAGTTTCTCTCTCTCGCCTGGGGATTTTATTGCTAAATAGCTGTGTGCTACCACTGTTTTTTGACTCTTGGTCCAACTTGTTTCATATATTTAGGATTGTCCCTGTTTAACTGCTCAAACCAGGGCTAAGGACCCAGTAATGGAGTGCATGAGAGTTTCCAAGGGTCTTGGGGAGTGGGGCAGTACAGGCACTTGCTTGCTTCTTTTATTTATTTATTATTCTTCCCTTTTCATGAACTTTCTGGTCTCGTCAGCAGATGGTACTCTTTGGAAGACCTTTCAGCTTAGGCTCCAGGTTTTAGGGGGCAATGCATTTGGTGTAACTCCTGAGGTGGGTGGGTGGTGCAGAAGCAATGTCCTCAGGGCTGGCCAAGCCTCACAGACAAACTTTCTCAGAAACTGACCCCACCCTTGGCCAGCTACATTCTCCCTCCCTCAGCCTCCTCAACATCTAGCCCAGGTCAGTAGGGAGGGTGTTTGAGAAAGCAAATTATCTTTAGCTTCCTATAGGCTCTTAGTGAGATGTTCTTAGTGAAATGTTCACATCCAACCCTTCCAATGCAGCAGATTACGTTTGCTGGCCAAAATCTGAATTTGCTCTAGTCTGTAGTCTGTGTCCTTCCCTTCCTTTTCTTGGAGAAGAGGACCCCTGCAACTCCCTCAGTCTGCAGCCACTGCAGTACACAGCTGCTGCACTCTACACACTGCTGATTGCTCCATAGGTGGAGGCATGGGCACCTGCCACTGCTTTTGCAGCTGTACTCAGAGGATTTTCCAGTGAGCTGAGACTTCTTTCCTTAGACTTTATTTCTTCTGGATGGTATCTCACCTTCACTGGCTGTCCTGAGCCCCAGAGAAGCTCTCCAGAGAGAAGTTATCCCTTTGCCTTCTGAAACTAATTTTATTATGATGTGTTTATTTTATTTTACATTAAAGGGAACTGACTGGCTTCTTCCCATTCAGACCACAGGTTTTCCTACCTAGAATACAGTTTTTATTTAATCTGTAAAGAAGATACTAGAAGATCCTTAAAGAAAAGGAATAAACTAGCCTGGTTATTGATTACTTTTTAATTATTATTGAAATCATTCTAGACAGATGTCATAACTTTCTAAATATGAAGTAAAGTTTTTCAGAACAAAGTTCCTCTGAGTCTTAACAAACCTTGAATGTGAAATTATCTTAACAAACCTTGAATGTGAAATTAAAATGAAAATGTGGAATTGTCCCTTGTTCAATTTCATTTATATAGTAGAAACTTAGGCCAGGAGTGGAGGAATGATTTAGGTTCACCACTATGAGTAGAAAGGGAATCTTGAAGCAAATTTTGTTTCTGAATAATTTTGAATATCTACATTTATTTTGAAGACCCTAAGACTATAATTCAATATAATCTCAAGACCATGTACCTGTCAGTTTTCTTAATAACTCAAGTACCAATACATTTTTGCTTTGAAAGTATTTTATTTATGTCCATGCTTAATGGGAATCAGAGTTATGATAAACTTTAAAATTTTTAAATTTTATGTTTGTCTAATTTGTATGTGCCTGTGTATATACATGGGTATATATATTTACGTCTCCCCAGACAGAAAAATTAAAATGTGTTGGATAGTCTAAAGATTACTAACCTAGGTCTTAGGCCTGGTTTTAGGTTAGTTTCTACAATAAACAGCCATAAGTCCTTTTTCTAGGCCTCTTTCTTCCTCTGTCAAGCAAAGGGATTCACTTAAATAAACTTGAAGTTTCCTTGAGCCTCAAAGCTTCACTAAATCTATATAGATATCATTAGGCAGAGCACTGACCTGAATACTATTTTAGAATAAATGTAATATGAAGTTCAATGGGAACTGTTTCATTTCTATGGTCCTTTTCACAGCACCCTTTACATCTTTCTTCCTTAAGCTGAAAATCAATGGCTTTGACAGGGGAATCAGTAGGGTACAAAACACAGACATTATATTTTCTTGTTTTAAGTAATATTGGGAGCTTGTTTGACTATAACTAAAGCTTATAGAGCCATAAAATAAAGTCACAACTGTCAGATGTGAGGCATTGGTAGAAAAGTTTTGTGTCTATCTGCTGTTGAGGATAGAAACAGCAATAAAAAGTTGGGAGATGATCACAGTCAAGAAAGTTATCATGGCAATAACACCAGAGAAGATTAAAAACAACAATTCGTTCATGGATGTATCAGAACATGATAGCTTCAGTGGAGGAGGGAAGGAGGTCACAGAAAAAGAGATGATCTTTGGCTCACAGAAAGAGTGTCTCAAAAGAAAAATTGTTTATGCCAATAGGTTGATTAAGCCTTGTACACATGATCCAATGACCTGCACATTTTAGTCATGGCCACTTTATAAGGCAAAAGATTTAAAATGGCCCCATAGCCATCATAAACCAATGGTGCCAATGAGAAGTCCTCAGTAGTAAGGAGTAACACATACACAAAAAATATTGCATGACACATGCAAAGAATGAGATTATCTCCTTTCAACACAGAAGTTCAACAGCATTTTGTGCACATAGACCTATGAATAACAGGCATCTACAAATGACAAACAGCTAAAGAAATGGCACATGTGAAGTTTGGAAGTTGTCTGGATTAGAAAGAGTATTCCCAGATTCCTCACAAGTGAAATGACATGGATCAGCAGGAACAAAATGAAGAGAACCAACTTTAATTCAGAGCAATCTGTGATCTGTCAGTGCCAACAGGATAAATTCATGATCACTGTAATTTCCATCAGTTGTTTGTTTTTCTTGATATCTGCTAAGGATAAAAAGAATAAATTAAGAGAGTACACCAGTATTGCAATATAAACACTATTTGGAATATTTAATTAGCATTATGTCTTGAGTTAGTAATTTCTCTTTTCCCATTATTTTACCTATAATATTTAAAATATTTAACTAGGAAGACTCTAGTATCTTCAAGTATTTTCATTTGCCTATCTCATAAACAATAAAACACTGCATAAACAAAGTGCTAAGGGCTTAATAACTTCAGGATGTATTTAAAATACTTAATGTGAACAAAAAGCTAAAGTAAATTCCATTCAAAAGAAATGTAAAGAAAAGTAAAGGTCCAGTATATAAATGCTTAAAAACTGAAACTGGAAATTTAACCTGTGGTCCTTATTGAAGCTCTCTTTAATAACCTCATATTAGATTTTTTATTAGCTAATACCAAATATATAAGATATAAGAATAAACTGTACCAACATATTTAAACCTGAGACATTCCAAGTAGGTCCTCATCTTTAAGTCATACTGTTATAGTTTCCCTATTGTGAAGTTCAGAGTGTATGATTAACAGACTATGACAAAAAAAAAGGAGCCTACATGCAGGAATACGTGCAAGGATCTCCACTCTCTCCTGACCAAGGCTTCCTCAGCCCTTCTTGCAGTCCAAAAACACCTTACCCCCTAGTCCACTACTCCCTAGCCATACAAAAAAAGAATTTGCTTTAATAGCCCCTTATTGGCCCCCAGACTATCCTCAGACCCTATCCCCTTCCCCATGAACTAATGTTTCCCTGCTTATTGATGTATTGTATACATTCATATCTGCACTTTCCAGGGGTGGGCTGAAGTCTCTCTTCAGATTTCAGCTATGCTGGCTGGCATGCTGAAGTCTGTTCTTCAGAGCCCCTCTTTTGGGAGAGCTTCCCAATAAGCTTCCTGCCTGCAATCAACATTCTCTGCGACCCAGTGAGTGCTGCCATTTTTCTCCAAGTCATGCTTTTTCTTAAATTTTTAACTTTTTCTTACAAATTGGAAGTGACTAAAGACAAGTTCCTAACATCCAAAACCTGTTGTTTCCTTAGAAAACAGCTACAGACATTGAATTGAATTCTGAGAAGTGTGTCCCCTGGGAATAAGGAAGAGGGCACTCTGAGCTGGAATATGAAACATGATCAACAGAAACATATTTTGCCTTTGATAGCCAATCAAAATACCTTACTGAGACTCAGTAAACAGAGGCTCTCATACTTTTTTCTTTCTCTGAGAAAAAAGTCAAGAAAACCTATAAAATATACATATGCTTCCTTGCAATACTTCATTTTTAAAGGTTGCAATACAATTTTAGAATAGGTAATGTATTTTCTACACTATGGCTCATCTGTTCAGTTATTTCTACATCTTGCCTGATAGTTTAACTAATTTTATTATTTATATGAAAATATTAAAAATATTTTAAACAATTCAGGATTTTAGGAATTTTACCTATGTGTTATAAGCAATAATGTTCTTGGTGGGTTCATCATACTTTTACTTGTGAGACACTATTTCTTTAGTACTGTAGACAAACATATCATAGCAAAAGAACTTCATAGGATAGTGAGATAATACAAAATACTTTAGTTCTATAGTATGTACGGTGTCAGGTGACTAATTTCCAAGGAAATATGTAGTCGTAGTTTAGATTGCAAAGCATCCTTTAGGAAATAAGATTCCAAATTGTATTGATATTGATATTGTACAATTTTTAAAATAATATATTACTTTATTTTTTAAAACATACTTAGATTACATAAATTTATACAAAAATTATAGGGTTTCCCATATGCGCCACCTCCCACCCCTCCCACAACTTCACACATAAACATCTTTCATTAGTGTGGCACATCATCTCTAATGGATATATGCATCCTGGGGCTTTGCCACTAAGCACGTACCATAGTTCACATTGTAGACCACACTCTCTCCCACACAGTTCTGCATGATATATGATGATATAAAATAGTCTATATCTGTCATTGCAATGTCACTCAAGATAATTCCCAAGTCCTGAAAAAGCCCCTGTATTACAACTACTTTTCCCTCTCCCTGCCCTGGCCACTGGCTCCACATTAATGTTGTAATTTATTCCATTGCTTGAAACACACTATGTCTATAACAGAATACCAGTAAGTCCACTCTAGTCCATAGTTCTTTCCCCAATCCTGAGGAGTCTGGGATGGTGATGTCCACTCCACCTCCAAGTGAGAGTGGGCTTATATCCCATGGATAAGATGGATGGAAGTATCCTGCCTGCAGCTGCAGACTCTCTCCTTTCCCTGGGATGGTGCTGTCCATCATCATCTCCCCACCAGGTGTCCTGGGTGAGTCCATTGAGTTGTAGAGTATGAGTTGCAGCTCCACCGAGATTCTGGGCCCAGCTGGCACATGGAAAGCCCAAAGATTCCATTCTCTGGAAGTACACCTACAAACTCCAGCATCACATATAGGTTTGAATAGAAGGGGCAGATGGACCATGTGCAGGGAATACATATTTGAGTCCAACTCTGTCACTCTCAGGAGCACAGATTCCAAAATAAGGCCCACCGATAAGCCACCAAACTCTGGAGTTATCCACCCTGATATAGGATCTGGGTGTCTCCAGAGCCCTCAGGAGCCCCTCTGTTTGGGATATATCCATATTGGAAGCCTATGTGGTCCTACTGAGATGTGCATAAGTGTTACCTCTGGAATGACCAACCAACTCACTTTGAAGTCTCGTAGCCATATGACCTCATTTGTCTTTACCTTTCCTCCCTTTTATTCAAGGTCTTTTTCCAGTCATATTGCCAGTTGGTACAAAGATCTAAATATGAGAGCCAAGAGCATAAAGACCTTGGAAGATAATGTAGGGAAGCATCTACAGGAACTTGTAATAGGAAATGGTTTCATGAACTTCACACCCAAAGCAGGAGAAGCACAAGAAAAAATAGATAAATAGAATCTCATCAAAATAAAAAACTTTTGCACCTCAAAGGACATTATCAAGAAAATAAAAAGGCAGCCTACACAATGGGGGAAAATATTTGGCAACAATATATCTGAAAGGAACTTAATATCCTGCATATATAAAGAAATCCTATACCTCAAAAATAAAAAGACAAACAACCCATTTAAAAAATGGCAAGTGATCTGAAAAAAACACTTCTCCAAGGAAGAAATAAAAATTGCTAAAAAGCACATGAAAAAAATGCTCGCTATCACTAGCTATTAGGGAAATGCAAATCAAAATTACAATGAGATACCATCTTTAACCCATTAGAATGGCAGCTACTGAAAAAAAACAGCAGACTAAAAGTGATGGAGAGGATGTGGAGGAATGGGAACCCTCATCCACTGCTGGTGGGATTGTGGAATGGTCCAGCCACTGTGGAGGGCAGTTTGGCGGTTCCTCAAAAAAGTAACTACAGGTCTTCCATATGATCCAGTGATTCCACTGTTGTGTATATACCCAGAAGAATTAAAAGCAAAGGTGTGAACAGATATATGCACAGCAATGTTCATAGCGGCATTGTTCACTATTGCCAAAAGTTAGGTTCAACCCAGGTGCCCATCAACAGAGGAATGGATAAACAAAATGTGGTACATACATACAATGGAATATTACTCAGTTGTAAGAAGGAATAAAGTGCTAACACACTGAATAACATGGATGAATCTTGAAGACCTTATGTTGAGTGAAGCAAGCCAAGCATTGAAGGATGAACAGTATATGAATTCACTGACTTGAATTGAGGAAAGTGAGCATTCTCTGAGAACCATTGTTTGAAAGATAGGTTAACAAGGAAGAGAGAGAGAAGAGAGGGTTGTGAGCCATCACCCATATGGACATAATCTATGGTAAAGTGATAAAGTATAGTTGTATATTGAAGGATAGGACAGGTAGGTAGTGATATTACTGGGTTTGGTGGTGCAGGCTTGACAGGTGGGTAGATCGGGAAGGGTGGGTTGGAATACCCAGGATACTGGGGGGAAAGATGGAAGAGGGATCAGGTGAACACTTGGGATTTTTGGGTATGAGGTTGAAAGTACAGAGGTTAGAATGCTCTTATGGCAATATAACAAGGAAGTGTCACTGGTTTAGGGTTTTGGTTGGGGGCCATTTGGGACATGGTTCATCTGGAGCAGGCTTCTAGGGAGTGTGTGAGTGTTCTTCCTGTCATAATGTGTTGTAACAGTGGGTGGAGACCCACACAATGAGTGGGAAGGAAATGGTCTCCCATCTTTGGGAGGACAGATTTGCTCAGAAATAGACAGAAGGGCTTCTCTTATGAGCAAGGGTGGTTCCTAATAGGAGAGGACAAACCAGGGTGTCAAAACCTCTTGTTGCATGTAACTATGAATCTTGTCATCCAATGAGTCAAGCCAGGCAGTTGCCGTGGACCCCAGGAAGATGGGGAGGGAGGAACAGAATAGATCAAATAGCGGGTATTTAGTGGTCAGTGGAAATGTTTTTCATTACCTTACAGTGATGGACACAGAACATGGTAAATATCATCAAAATTTATAAAAGTGTGCGGTCTAAAATATAAACCATACTGTAAACCATTGATAATGTTTAGTAGCTATGTTCCCCTATCTGCATATCAGGTATAACAATGCTACCATCCATATACAAAAAGATTTTAATATGGGGTGAGGAAAAGGGAAGGAGGTTGGGTATATGACAGTCTCTTGTATATTATGTGTGACTTTGCTCTGACCTAAAACTTTTGAAAATTAAATGAAAAAGAGTGAGACGAGGAGGAAGGTGCCACAATACAGACTGGACAGCAGATATTGCAGTGATAAAAGGCAAAATGTCAAAAAACTTTTAAAAATTTTAACCCATTTTTTGAATATCCCAATCCTTTAATTTTATTTTAGTTTTAGGTTTTTTTTTTAAGTTTTTATGTATTTTATCTCTTACATTTAAACCTATCATTATTATTTCATTTTCCTATTAATTGTATTTGGTTATTTTATTGTCTTCATCTTTAAAGAAGCTTTCAATCACAGAAGGGTTAAAACTGGGGCAGGAGAGGATCATTGGTGGGGAGTGTCTGAGATGGGGGTTTCATGGGAGGGAGTTCATTTAAACATACATAAAAGTTATATAAAATTGTTCAAATGCTCACGGGGCATGGTCACACTGGGTGGAGAATCACTCAATAAGTGAGAGAATACTGAATTCCCATCCTGGAGAGCTCTGCCACATTCTCCAGGAAGCAGCAACAGTCCCCCAAGTGCAGGGGCTGTGTCTGGGAAAGGTGGATGATCCACTGATGGGCTCTTGTTATTGATGACTGGCCTTATGTGTTTTTGCTCTTGAAATTGAAATAGACTATTTTTATTGGGTACCTAAGGGTTGCCTCCTGAGAGCCTCCTTGTTCAAATGTGGCCTCTCTCTAAGCCAAACTCAGCATATGAATGCATCACCTTCCTCCCAGCATGGAACATGATTCCCAGGGATGAGCTTCCCTAGCAATGAGGGATTGCATAACAATTTTGATGGTAATATAGAAAAAGAGATTGAAGTTTAGGGTAAGGAGGGAATTACCAAACCAAATTATAATCCTTCCCACCCTTATAATTTCAAGAGTTTATCAGATTAAAAACTGAATGTCTTTCTCTGTCTCATCCCTTCTTCTTTCCCTCCTCCTCCTCTTCTACTCTCTCATTTCTCCTCCTTCACCTCCTTTTCCTTCTTTAATTTTTAAACCAATTTGTAGAATATAACTATATAGGTTACACAAAAAAGTGAATTTCACTTACCAATGGAAGGAAAATATTCAAATTCTTGGCTAATTTTGGACTCTCATGCCTGCTTATTTAGTGACTTATATCTCTATATCTCCACCCCCATCTAACCCCATCCCCACCAAAAAAAAAAAGAAAAATGTAAAATTTGGGGAGTTTTCCGCTGATGCATAAATGAGGTAAATGATAGTATTTAAAGGGAATAGGATTGAAATAGAAACCTGCCCTTTGATACATGAGAATCAAAGGCACAGCCTCCATGGTGTGAAAGCAAAGGCAAGATTTTAAAAATTCATGTCAGAAAATAGCTTTAAATAAAAAATTATATATTTTCTTTTGTTCAAATGGGAAAGGAGTCCTTGGAGATAGCCTTCTGATTAAAAGTATACAATGAATATATTATTAAAAGTTCCTGTGTGTTTCTTGAGGAATTTAAGCAAATCTCAAGGACTTAATGGCTCCCTAAAGTTTTTAATCTCCCAAAGGTTACAATTAATAGAAAGAAAAATGGGATAATTGTGTGGGAAAATCAGAAAATATGATCTCTAAAAACAAAACAAAATAGAATTGATTCTGACATTCAATATTGAGGCACCACCAACTCCTCCCACATACCAAGAATACCCTACCTCCTAGCCCACTGCCCTCTAGCCATTTGGCCCCAGGCTGTACTCAGTTTCCCCCCCTATTGATGTACTGTATAAAGTCATATCCACCACCTTCCACGGGTTGGTGAAGTCTATTCTTCAGACCCCTTCTGTTGGGAGAGGTTCCCAATAAACTTTCTGCCTGCAATCATCAGTCTCAGCATCCCAGTGAGCCGGAAAACTCGAGTCAGAGGTCACTGAGACTGAATGATCGGTGAGGGATCTCTGCCCTGATTCTGCCAAGAGAATCCATCCAACACTGGACACTGAATCATTGCTGGAATTAAAAGAAGCATCAGAGACAATGGTATCTTATCTTAAGAGCCTGAGATGGGCAAAAAACTGGGACAATCTATAAAGTCCTGGCTGTCTATCAAATTCTTAAATGTTGTTAAGTAAAACAAAACCTGTAACCTCTGCTGTAATTGATAAAGTACAATGTTTTCTAATAGAGTTTATTATATTTGGGGTACTGAAAACGCTTCATCCCTCATTTAGCTCAGGTATTAAAACCATTACATGTGTTAATCAGAAAAAGTTGTACATGGAAATGAGAAACCCCCCCCCCCAAAAGCAGGCTGCTTTTTAGAAAAAAAAAGAGTAAAAAAAGCAGTAACACAAGTTTAAGCAGTAAGGGGGGTGGTGAACCTTAATTTACTCTGTAAATTGGATGTAGCCAGTACCAATATTAGCTTTGGGTGGGGTTTGTGAGAAAGGCAACATTCTAAACAAATACCCCTTGGGCTTTAGTCACAATTGTGAGAAGAAGCCAAAGTACAAGACTGGAACAATGAACTGTTGTGGGCTGCCCTCTATGGGGAAGAGAGACCTGTGGAAGAACATCTGGGATGCCTGCTAGCAGCGACAGGTAACTGTCTATCGTGTCCCTGCCCCCCTCCTCTAACATCTGTCTTGGGGCTGTTGAGCCAGAGGCCCTCGTGAAGATCCAGAGCCATATAATTGAGACCAAAAAGTAGCAGAGTGGCTCCACCGAAAAGTCAAATATCGTTGAGGCCAGACCTTGTGGTGCCCAGCCCAGCAGTTCCAACTGCCTGTCACTCACCAGCAGCTCATAAACATCACCCACGAGTGCTCTTCGTGCTCACTCCAACGACTGTGACATCGGTCCCCTCCTGTTCTCAGAAGGGGCAAGGTATGCTTTCAGTGCTGCAGACACTGCAATGGGACTCTTGTAACCAGATCATTACAACAATGGACTAAGTTTAAGATGCTAACAGCAGAACCAATACAAGCATTGAGATTACAAGTTAAAATGCCAGCCACCCCACAACCCCAAAAGAGGAAGTAATAATAAATTGTCGTTGCCTATGCCTCAAACTATACACCTGGGAAAAAATTAAATCATTTTAACTGTAAAAAATATATATATATATTTTAGCAAGGGAATCATTATAGAATAAAATATTACTCAGACATAGTTGTTAGGAAAAAATATATCAAAAGACTTTGAAGTAGTAAAGCAAGCACTCATATAAACCAAGCCCATTCTTTGAATTCCTTGGATTTCGAAAAGGCCATCCAAGAAGATCGAAACTACTATTTTTATAAGGCTTCTTAGAAATTAACCCAACCATACATCTCCTGAACTTTAATTCTTCCAATCTAACATGTGACTGCTAATAGATAAGGCTTTTGCCCCAGTTTAAACTGCATCATAAGGGATTTTGGTAGCAATGTTTCACCTTGTTCATTTACATATGCTCCTAAATCTGAATAGATTTTATTTTTTATATTTAAAATATTTTTTTCTTCTTAAACCCAAGGTTAAAAGCTACTGGATCAGGTGGTAGGTGTAAAGGATTGGATGATACTTTGAGGTTGAGGTAGAACAAAGATAATTGAATATTTTGAAGTCTTAACATATTCTAAGAACCTGTTGCATTCTTCATATTTTGAAATATACGTCATTCCAAGTCTGTATATGAAGAATAGAGAGAGAGATTAAATTTCCTGGATCTATATTCTCTTTTCTGCTAAGTCATATTACATCAAAGACAATAAACTTACAGGGCTTTATAAAGGTCTGTATTTGCAGACACTCAGGTGACAAGAATTAAAACACAAATAATTACATTCAAGGAGTCAGTCAGGTCAACTATCTTCTGCAGTTCTATGAAACTCCTGAAGTATATGAAATATCTTTAAAATCATGTATTTCTATAAGTGGGCTGATATACCAATCATTAAATACATTAAACAGGTTCCCAGATTAATACATAATGCCTCTGTTAATAATTCCAACTGATATTAAATTGAAATTATTCATATATAGAGTATTTTTAAGTCATAAATAGGATTTGGTATATAGAAAAAATCAATATTGTTTAAATTAAGGTAAATTTTTGTGGAGCAAGAAGTCTTTGTGTGACAATATGTTAATCAGATGTCATGTTAATTAAAATGTTAGTGCTCAATATATTAAAGTATTATATTCATAAATATAATTTTAGAGGACTCAATGTTATTGAACAATTATAATACAAAAAATCTGTGCCCATTTTAAGTATATAATTGATGGTTTTTGATAGGTAAATACTCCAGGGTAATTATTATTATAATCAAAATATAGAACATTAACTCCCAAAATCCCTTCTTCCCAATTCCAAGAAGTCTTTATCTACAAGTTCCAACTTCAAGGAATTGCTGATCAGCTTTCTTTTGCTGTATAAATCATATAGTAGATATGCTTTCTAGAGTTTCATGAAAATGAAGTCATAAAATACGTATTCTTTTGGTGTCTATCAAGCAGAATAATGTATTGAGAATCATCTGCATTGTTACATGGATCAGTAGTTTGTTCCTTTATACTGATGAGTAGTATTCCATTTTACGGATATACCACACATTGATTATCCATTCACCTGGTGTTATAGATGGAATTGTGTCTCTCATAAAGACATTTTTAACCTTAATCCTATATACAAATATGAGCACATTTGTACATAGGATCTTTAAAGATGTTATTAGTTAAGGTGTGATCAAACTGAATCAGGGTGAGCCTTACTCCAATATATCTGTAGTCCTTATAGACAAGGGAAATCTGGTCACAGAAGGGTAGAGACAAATGGCAATGTGACAGTGGAAGAGACTGTGTAATAGATTGCCAGCAAATCACCACCAGAATGTTACACACTTTAAAGAAATCATGTCCATGCCAGAACTTTGATTTTGGATTTCTAA
Organism: Tolypeutes matacus; assembly: GCA_026826555.1. Lineage (NCBI taxonomy): Eukaryota > Metazoa > Chordata > Mammalia > Cingulata > Chlamyphoridae > Tolypeutes > Tolypeutes matacus. The sequence goes on from JAKSZT010050948.1 coordinate 817,036, forward strand.
CCTCCCAAACTTTGAAACAATAAATTCCTGAAACAATAAAAACCACTAGAAAGTGGTTTTTGTTATAGCAATCTTGGCAAAATAAGACACCTTGTGATGAATGTTTTGGTTGTTTCCAGTATTTGGCCATTATGATTAAAACTGCTATAACCAGTAGAGTAAAAGTTTTTGTATGGGCATAACTGTTCATTTCTCCTGGGTAAATGTATAGGAAGGGAGACTTCCAACCCATAAATGTGGGGTATCTTTCCATTTATTAACATCTTCTCTAATTTCTCTAAATAATATTTTATTATTTTCAGGGTCTTTACGTCATTCTGGCTTTTTTTGTTGAATTCCTAAATATTGTATTCTTTTGACAATATTTTAAATGGAGTAACTTTCTCAAATTCAATTTTGATTTGAATATATAGAAACACACTTAATTTTTGTATATTGATTTTGTAAGTAATCCTTAGAAACTTTTATACATAGAATCATGCACCTGACAATAATGGCATTTTACTTCCTTCTTTCAAATCTGGGTGCCTTTAGCTTCTTTAATTTTAGTCGTTCATTCATTTTATTTTTATTTTTCCTTCTTTTATTTTTAATTTTTCTACCTTTTAGCTTTCAGGCTGTGTAAACCTGGAATTTACTTTTTTATACAGTATTGTATGTGATAGAAATATCCAGTAAAATATTGAATGGAAAATTTTCATCAGATTTGTGAAGATTTGTCCATAATTACTTCAAGTTTCCTGTTTGTTTTTAAATCTTTCTCCAGTTTTCTCCTTTTGGGACTTCAAGTCCTCAGCACACAGCTACCTGTGTGACCTATGCTTAAGTTTAAGGTTACCAACCATCCCCAGGGATGGGAGGGGGAAGAGAATGTCTTCCCCATAGAATGGCCTTAGCACCCTTGTCATTAATCAGTTGGTCATAGATGTCAGGATATACTTCTGAACTCTCGATTAAATTCCATTGGTCTATGTATCTCTTCTTATGCCAGTATTACATTGTTTTGATTACTATAACTTTGTAATAAGCTTTAAAATTGGGAAGTGTGAGTCCTCCAAATTTGATCTTCTTGTTCAAGATGGTTTTGGCTTTTCAAGGTCCCTTACCCTTCTATATAAATTTGATGATTGCCTTTGCCATTTCTTCAAAGAAGGCTGTTGGAGTTATTTTTAGTATTGCATTGAATCTCTAATCATCCAATTTAAGAACTGACTTCTTAAAAAATATTTAGTCTTCCAATGCAGGAATGTCCTTCCATTTATTGAGGTCTTCGTTCACTTTTTTCAGCAATGTATGGTAGTTTTGTGTGTACACATCTTTCACATCCTGGTATAAATTTATCCATAGGTATTTGATTCTTCAAATTATTGTTTAAAGATTTTTTCTTTTACTTCCTATTCAAATTGTTCATTACTAATATATACAAAACACCATTGCTCGGGGGGCGGATGTGGCTCAAATGGTTGGGCGTCTGTCTGCCATATGGAGGGACCTGGGTTCGATCCCCAGGACCTCCCGGTAAAATAGAAAAAAACAAAAAAACAAAAAAAACAACACCATTGCTTTTTGTACATTGATAATGTACCCCGACTCTTTGACTAATTAGTTTCTAACTCTCATAGCTTCCTTGCACACTATACAGGATTTTCTATATATAAGATTATATCATTTGCAAGTGGAGAAAGTTGTACTTCTTCCTTTCCAATTTGAATGCCTTTTACTTCTTTCTCTTACATTATTGTTCTAACTAGGATTTCCACTCCAATGTTGAATAACATGGTGAGAGCGGGCATCCTTTTCCTGATCTTACAGGGAAAACTATCAGTCTTTCACCATTGAGTATGATGTTAGCTGTGGTATTTTCATAGATGTTCTTTGTCATGTTGAGGAAATTTCCTTCTATTCTTAGTGTTCTAAGTGTTTTTATAAAGAAGGGGTGCTGGCCTTTGTCAAATGCATTTTCTCTGTCAATTGAAATGATCATGTTTTTTTTTTTTTCTTTATTTTATTAATGTGGTACATTACATTAATTGATTTCCTTATGTTGAACTATTCTGTATTCCTGGAATAAATCACACTTGATCTTAGTGTATAATTCTTTTAATGCACTGTTTGGTCTCATTTGACAGTTTTTTTTTTTTAAGAATTTGTCGTAGTTCTTAATTTGTTTGTCATTGGTCGTAGTTTTCTTTTCTTGTGCTGTGTTTATCTGATTTTGATATTAGAATGATGTTGGCACATAGAATGTTAGGAAGTGTTTCTTCTTACATTTTATGAATGAGTTTGAGCGGGATTGGTATTAATTTTTCTTACAATGTTGGTTAAAATTCACAAGTGTAGCTATCTATTCCTGGTCTATCTTTGTTGGCAGGTGTTTGATTACCAATTCAATCAATTATTATATGTCTGTTGAGATTTTTCTTCATTCTTGATACAGTGGAGGTAATTTCTTTGTTACTTGAAATCTGTCCATATCATTGAGTTTATCTAATTTGCTTGCATAATATCCTCCTATATTCTTTTTTATTTCTGTGGTGTCAGTGGTAATATCCCCCTTTCATTTTTTATTTTAGCTATTTTCATTCTCTTTTTCTTTGTCAGTCAATCTATAATTGTGTTGATTTTATTAATCTTTTAACAATCAGTCTTTGTTTTTCTTTATTTCATTGCTTTTTAATTCTCTATTTCATTTATCTTCACTGTAATCCATGCTATTTCCTTCCTTCTGCTCATTTTGGATTTAGTTTGTGCTTCTTTAACTTCAGGTGTAAGATCAGGTCCCTGATTTGAGATCTTTCTTCTTTTCTAATGTAAGCATTTAGAGCTATAAATTTTCCACTCAGCGCTGCCTTTGCTACGTCTCATTCCTTTTGGTATGTTGTGTTTTCATTTTGAATTCCTTCAAAATATTTCAAAATTTCCCTTTTTATTTCTCCTTTAAAGAATTGGTTTTTTATAGTGTATTGTTAAAATTCCACATATTTGCAGTTATTGGTTTCTAGATTCATTCTATTTTGGCCAAAAAAATATATTCTAATATATATATTTTTTTAAATGCCGAGTATTTTTATGACCTACTATATGGATTTCCTGGAGAATGACCCATGTGCACTAGAGAAGAATGTGTATTGTGCTGTTGCCTGATGAAATGTTCTTTATACATCTGTTAGGTTTAGTTGTTTTAAAGTTGGTTTAAAGTATTGTTCATATCTTCTATTTCCTTATTGATATTCTATTTAGATGTGTTATCCTCCATTAATGAAAGTGGGGTATTGAAGTTCCCTATTATTGATACTGAACAGTGTCTTTCTTCCTTCAAAACTGTCTATATTTGCATATGCATATTTATATATATAAAACTGTTATATATAAACTGTTATGTCTTCTTGTTGAGCTGACTTACTGTCAGCATATATTGTTCTTTTTTGGCCTTTTTAAAAGTTCATTATTTAAAGTGTATTTTATATGTTATTAGTATTGCTACTCCAGCCCTCTTTGGAATATTATTTTCATGGTATATTTTCCCCCATCCTTTCAATTTCAACCTACTTGTGTATTTTAATTTAAAGTAACTCACTTGTAAACAGCATAGAGTTTAGACATTTTTTTATCCATTCTCCCAATCTCTGATTTTTTATTGAAGAGTTTAATCCACTTATTTGTAAGGTAACTATTTATAATTCAGGACTTACTGCCAACTTTTGCTATTTGGTCAACAACAGTCTTAGACCTTTTTGTACCCTTCTTTATTCCATTACTACCTACATTTAAATTTATTTAATTTTTTGTAATGAACCACTTTCAATCTCTTGTCACTTCCTTCTGTCATATATTTTCTTTATTGATTACTCTGGTGTGGCAATTTGACATTATTTATGAATTCCAAAGAGAAATATTGATATGTTTATAAACTGATCTGGTTCCTCTGGGCATGATAACCCTTTGATTGTATTAGATTCAGCTGAGGCATCTGATTAAATTATGTTAAAATTAGGGCTTTGATTCAACCCTGTCAGAGTGCAACTCAGTGTTGAGTCCCTGCCCCCTTAGTGGGCTGGTAAAACAGACTATCACATGGAACTAGATACACAAAGAAGAACACAAAGGAAGAGAGAAGGCTCATTAGGTAGGATCCTGGGGCCCCAGGAAGAGAGATGAGACTGATAGTCTGCAGCTGACCTTGTGAAGAGAATAGAGCAGTTTAGCCAGGAAAGAAACAACCCTCTGAAGAGAGATGAGCTTATGCCAGTCTACAGCTGAGATCAGAAGAAGCTGGGACCATGGAGCCATAAGAAGAAAGAGGACAGCTCACCCCTCACAGACATCACCCGCCATCTGGCATCAACACATGGCAACACACTTTGGGTGAGAAAGTACCTTTTAAGTAACCTTGAGTTGGACTCTTTAGGGTCTTGTGACTGAAAGCTTCTATCCCAAATAAATACCCGTTATAAAAGCCAACAGATTTCTGGTACTCTGCAGCAGCACCCGTTTGGCTGACTAATACAGAATTTGGTACAGAGGAGTGGGGTAAGTGCTTTTGCAAATATAAAAATTCTGGAATGGTTTTATAAATGGTTAAGGGGTATTTTTTCAAAAATGTTTGATGGAAAAGGCCTAGATTGCTTTGAAGAGACTGTTGACAGTAATATGGAGTATAAAGTTATTTTTGATAAGAGCTTATAAGAAATAATTGTGAGATGCTTGATAGAAAAGGCCTAGAGTGCTTTGGAGAGACTGTTGGCAGGAATATGGATCCTAAAGAAACTTTTTATGAGGTCTTAGAGTAAATGATGACTCTATTATTGGATACTGAAAGAAAGGCGATCAGTGTTTGAAAGTCAGAGACAACTTAAAATGATTAACTCCTTATGTTTTATGGAAGGCAGAATTTGAAAATGGTGAGCCTGGACATTTAGCTGAAGAATTTTCCGAAGTAAACTTGGAGAATGTGAGTTGGCTTCTCCTTGCAGCTTACAGTTTAATGTTAGTTGAGAGCGATAAGCTGAGAAGTGAATTGTTGGGCACATAGAAACCAGAAACTGTTTCCAAAAATTCCAAGCCTCTGGAAATCAAGCCCCCAGATCATAGTGCCCCATTTGAGGTCTTAACTAAACTTGGAACTTCTAAATCAGGATTGAAAATGCAGTTATCTAAGAAAGACATGTGGAAAGTCTTACTATCTGATTATTTGGACCCCTGTTTCCTGCATGCAAAACCCACAAGCTTTTTGAGAGAACTATATGAACAAAATCACTGTCAGCCTGGACTAAAAGGGACATGGAGGATAGATTTTGGAATAAAAAATGACTTTAAGAAGAAAACTATTGAAGCTGAGATCTTGAATTAAGATCTCTCCTTGAGCCAAGATAAGGACTCCAACCATGTGTACAGAGAGGGTGAGTTTGCACCAACATTTATAGATGTTCCAGCAAGCTGCTTAGGGATATTTTTGCCATCCCAGCATACGGAGAAGGTGAAGCACATTCCCCAATGGTTGGGGAGAGTAAAGGCTACACTCCAAAGTTCTGAGAGTTGTGGGGCTGCTCCCCATAAATTAGGGAATACCAGGTTGCCACCTCATTACTCTGAAAGGGTTGGGCCTGTAGGCCAGAGATTAGGGATAATGTTATGTCACCTAACTGTGCTATTGGTGCTGAGACTGCACCCCAGATTTCAGAGAAGGAGTGGACATAATTCCAATGCTCTTGGAGGGTGAGTGCTGGTTCTCGATTGCCACCCAGATGCTTGATGAGTGTGGAACCAAGAAAATGGTCATTTGGCAAGCCTGTGGAAAAGGTGGATCCCCATGAGGCACCAGGGAAAAGGAATGATGATCTTGAGAATGACCTTCAGTCTTTGAAATCTAATGAAATATGCCCTGAAGGTTTATGGAAGTGTAAGGGACCTGTGACTCATGTTTCCTTCCCAATTTCTCCTTATGGTAATGCAAATGTTTCTCCTTTGTATATTGGAAGCAGATAAGTTGTTTTGTAAGTTTCAGAGGTCTACAGCCAGACAGGACTTTGCCCCAAGACAAACTCTAATTCTATAAACTGATTGTGATGTGATTTTTTACTTAACGTTGTTACTTTGATTTAAGGCTTTGTTTTGTTTTTTGAATTTTGAATTTATTTTTTTGGAATTCAGAAGATGGAGTGTGGCAGTCTGATATTATTTATGAATTAGCCTGCAGCTGAGATCTGAAGCTGGGACCACGAAGCCTTAAGAGGAAAGAGGAAGGCAGAACCCTTGCAGACATCACCTGCCATCTTGTGTCAATACATGGCAACAGACTTTGGGTGAGAAAGTACCTCTTACATTACCTTGAGTTGGACTCTTTAGGACCTTGTAACTGTAAGCTTTGACCCCAAACAAATATCCTTTATAAAAGACAACAGATTTCTGATACTCAATCAAAAGGGAAATTATGAAATATCTTGAGGGAAATCAAAATGAAAACACAACATACTGAAAGTAATGAGATGTAGCAAAGGCAGTGCTGAGAGGAAAAGTTATAGCTCTAAATGCTTACATTAGAAAAGAAGAAATCTCAAATCAGAAACCTAATCTTACAAATGAAGTACAAGGAAAGCAAACTAATACACTGGGTCTTAAATTTAATAACCTAAATCTATAAAAATCACATTTGATCTGATATCAACTAAACTTCATAACATACATACACACTGTTCCTATACCCCTTTTTTGTTGTACCTTAAAAAATTCTACTTTTTAAAAATTATTTCTTTACTTAGGTTCATTGTTTGTATAGTGCATTTCCATGGATTAAAAAAAAACCTTTTATTCTAAATTCTATCTGTATGCTTTGTGTGTCCCAAACCATGTATTTATTGTTATTTTTAATTCATTTGTGTTTTAGAAAATTTACCACAGATCTTTGTTTCTTTATATGATTTAATCTGCTGTCTAGTGTCCTTCCCTTTTAATCTGATGTCATCAACATTTCTTGTAGGGCAGATCTAAAGGGGACTATTTCCCTCTGCTTTTTTAAATCTGGGAATGTCTTAATCTCTGCCTGATTTTTGAAAGGCAATTTCACTTGACATACATTTTTTTTGACAATTCTTTTCTTTCATCACTTTAAAAATGTCATCCCACAAATGTCTTGCCTCATGATATCTAATTAGAAATTAGCAGTTTATCTAATTAAGGCTCCCTTTTACATGGCATGTTATTTTTCTATTGCAGCTTTCAGAATTCCTTCTTTGCCCTTGATATTCAGCAGTTTGACTACAAAGTGACTGGGCAGGGTTTTCTCATGTTTATATTGTTTGGAGTCTGTTGGGGCTTATGAATGTGGATATTCAAATCTATCATTAAATTTGGGAAGTTTTCTGCCAATATTTCTTTGAATATTCTGTATGCCTTTTCCATTTCTGTTCTCCTTTTGTGATCCCCATTAATGTGCATATTGATATGCTTGATGGTGTCCCACAGGTGTCTTAGTCTCTATTCATTTTGCTTTCATTATGTTTTGTTCTTCTCCTAAGACTGAATCATTTCAATAGCCTTATCTGCTAATTCATGGATTCTTTCTTCTGCCAACTCCAGTCTGCTCTTTGAACCCTTTAAGAAATTTTTAATTTTAATTATTGTGATCTTTTACTCCAGTATTTCTCTTTGGTTCCTTTTATAATTTATATATCTTTGAGAGTCTTGTTTTGTTCTTTTATTGTTTTCCTGATACACTTTAGTTGTTTTCTGTCTTTTGCTTTAGTTCTTTGAACATTTTGTTGTTGTTGTTGTTTATTTTAAGATTTCATCCTTTATGTCCCAAGTCTGGTATTCTTTGTTGATTGTATCTGAAGTTTTATCTTGTTCCTTTGGATGTGCTATCATTTCCTGTTTCTTTTTTTGTCATGTATGTTTTCATTGCACACTATACATTTTAATATTTTAATGTATTAACTATGGAATTTAATCCCTGAACTGAGTATTTCTTAAGTTTGTATCCAGGTGGTAATATGACAGAAATTTCCTTGATTGTCAAGAGCTTACAAAAAACAAACAACCTAAGGCAACAAATAACCTTCACGGTTTTTGAAAATTGTGTTGCTGTTGGCTGGTCCTCCAAGAGTTTAGCCTTCTTTCTGGGAAGATGAGTCCAAGGCAAAAACATGGTTCTTATCTGTCTTTTCTGAGTATGTTACTGGTTGCATGGCTTGTAATGCCCTCTCTATTCCCTTTGAACTCAAACCACTCCAGGTGCTCCATTGTATGTCTTGCATAGTAACCATTTGCTCCAGGCTGCTGTGATTGATTTAATTGTTTCTTACACTTCTTTCAGTGTCTCTGAGCTGCTTCTGCCTGCCAGGCAACTTATGGGAAGCCAGAGATGAGCGTTCTAGTTCATCCTTTCAGGTGGCAGCTTAGTATGCCCATAAGGATTCCTCTGTCCCCTCTGGAACTGGTCCAGGGAGTCCCAATGAAAGCACAGCTTGTCTCCATACTATATCAGGAAGGGGATGGGGAAAGTGCTAGCAAAATTTCCATGAGCTTTATTCTACCAATTATTAGCTGTGTATTTTTGATTCAGCATGCACCTGTTACTGCAGCCCTCTAAGGTTTTATTCACAGCTCTGAGAAAGATGGCTCTGTACTTTTCTCTACTTGTTCAAGGATTCTGTGGGGATACAAAAACCAGGAGTACCCTCCTATGCCAATATCTTAATCAACCAGAAGTCCAAGTGCTCCTTTATGCATGTTTTGGTTTCATTATTTTAAAACAAGATTTATAATAGCTAATTAGAAATCTTTTTATGTGTCAGTGACAGTTTCTATTACCTATTTTACAGGGTTGATTTTTTGTGAGTAAGGATAATATTTTTCTGTTTCTTGAGGGTCTTGTAAATATCAAAAATTCACATTTTAGAAAATATATTGTAGGGACTCTGTATTCTGTACATACTGTCTTATTAGATACTTATGTTACTTTTTCCCCAAAGTTAGTGTTCAAATTAAAATTTCCATCAGTGTTCTATGAAACTTCCAAAATCTCTACTTCTTCACCAACACTTGACATTTTCCACCTTTTTAATTTTAGACTTTTTGATGAGAATGCAATGATAACTTCTTGTGCATTTCCCAAATTACAAATAAAGTTGACAAACTGTGCTTTCTTTTTTGATTTTGGGGGGAAGTATTTTGATGTCTGTTTTTTTTTTTTGCATGCCCTTTCAATTGTTTTGCCCATTTTCTATTGGATTGCCTTTCTTGATTTTAATGGTCAGTAGGGGTCCTTCATACATTTTTGTTATGAGATTTTTGTTAGTTATATACATAGTAAAAACTTTTCTCTGTGGCTTGCTTTTTAACTCTTTAAATGGATTTTTAAATGTTAACATAGTTCAATGTATAATTTTTCTCCCTAATGGTCAGTACTTTTTGCATCTTGTTTAAGAAATTTTTCTTATTAATTTAAAGTAGTTTAATTTATATTTTATTTTAATTGTTCTATTTATACCTAGAATTTATTTAATTTAAAGTAGTTTAATTTATATTTTATTTTAATTTTTCTATTTATTCCTAGAATTTATTTTTACAGATAGTAAGGTATATGATAGGCATCAATATCTATGCTACTTATAAATATGAAATTGATCAGACACTATTTAATGATATAAAGCAATATCATTTGATTACCTACTTCTATTTCTTTCTACTTTGACATTGTTTGATTATTCTTTGTTCTTTGCAAAACTGATTCTCCAGAAGATAGTTTTGGGTTTTAGATAGGATTGCATTGAATATATAAATAAATTTAAGCTTAACTGGTTTCTTTGCCATATTGAGCCCTCCCATCTCTGAATGTGCATATTTCATTTGGATCTTTGATATTTTTGTCTTTGGAATTTCTACCTTATTTCAAAAATCTAATTTTAATGTTCCTGGTATTTTGATGACATTTAATTGTTCATTTAAAATATTATTTTCAATTTTTGCTGTTATTTAGAAATACAATCAATATTTGTATAAATATTTACATAGATTACATAAATGTACATTGAAAGTATGGAGGGATTCTCATATACCCCACCCTCTTCCCTTCCAACACTTTTCCTCATTAACAACCTCTTTCATTAGTGTGGTACGTTTGTTACAATTGAACACATATTGAAGCATTGCTACTAACATGGTCTGTAGTTTACATATTACGGTATACACTTTGCACCACACAATTTTATAGGTTCTGACAGAATGTAAATGGCCTGTATCCACCATTGTTCTGTCATGCAGGGCAATTCCAATGTCCCAAAACTGCCACATTTTGTACCAATTCTTCTTTCTCCTTCCCCTCAGAACCTCTGGTAGCCACTACCTTTATATCAATGTTACAAGTTCTTCCATTGTTAGAATAATAACTCTACTTTAGTCCATAGTTGCATTCCCCCCTTAAGCTTGTTCATAAAACCTATGATAGGGCAGAAGAAGGTGGTTGGGCAGTGGATGTGGTGATAATGGTTCAGTGATGTGGTTGGGGTTAAAATGTGCTAGAATGTGAGGGGGGGTAGGATAAGGGTTTGAGTTAGACTTTCCCTGAAACTGGAGGGAGGACTGAATATGAAAGTGTTCATCTTGTCATAGTGTATCATTTCAGTGGTTGAGAGCCACACAATAAACAAAATATTAAAATTCCATCCTGGGGAGTCCTATGTTCTCAATTAGAGGGGCAAGAATCTCTCAAGAACATAGGCAGTGCCTTATTGAAAACAGACCAATATGTCAAGCCCTCAACATTATTGCATGTAACTATGAACCTTATTCTTCAAAAATTGAAACTTACTCTTTGCTATAGTTTCCAAAGGAAGGGAGAGGAATTAATAGAATATTATTACTTTTTTATCTTGAATGTGTTAGGTTATGCTATGATAATTTACTTCCTCTGAGCTTGTGTTTTTGCAATAAATATTGAATATTACAGTGATTTATTTTCAAATATTAACCATTCTTATGTTTCTAGAGTATGCCCCCCTTGTCATGATATCTTATTTTTATATTGCTGTCTATGGGTCTTTGCTCCTGACTTGTTTTCCTGGGCATAACATTAGTAAGCCTCATCCAAGGTGTGTATATCAACTTTTTCTTTTTAATGCTGTGTATTCTTCCATTATGTGAATATACTAGAATTTATTTATTCATTATCCTAAGAATTAACAATTTGTTGTTTTGAGTTTATGAATAAAAATGTTATGAGCATTTTGTTCATGCATTTTGATGGATTTGTTCATTCATATCTAAATGGAATTCCTGGGTTATAATTTAATCATATGTTTAGCTTACTGCCAAACCATTTTCTAATGTGGTTATAACATTTTCCTAAACCTGTCAGCAACATATGAGTTTTGACATTGAAAAAACTTATATGCCTATTGGCTATTTTGAAGGCCTTCAATGGAAACCACCTCTTCTAACTTTGTGCTTATCTAATCATCACATTAATCTTATACCAATTGAATTGTAGTGACTCTGGATATGAGTGTTTTGTCAAATATACATATTATAGGAATTTCCTTCCATATTCAGTGACTAGCCTTTTTATTTTTTCATAGTACATTTTCATGGTCAGAAGTCCTCAACTTTAACAAAGGCCAATTCTTCTGTTAATTTTATATTTAACATTTGCATGTTCTAATGAGTGTCTATTATTAGAAAGGGTTTATGGTTATAAATTGCCACAAACTCTACTTACTGTCTTATATTACTTGTAGTGGTTTATGCAAAAATTATTTTTATATAAAGGCAATCATTTTCCTCTAATCCCCTCTTCGGTTTTATTCTATGTGTGTATAAATTTTTCATGTTATCTATTTCATGCTTTTTTTAATATCTATCTCATTAAAGAAGTGATTACATATCTGTTTATCCATTCAATGAGCATGCTTTCTGGTGAGGCATTTGTTAAGCAGTATAGAAATTTCAAGAGAATGTATGAGCCCTGCCATTGTGGAACCTGATGTCTATTGTGGTTAGAATTTGGGTAAGCCTGGGGTGTAGCCTTTTAGATGTTGCTAAATCAAAACCAAAATCTTCATTCATAAAGTATTGGCTCATGACTCACAAATTGAAGTTATAAATGGAATCCTATCTATATTTTATTATTATTATTATTATTTAATTTTGGAAAGATATTTAGATTACATAAATGTTACACAAAAAATATAGGGATTTCCATATGCCCCACTCCCCACACCTCCCACAGCCTCCCACATAAACATCCTTCATTAGTGTGGCACATTCATTGCAGTTGATAAATATATCCTGGGGCTTTGCCATTAACGGGTTTGGGAAGCACAGTGAAGCCAAGGCCAATTGTATCCAAGGCAAAGAGACAATAATTTGTTTGAAAGTAGCCTAGTTTTTGTTTGTTTGTTTGTTTGTTTCCCTCTGCTAATTAAACCAGATTGAAAAATAAGTAATCAAAAGTTTTTATAACCTAGAAATAAGCTCATTTTTAAAAAATAAAAAGGTGGGGGACATTTGTGATTTGTGTAGTTTCTTAATGGCTGCTGTTTTCTTCTTGGAAGCTGCTTAACATCATGGAACATAATAGGACAAGGAGGGTCTGATCCCAGATAGATCACTTTTGCTATATATTTCTCCTCTCTACAAACAAGCCAAAAGATTTAGTATAATCTTTCTAATCAATTTTAGAGAAATAGAGGGAAAAATAAATTTCCTGACATTTCAACTGGCTTAAAGTTTCAAATTATGGATACGATACTGATGGATACGTCTCAACATCAGAGCACAGAGAAACAGTACTCATGTTGAAAAGGAAAGGAAGAAGGGAGGAAATCAAGTGCACAGGAAAAGGGAGAAAGTTCTGAATGCTGATGCAATGTGACATATCTGTTTTCCAGTGCATAACATGCTTTAGTTTGCGTCCTGAGGAATAAATTTAAGTAAAAAATGTAAGAAGTAGATTTTTAAAATATAAATGAAAGAAAGGAAAGATACATATTAATAAGAGTTCATGGTAACAAACAATATAAAGTGCTAACAAGTTCAAGTTCTGATATCAATAGTAATCATATTTAATATCATTGGTTGTGAATAAGCACAAATGATAATGTTCAATACATATTAGACATTAGTAGTGACAGGGCTATGTAGAGCATTTTATCCCCTATTCCCTCCAGCTATGGTTTGTTTTCCAGAAATTAGAAAACATGTTTACATTGTTGATACCCAAATTCTTAGATTTTGTGAATTCCTATGGATTTTGGCACTATAACCAAAGGATAGTATTTTTTCAACTGATTTAAGAGCCTCATGGAAGTACAGCCAGCAGTAACATTTCTAGTGATTTTCTTTGTCTGTTGAACTCATCAAGATATAACACTCTAAGGATATTTAAAAAAATGAAATTCCTTCACAGTAATTTTTAACTTATGATTCCAAAAACACGACAAAAATACAATCATCAGTGACAGAGAAACAGGTTGGAAATAAGAATATTAGGGAGGGAAATCAGAACATTAAAAGCATTTTCATTATACTGAAATAGGGACCTCAGCCAAATGCTTATCAAAAGAGTTAATGATTATAAAAATTATGGTGCTTCCATAAGGGATCAAAACTGAAATTGCTCAGTATAGGGTCTAATGGAGCTTTGCCCACAAAAAATACTATGCTGACATAATACTTATAAATCAGTTTGCTATAAAACAGTATATGTAAGTATTATATTTCATGCATTGGTTCATGCTTTAACAAAATATTATATATAAATATATATGCATAACTGATTAAATGCTATTTGAAATATGTTCCACATATAAATTCATAGTTATAAGAATTCATAAGCATATACATACACTTCCACTTTAAAACAGTATACATTAAAAGTTTCATGATTAAAAACTATAGAAAAAAAAAAGAAAAAGCATACAAAACTCATAAAAATTAACAACTACAAATAAAAATAAAACTAAGGGGAAAAAAGCACACTATAAACAATGACGAAAACTCTGGTATACCGAAAAAGCCAAAACTAGAACTTAGATAATGTAAATAAAAACAATATACATTTAAGTGAAGGATATTTTATTTGCTCATGGGAGCACTGTAGTAGGAAAAAGTAACAACTTCTTTTAAATAATATCCTGAACCCTGGAAATCATGAGGCCACAAACATACCTTCCTTTGTTACAGACAGGACAGAGTGACAAACCCAAGGAAAGTAGAAAATGTTTCTTAAAATATTATTATTCAAATCACAAAACAAATTTGACCTAAACAATTGCTAGATAATTATTTTGTAAGAATGGGAAGAAAGATTTTTCCTTATAATATAGCTAAAATACTTAACAATTTTCATGTATTAAATTTTAAAGAATTTCTCTTAAATGTGCAAGTAACTTTAAGTCACTATCTAAGTTAACTATTAAAAAAGAAAATATTAGATGTAGACATTATATTAATATTACTCTTACACACAAAATGAGAAGAGTAACTTTAAGATAAAAATTTACTACAGATTAGGAAGTTGTGTTTTCTGACAGTTTATAACCAATACTAAAAACATACAACTGGTACCAGATTATTTTAGTGTGAAAAGATACTAGGAAATATTAGAAATTTACAAATAAACCTACATCTCCATTTCTTAAACATATTCACAGCCAACAAAATCCAGAATAAGTGATCCTTTTAGTAAAGAAGATCTGGTCTTCATGACTTTTAAAAGATTTCCAGTTATGAGCAGAGATTTTTTTATATTTGGTTCATTTTCTTCTGGGGACTTAACCTATTGCTCATTGTATGCATGTGAATCTCAGATGTCCACAGGTTGGATTATTAACATCCTTTCTGGTCTCGAGGGTGGACTTAACCATAGAGCTACAAGTTCTTTGAAATCATTGATCAATAGATGCCTCTGCTTTTCACATTGTTAAGATGTAATTCTCTTTATAAATAAAACAATTTAAAAACTTTATGTTCTCTAAAACATAAACATTGTGAGGCAAAGGCACAATGTCAAGAATAAGTGGAAATGCAGGAGATAAAGGAATGTGCTCCAATCACATATTTGCTCCTCAGATAGTTAATCAAATACTCTCATGTGAAACAGCTCACTCTTTTACCTTCCTGAGAAATAGAAACGATCAAATATGCTCTACTTATGTTACTGGGTTATTACGAAATATATATACATTAATGTATGATATCATATTCTGGAAAATTTAACAATCACTCACATTGAAGTTCTGAGAGATTACATACACAATATATATTAAATTAATTTTACGATGCACTCCTTATGCCCTAGTTATATAAAAAATACATGCTTTCTTTCTATCTCAGAATCCAGTGGGCATCAGAGCTCACATCTTATAATTCATCAGTTTCTTCTATGCCACTAAAACCGTAGTAAATCCAAAATGCCATGTGGAGATTATGAATTTATTCTGCAAAGATTTATTGGTTTCTTTCTTTCTTTTTTTTTTTTTTTTTTTTTTTACATAATTTGATATATAGCTCTCTTCAGCCATTCCAGCACAATACTCATTATTTGCATGATTGGGGAGTGAGTAGGTGATGGTTTTGCTAAATTCAGGTGTTAACCCTTTAGCATGTCTTAGGTATTTTATATAAAAATGGATCAATTATAATTTATGGAAGTAAATAAAATAAGAAAAGATTATGTTAATCCAAATATCATACTAAACTTTGAAAAGAGATGGCAAAATTGCATGCAATTGTGAAGGTTCTAATAGAACAACATTAGAGTGTCTTTAGATACAAAATGGAAGATGTTACCATGTAATAAGAGGACAAAACACATATAATAAGAGAACCAAAGAAATTCAAAATCTGACAAGGCAATCAATGGATGAATGGAATTAACTACAGTATGAGAGGAAGCTGAAGATTGAAAGTGGAAATAAAAATGACTAAATGCAATCTAAATCAATGACAAATCCTGTAAACTGACTCCTTCATAATTTATGAAGTTGCTGTTATAACACTACAAAGGATCAGTGACAAAGGCAAGATGAAAATAGTATATGCTAGCCAAAATCTCTAGAATGATATAGGACTTTAGTCTTCTGCGAAAGAATATTTGACTTTCTTGAGATGGCATAATTGTTTCCTAAATGAGTATTTTTGACACCAAGGAGATTAGAATTAAATATAGAAAAAATAGAATTAATGCATGTATAAAACACTTATGATGTATGAAAGAATTTGGTAAATTAGATGTTAGATATTCCATCCCTTATTCATAATTTTAAACTGGAGAAGCTTTTGTAATTTTACTTTTGCTATGCATGTTTTAATCATGTAAAGAATCATTTATTACATAAAAATATATAAGAGATTACCATATGTCCCCCCCTCACACACCTACATTTTCCCACATTAACATATTTTATTAGTATGGTACATTTATTAAACTTAATGAACACATACTGAAGCATTGCTACTAACATTTATATCATCTAAAGCTTATTTTAAAATAAAAATAAAAAGCAATTATTTATGATTAATTAATCATTGAAAATTGAAAACTTTAAGTGGAATTACCAGTACTCCATTTTGAATATGTCTTGCATTTCCAACTTCTGGACCTTTGCTTGTTATCTCTACTACCTAACCCATTCCCATGGAACATCACATACTTTCTCCTACATTTTCTTATAGATGCTGATCATATTCTACTTAATTATACAAGACTTTTACCAGATTCTTTTGCTCAGTTTCTTGCTATCCCTTCCTCTAGTAGTGCTTAACAGAATGTCAGGCATATTGAGCTGTGTAATAACGATTAGTTGAACAAGTAACTATCATTTTTTATATTATTTTACTCAATATTTTTACAATTCTATGTAGAAAAAATAATGCTTTTTCACAATTAGGAAATATAAAAGGATAGATTAAATTACTTGTGCACTTGTCAATAATTAAATAATTATTATGAATATATGTAAATAACTAATTTGAATTCCAGAAAAAAAAAAAAAAACAGGAAAAATCTGCAATACAAGCAGAATAGTGTCAACAATATCCTGTAAATGGATGCCAGTTTCCCAGTGTAGACCAAATGGGGGTCTAGATAATTTCTGTGAAAATTATGTGAAATAATATTTGTTAATTTAGAAAACCAAGAAAGATTGGTTTTTCCTGAGAAATTATGAAGAAATAAGGATTAATTTATCTAAGATGGATTCCCTATAGTCTGCTTTCTTGCAAACCTGTGTGGAAACCAGCTGCCGATCAATACTAAAGCAATAATCCCTGGTTAAATGCTCAAGTGATGAGTCAGACCACGGGTTCTGATGTTATAAAATTTCAATCTTATCAATTCGAATCCTGACCAGGCACCTGCCCAAAGTCCTGTATTTGCAAATACAAGGTTTGGACTCAAATTTCTTCCTCTTGATCATGGTAAATTTGGTACTTTCCAACTAATGAATGTTAAGATGCGAAATAATGTTATAGACAAGATTCTACCACATCATACTCCTATTGTATCTAATCCTATTGTCCACCAGGGAGGGGCTTGTGCTTCTCTAATCATAAAATATAAAAACCTCACACTCCAAGGATTAAGATACTTATCCCAAATAATGATGCCCAGCTATACCAGGTTGCTATGTGATGGACAAATGAGGAAATGTGGACCTTATATTTGCTTCTATTTCTGTGAAATTCCTCCACACACCTCCAAAAATAATCTTAATGCTATTAAATCATTCATCATTTTTCATAAGGTGAGTTCATAAGCAGATTTTTTGGCTGGGCATCTACAAGAGCCTTGTTTTCTTTTTTTTCTTTCCATTTTTATTTTATTTTTTTAAAATACATGTAGAATACATAAATGTTACAGAAAATATATAGGGGATTTCCATATGCCCTGCTCCCCACACTTCCCATATTTTCCCCCATTAGCAACATCTTTCATTAGTGTGGTATATTCATTGCAATTGATAGATACATTTTGGAGCATTGCCATTAAGCATGGATTATAGTTTACATTGTAGTTTACACTCTCTCCCACTCAATTCTGTAGGTTATGGCAAGATATGTAATGGCCTTTATCTGTCATTGTAATGTCATTCAGGACAATTCCCAAGTCCCAAACAAGCCTCTGTATTACACCTGTCTTTCCCTTTCTGTACCCTCAGAAACTCTAGTGGCCACTTCCTTCACATCAATGATATAATTTCTTCCATTACTAGAATTGCAATAAGTCTATAGTAGAATATTAGTAAGTCTACTTTAGTCCATAGTTCATTCTCCAATTCTGAAGATTCTTGGATGATGATGCCTACTCCAACTTTAATTGAGAGAGGCTTCAATCCCATATGGCCAATGGATGGGACTCTCTTACTTGCAATTGTAGACTCTCTCAGTTCCTCGTTATGTTGGTTATCCATCATCTCTTCCTTGTTAATTGTCCTGGGTGAGTCCAATGAACTGGAGAGTATGTGTTGCAACTCCATTGAGATTCAGGGCCCAGTTGGCACAGGGACATCCCAAAGATTTAAGTCTCTTGGACATACACTTACCAACTTTAGTACTACTTATAGGTTCAGATAGATGGACAGAAGAACCATGTGTATGGAAACCACAACTCTGTTGCGCTGGGGAGCATAAATTCCAAAGTAGGGCCCCCTGGCAAGGGACCAAATTCTTGAGCTATCTGCCCTGACTATAGTATCTGTATGTTTCCAGAGCCTTCAGGAGCCCCGCTATTTGGGATCCTGTCAATGAGATCTTGCTGAAGTGTGCACAAATGCCCTTCTAGAAGCAATTCAAGGAACTAGAGACCCCCCTAAGGCATGGAAAATACATTTCATGTACTAGGATGGTGGATTCCAAATGATCATGGGGACTAGCCATACAAAGTCCAATGATCTTCAATACTAGACTCCCAAGGGAAACTATATCTGAGATATAAGATCAACTGTGATTGTTTCATGACTCTTAATAATGGCTTTGAGTGAATTACCTAAGGGGATACCTCTGAGGGGAAGAATCATCATCACTGATAATAATTTGCTGTGTCAACAAAACTCTTTGCAGAAACAATCAGGTCCATGTTGATTGGCAATAATACCCTGAAAATGACATTATATCATTTCTACAGTCAGTGTATCAAATGCATCAAATTAAATTATCCAAATGGATTTTAATTGGAGGCCTATCTTTTAACTCACTGGTGCAAAACAAAGTTTATTTTAATGAATGAGGATTATATGGAATACAGAATCTGTTTAGGGACTGTTAAGGCATATGGAAATCAGGTGGCTTTCACAAGAACATAGTCAGGAAGTGGGAGATTAAACCTGAAGTAATGAGGTTTTTGTAAAAATTAGCCAATTCTCCTCAGCTTTTTGAAAATGCAGATGGAAAAAAATGTGACCCCTGATTATATGCCCAAATAGAATGTTGTTTCCAATCCTTCTTTGGCATATTACAGGACCAATGAGAATGTTACAATTTACAAATCTTCATTTACATGGAGGAAGGAAAGGGGGAAGCCTCAATAAAGCCACATCCCCAGAACCAGAGCACATCTCCCTCTTGAGCACACTTGCACTTCCATCTTGAGTGCATACTTTTTCTTTACATTAGACTCTTTGCTTGCATGCTTAAACTGTGGTGTGTCCTTGACTTCTTTCTTACAACATAGCCAAAATCCAGCCAGCAACATCCTTTGGTGAGCCAGCCAGGAGCACCTGTATCACTCTCCTCCACCTGATGAAGACTGGTGTGTCTTGGCCTCTAATAAGAGCTTGTTTGTGCCTTCCTTTGTCTGTTCATGCTCTCCTCCTACCACTTCAAGCAGGTTCCTGGATTGGCTTCCACAGCACATAACCTCAGTCTACTCAGAGTCATGTGGCTCCCTCCTCAGTGGTGGTAGGGGCTAGTCCAGGTACCATGCAGATTCAAGGAGACTCTGAGTGGCAGGTAACACCACCCTTGAGATCTGACTGGGGACACTTCCCAAGTCATGTAGAAGTCTGCTTGTGTCATGAGTAAGAAACTCCACCACATTCCACAACCTTTTAAATATCTGTATCCCATACACACACTATCTTGTCCTACATTGACCCCTCAGGCATGTTCTCATTTATGATTCTCTTAGGCAAGAGTGTATTAGTTCCTTTTTGGGCTTTTATTTCTGGCTCTTCTGCCCCAGTTTAAGTCAAATCACTGAGTGAGTTTTCTCACCCCAAGCAATATTCCTCTGGCCACTACTTCAGCACATCACTTATGCTGTGCTCGTAAGGTGAATGCCGGCTTGGCATTTTTGTTCTCAGGTTTCCTGTAGGGGACTGCAACCAACCCCTTACAGCTTGATTCAGATATCTCCCAAAACTGTAAAGACATTGCAGGTGCTCAGCAGACAAGGCCATTGATTTCTGGAATGCACTAATGATGGACTTTTTTTTTTTACCACCTTCAGGATGTTAACTGGGAGGTCATTTGGCCTGACAGGCATTTGGCTTATTCTTGTCACCTAGGAAGATGGGCACTTCATCCAGCATCCCTGTAAACTCTCCCCTGGGATGCCTTCTTTGGAATTGGCATGATATGCCCACTGAAGCTCTGAAAAAGAAGAAATTAATCTTCTGCTATACCATATGACCTCAATATAAGCTAGAAGATGGACAGGAATGGCCATTAAATGGGAACCTCAAATACAAGATCATACTTCAGTTGGATATCTTATGTAAGAGAGAATGGAAGTGGATGGAAATCCCATATATCCAGCTTTTTCTTGCCCTATATTGAGATAACTGTTTAAAGGGCTCTTGCCACTTATGTTATGCATAAGCAGCTCCACTACTTTCTGAAAAGGTAAACATCCAGATCTTAGCAGTCCACTACCCTGTCCCTGACCTGGAGGCACCCACAAACACCTTTGTACAGGTGCCTCAGCCCCTTCCCCTTACAACCCAAAGTCCAGTCCAGTGGGTCACACCTGAAGCGGAGCCTCTTTCCATCTAGAAAAAAATCCCACAGGAACAATTCAAGCTCATGACCCTTTCTCTAGGGCAGATCTTTCTCAGTGTAAAAAAACAGCTAGACCTATTCTCAGAAGACCTGGCCAATTTCACTGAAGAATTTCAGCATCTACCCCTTTCTTTTGAGTTAACTTGGGGTGACGTGCACATAATCCTATCCATTTGCTGCACCCCAGAAAAAAAGCTTTGCATTTGAACTGAAGCCTAAGCTTATGCCTATAAAGTGGCAGCCCAACAACCTGACCAATATGCTGTTGGGGTAGTAGCCATTCCATATATAGACCAAAACTGGAATTATCAGTGAGGATAGGCAGACTTAAGGGCAAGGGACCATATGATCATGAGGAAGTGTACCAGTAAACCTGTTAACTATAACAAACTAAGAGAAGTAGATCAAAAAGAGGAAGAGAACCCAGCTTTGTTTCAGGGTATATTAGTAGAAGCCAATAAAAAATAGACTCTGGTATATCCAGACTTCTAAGAAGGCCAAATCCTTCTAGGGACAGACTTCATTAGTCAATCAGTCACTGGCGTTCACAGAAAGCTACAAAAACTCACCCTAGACCCCTAAGCTGCTATGAACACCCTTGTAAATACTGACTTCTCTGTCTTCAAGAACTGTGTCCAGGCCAAGGAGGAGGAAAAGGTAAGGCAGGGTAGGCAAAGGTGTAGAAACCAGGCCCAAATTACAGCAGTAACTGTTAAAGGCACCCTTGCAGTCACCCAAACCAAGCTCCAAGCCAAAGTGATCTTGCTTCAATTGTGGAGAGGCAGGTCATTGAAAGAGTGACTGCCATCAGCTGCCTTACCTCCGGGGTCCACCAGGGCCAAGCCCCAAGTGCAAGAAGCCTGGGCATTGGGCTTTGAAATGCACTGACCCCCAAAAGGGTCATGGGGCTATCCTGTGAACCTTTTTCTCTCTGCTCAAAGAAGATTGAAGAGACCCTGAGCCAAACATGGTTCCATGGACAACACTGAAAAGCATCAATCAGGAGGAGCCTCAGTGACCCTTGATGTGGCAGGTAAGATTATTAATTTCCTAATTGACACAGGAGCCACATACTTGGTCCTGACCTGTGGCTTCAGACCTCCCTCTTCCTGAATGTTTCCAGTGATGGAATTGAATGGGAAGCACAAAACTAGATCTTTCACCAAACCACTCCATTGTAAAATAGATAATCTATCTGTAAGACATCAGTTTCTAATTGTCCCTGAGTGCTCTACTCTGCTTTTAGGCTGAGACCTCCTTTATTTTCTCTAGGGGTCATTATCCAGTCAATAGATCTAACCTTAATTCCCACAGTATCAGACATCTGCCTAGCTGTGACTTCAGGTTTGAACTTGCAGGTCCTCTCAGGCACAGTTCCCCAGGAAACACTTAGCAATATAAATATCCTAGTGTAGGACACATGAACCTCAGGACAAGCCCTTTGGGTACCCCTGGTCTCCATTCTTATAAAACTAACCAACCCTATCCCCACAAGTAGCAATTTCTCCTCAAGGAAGAAGCTGTCAAAATCCATAGACCCATACTTTAAAATTTTTTAGACAATGACCTCTTAGTATCATGCCAGTATCCTCATAACACTCTACTTCTCCCAGAGAAAAAGCCAGTTGGTACATTCCAATTAGTTCAAGACCCAAGAACAGTCAATAACTTTGTAGTACCAATCCTTATACAGTACCTTGTTAAACTAGGTCCTCAAAACTGCAGCATGGTTCAGTGTCCTTGATTTAAAAGATTCCTTTCTCTGCATCCTACTCCACCCAGACTCTCCATTTCTTTTCACTTTTATTGTCAGGAGTCTAACGGTAAACCTCTGGCCCAAATCACCTGGACTGGACTGCCACAAGGATTCTAGGATAGCCCCATATTTTTGGAAATGCCTTAGCTCAAGACCTAGTTAACCTTAACTTAGCTCAGAATTCCTTCTTACGGTATGTAGATGATCTACCACTCAGTAGCCTGACAAAAGAAGTCTCAGATACCAACACCATTCTAGTCCTCAACTTCTTAGCTGACAAGAGCTACCAAGTATAGGCACATAAAGCCCAAATTTCTCAACAATAATTATCTTATTCAGAATTCATCCTTACCCCTGAGGAACAGTCACTTTCTCCAGAGACGATTTATATCATCATCAGTATCCTTCAGCCCCAAACAAAAAACAATTAAGAATGATTAGATAGTATAGAATGTAGATAACTAGATTTGGGGAACTGGCCCAACCATTATACCACGCTACCTCAGGGCCAGATAACCAGCCCTAGAAAAGGGGGAAGATCAAGATACTGTCTTCATTGCCTTAAAGTGAGCTTAAATTAGCTCTCCAGTGTTAGGAATTCTTAATTTAAGCAAACCCTTCATTCTGTATGTAACTGAGAGATTAAGGGGTAACCCTAGGGGTGCTAGTCCCAAAACTGGGCAAACATGCCATGTTCCATAAACTTTAAGGGGGCCTGGACTAAATCACTTCCCCTCAGGGGGTCAGAAGAATAAAGAGACTCTGAACCTTTCCTGGTTCTGGTGAATATGGGGAAAGAGTTGAGTTAAGGGGAACTGGGGTATATAAATTCAGTTTGGAGTTTATTTCCCTTTGTTCTGTTTTTGGCCCTTTCTTTTCCTAATGAATCTAATGAAGTGAGGTTATTGTGGATGCAGATTGTCCTCTAGCACCCTCTGCATCCCAATCAGAAAAAGGCTTCCCATTTTTTTCCTGAGAGCTTTTAAAGTCTTTCTTTTTGAAGGCATCTCTCAAAATTAGGATTTTGTTAATATCAAAAGTTCCCCAAAGTGGTCACTGAAAAGACAGATTGTCCTTTGTCAGAATCACCCATGCACAGAGAAAGTCACATGTGGCAGGTCCATTAAGAATCAAGAGTTTTTGCAATTGGAGGAGAGCAAGATTTGGAGTAAGAAGAACCCATTTTGTTGTCTTGGGATCCTGAGCTTTTCAACTCAGCCCCTTTGAAACTGTTCTGACCTCAGTATAGTCACTCAGGGAGTGGAAGGACCAGACAGACATCAGACTGGAACAGAAGTAGCTCTATGGACAGTAAAAGAGGCTCTAAGAAAGAAAGGAAAATTAGAGAACAGGAGGCAGGAGTAAAGTAAAACCAAATGGGTGATCTGACGACAGGACAAAAATCACAGGAACCTAAACCAAAGTCCCCAATAAAAGGTAATTGAACTTGAGGCAAACCATGGAGTTCAGATACAGAAGTAGTTTACCTTGGGAATGCAGAGTCTCAGGAGTCAAACAGTAGCCACAAGAAATCTGTTGTGGCCAGTTCACTTGGTCGGTCAGCAGAGCCCGTAGTCCCAGAGGGACATCTTCTATGTCTTGCTGGTGTCTCCAAACTTGTCAAAAGGCAAATCAGAGTCAAATTTGCAAATTACAACATTTTATTCAGGACGCCAAACATTTTGCTTCAGAAAGGAAGCCTGAGCATGTGTAAAAGCAGAAGTAGCTTCAATCTTGTAGGATGGCAAATAATTTGGCTTCACTCCTTTTGATTGGACAGGAATTTATCTAACTTATGTGGGGGAGGTTAGGACATGTGGGCTTTATTTTGTATTGGGTCAAATGTAATGAACTAGGAACTTGATTGTCTATCTGGTTCAGGTGCTTGGTGGGTGTGATGGTTAGGTTCATGTGTCAACTTGGCCACATGATGGTGTCCAGTTGTTTGGTTAAGCAAGCACTAGCCTGATTGTTACTGAGAAGACATTTCATGGACTTAAATCATCAGAAAGTTGATCACATCTATGGCTGATTTCATCTAAAATCAACTGAGAAGATTGCATTCAACAATGAGAGATATCTCATCCAAAAAGGAGAAGTGATGATTCCAGCAGTCAAAAGAGAGGATTTCCATCCCTACTTCAGCCAGCTGGGTTCTCTTGGGGAATTCATTGAAAACCTTCATTGGATTTCACAGCTTGCAGCCTGAAACATAGAATTTGGACTGGTGCATACACACAGTCTCATGAAGATTTCAAATTTCAAACTATATCAAAAGGAAATTCAAGAAGAAGCTCAAAGAAGAAGTATATTACAGATTTTTGTTTGTGAGTTGTGTTTTTTTTTTGTTTTTTGTTTTTTTTTTGGATCTGAGGGGCTTCAAGACTTTGTTTACTTAATTTTATCACTAGATGGAACTGTTTAAGAAAATCAATCATAGTTGCATGACGTGATAGATTAAAGATGTCTGTAATGTCATCGATGCTCCTCCTCGAGAGGTAGGTTCTTCTCCTCCCATTGAATCGGGGCAAATCTGAGTGATTTGTTCTACCCATAGAAGTCAGTGAGAGTGACATTCTGATACTTCTAAGTCATAGGATGCTTGGTCTTGTGGAACACTTACCCTTGGACTACCTTGAGGCCACTTTGTTGAAGAGAACATTTGAAGATACCAAAAGGAGATGCCCTAAGACTGTATGAAAAAGAGATGCCCAGCCAAACTCTAGCTATTCCAGCCCCAGCTGCTCAAGTGATTCCAAATGAGACCCAGGACATGATGGAAGAGTGAGAAGTCATCCTCCATAAGCCTTGAAGAAATCATAGATTTAATTGCAAATTGCAAAATAAATAATTCCTCTTGTTAGCACTAAATTCGATAATTGGAAGAAATACTGATGTGGCACTTTAGATTACAGGTTCTGGCACTTTGTACAGCTGTCACTGTAAGGCTTGGATGCAAGCCATACCTCACTCAGGAGGTGGAGTGGTGGAATGTCAGTATTCTATTCCCTTGCATGGTCTAAGGTGCAAAGCTTGTTTTTACACACTCCAGATAAAACTAGAGGAGAAGCCAGTGTGTTCTCCAAACTGAAGAATTTTGAGGTGGCAGAAAAGAATTAGAATGCTGAGTTTGTTCACCACATAAGGCTACTGAGTACCATCACCTGATAACATTTATTGAGGGACTTTGCTTTCCTAATACACATTAAAAGGCACATAGCCAGTTTCTCAATAATTATAGGTGATACGGCCAGATTATTTCCATGACATCAAAATGGGATGAGCTAGTGGGGAATGCAACTATGTACTAAAGTAGAGATATTACTATTGTAGCAATGGAAGAACTTGTAACATTGATATAAAGGCAGTGGTCACCAGAGGTTTTGAGGAGGAAGAATGAGGAATAGGTGTAACATGGGGCCTTTTGGGGATATTGGTATTGTTCTGCATAACATTGCAATGACAGATACAAGCCATTATACATTTTTTCAAAACCTATAAAATTGTGCTGTGCAAAGTGTAAATGATAATGTAAACCATAGACCATTTTTGGTAGCAATGCTTCAATATGTGTTCATCAATTGCAGCAAATCTACCACACTAATGAAAGATGTGGTTAATGGGGAAAAGTGTGGGAGGGGGAGGGGATAGGGCTACGGGCATGCCCTATATTTTCAATGTAACATTTATGTAACCTAAAGCTTCTTTAAAAAAAAACAAAATTAAATAATGAAGGGAAATGACCAAATAAGAAAGAAAAATGGGATGTACTTCTAGAATAACAAATCTGATATTGCTTTGATTACTGTGAATTTTCCCCCAAAACACTCTTCCAAAAGACTGTGGGGGGGGGGGGGGGGGGACTGGGTGGATATATTGGGGAGTGCTGTCAGGTCATTTACCTTTAGTTTGTTCAAGAAGGAAATATGAAATAGAAAATGGTGATTTTATGAAACATAAATCTTTTATCTTCTCATATAGTATAAAAAAGACATATGTTGTTATCTAAGGTAAAATCCCCATGGTACACTATGATGATCATATCTGTATAACAAGGCAATAGGTTCATAAGCATACTTAAGTGGAACTAATAACATGTTAGTAATAAATTATGGCATGCCCCCTTCACCATACCTAACAGTGTCTGTGGCTGAGTAAGAAAAAGTATGGATGTGATTTGGCTTGGCTGGTGGAAGAACCAGGAACACCTTTATTCTCTCTTCTTAGAAAGCAAATAAAAAGTTAATAAAATCATTCCTGTGGTTTATTTTTGGTTGTTTTGTATTTTTCTTTAAAGTAGGTAATTAGTATCTCTTTAGAAGTTGTGTGCATTAGGAAATGATATTAGTTCCTTTCAATTTGAAAGGCGATGAATGAAGCTCAGTTGATGAGACCTGGTAAAATTACTAAAATTGTCAGAATCTTTGGAGGAAAATCTCCATTTTTCCAAACTTAAAAGCCATATCCTTTCATGTAAAGGAAAATAGAGTTAAGAATAATTCTGGAAAAAAATCCCTCAGATGAACAAAATAATCATATAGTATAAAATCTGTAATTTGGGAAGATAGTTTAATTTAAGAATAAAATGTGGTCATTTTGCAAGAGATGATTGGGTTCAAATCTTGGCTTTCTAACTTACTGGTTGTGTGACATTTATAAAATTATTTAACAACTCTGTGATGGTGAGAGGATTAAATGAGTAAATATTTGTTAAATATTTATGGAACTGCCACTTTATAAGAAACATGTGAGTACTCATTAAATAGCTTGAAATATCCAGATAGTTGTCTAAACCAGTATGAAAAAGGTTTCCTTGAAGTCATTTTCATCAAACCTATAACTAAAGATTTAACATTAAGAATAATTAAGTACTCCAAATATACCAAATTTACAAGATTATTTGTTATTGACTCCAAGGAGTACATCTAGTGAGATAGTACCAGCATCATCCTTTTTATTATAAAGAAACACTCTACACTGGGATCTCTAGTTCATCACATTTGCCTGCTTATCTGGATTGTATTTGGTATCACTAGCAAAAGTGAGGCCATATGTTGGAAGAATAGGAAGTAGGTAAATAAGAGTCTGAGGTCTCTGGTCTAATTCTGCCTTACTACTCCAAATCATTTCATCTTTATGTCATCATATCCTCATTTATAAAGTTGGAAATGGTACCTACTCAGTTAATTATGAAGGTTGTCCTCTGAGATTAATGAGGCTTATACATTTTAAAGCTCCATAATTGGAGCTTTTATATTTGTTTAGCAAGTTTCTATATTTGTTTAGAGATTATTGATATAAATTACTAAAATCAGATATGTTTACCAAAACATGTTTTATTTCCTCACTGAAAACAACAAGAACATGAACAAATAAAAATTAACAAACTCACAAAATTTCACCAAACAGAAATAAAAAATCACCACCACTACCACCACTACTATGACTACCAACAACAACACCATCACAATGACATAGCAAAAAAGGCAAATTCTAACTTTTCCTTTCCTTGACTAGTTTTCATTTGGGTTTTTAAATCAAGTACAACTTTGATATACTGTGATAAAACAGTTATCTTATTGATGATGATGATGAATAAAATAATGTCTAAAAATAATGGAAAATGTGTCAAGTCAAGATATTTGCCAAGCACTTAATATAAAACATTTTGTTTAATCTCTATAAAGTAGATATAATTATTTCTGTTTTGACAGATGAGAAAACTGGAGCACAGAGAATGTAATTAAGGTACCCAGTTAAGGTGCCCAATTTCACACAGACAAATTGTTGTTCCCAATTTTTAATCAAAATACTCTAGTGTCCATGACATTGAAATATTTTCTACTTTTTTCAAGATTGTATGACAGGTTATATAATTTTACATGTTAATGCAGAAAGGATCCTCATCAATTATCTTATTTGCACCCTTATTTTTCAAACAACGTGGCTAAGTCACATTCACAAGATCAGTGTCATGTCCATTAATCATTTAACAAATGTGAATCTTATATTCATAAACCACTTATAAATTTCTTTAGATCAAAGCCCTGTTTTTCTTCCTTAAATCCCCATGTACCTTGAAAACTGTTTATGTTCAACAGTCAAATGCTGAATAAGAGAACAATTTCACTTATATTTGATTCATCTCAGGCCACTCTGAGCTCAGAGCACTCTCCTGAAACAAGTTTGTCTTCACTGGTTCACGTGGAAATCTCCCTTAACAAAGCTGCTATTTTTCATAGGTTCCCAAGAATGGATTTTTATTTCACACTGGAAAGAATATATGCAGAAGAGAGAGAAATTCGTGCTAACCACACTCAATTCAATCTCTCTTCTTTTCAAATGTCATTGTGCTGTGGTGGTCAAGCATACAGAAATTAGAATTAGGCACACCTGAGTTTAACATCAGGTCTGACATCTAATCTTTTACAAATCATTGAACTTCTCCATGCTTCAATGTTTTTTTCTGTTTACATAGTGTACTGATATATCATAAGGTTGAAATCGGTATTAAGCTAAGTTATAATAGCATATTTTATAGGACTTATTATATTGTAGATGCATCAAAGTATTTACATTTTCTAATATCTATTATTGTTAACCACATTATTTTTTCAAATAATTCAATATCTGGCTTTAAAACCCTAAGTTCTCTGAGTTGATATTTATAAGAACAAATATAAAATAATCAACCATACTATGGGTAAGTATGTGTGATATGCTCATAGATTCTGAGGTTCAGTTTACTGATGCATGGAATTAATTAAACCTTTGGATTCCCCAAAAATCTAAAATAGGCATAGTCAGCTCGCCTCTCATGGCTTTAAGGTGCACAACAAATTGGGGAGAATTTTTTTTAAAATGCCATGGGTAAGATCAACTCAAATCTATGCTACCACCACCCTCATCCTCTCCAGTCACCCACTAACATACACAAAGACTGAAGTTCAACGCAGGTTCAACCCACAGGTTCAGCAATTTACCTTTAATCTAAGGACAATCTATTATCATTGTTACATTCACAAGAGTTTGTTGAAACTTTAGGGAATTGGTCACCTACCTTAATACCATCTAGAATTTTGAATTGTAAAATATATTTTGTTCAAGTTGTTAACAGGTTTGCCCTCCAGGTTTTAGAAATGGGTCTTGTAAGAGATGTATATTTATCTGCTAGTTTGTTACTAGTGGGACATTATCCCAGGATAGACCTCGATCTCAGGTGGATTTTGAATAGGCAATTACTTCTTTTCCAATGAGACTGATTTCTTTTAAATGAAAGATGAAGTGAGGGTACACAATTGACTGTGATGAAACCAGTTTGAACATATGTAACCATTGTAAGATCTTTCCTTACAAAAAAAAGAAGAAGGAAACAACATTAACTTCCCCAACCTATAGTGAAAACATGATTTCTTTTTCAAATTCTGAGATTTGTATCAGTTTCCACTATCTATTCACAGACTTAAAGGAAATTTACAGCATTTAGTTATATGAGGGATGCTAAAGTATAATAAGCTCAGTACTATTGAGATGAGTCCCAAGCACCATATTTGTTGTTCTCAATCATCTCAGAGACTGGAAGGAAATATGAATTGAATGATTAAATGTAGGAGTAGTATTTTATGGCTCAGGCAACCTGAGTTTGAATCTTAGTTTTGCTATTTCACACCTGGGAAAGCTTGAGTTACTTATTTAATTTTTATTTTTTTAATTTTTAAATTGTAAAAAATAACTCCTCATCTCATAAGATTCTTTTAAGGATTTAGTGACTCAATACAATAAGGACTCAGCACCTTGTTAAATGGATTGTTCATATAATGAATGTTAGCTTTTGGTAGCAATTACAGCAATATTTACAGCAGTATTTCTTAATACTTTAAAAGTATCTCTAGACTAACTTCCTTTAAATATTGACACTGGCAGAGCCTATAACTTAAAATTCTTTGAGCAGACAGAATGGAGTATCCATAAATATGGTATGCCAAATTTACTGCAACAACCTGCTCTATCCAACATGTGGAGGGAAAATTGAAGTGAATTTTATAGCTACCAGGGTGGCTTCTTTTCTAGAAAGTAGAAAATCAATGTATATAGGGAAAAAAAAGTCTCTCTTTTCTCAATCAAAATAACAATGTGTTTGAGAAAGTAAGGGCTGGAAAAATACAGAATAAAGAATTGGAAAAATTGCCGAGTGAGAAGAGGAGCCACAGTCATTTTTCTTTCTTTTATTTCCCCTTTTTCCTTTAAAGAAACTGTAATTTTCCCTCTGCCTACCCCCTCCCTCACAAAATTAAAACAATTTCTTAGTTGTACTTTTATTTTTATTTATTTATTTTCTATTTTTTAAAAAGAGACTTAGATTTCAAAAAATATAAGGATTCTCATATGCCCCACCTCCCACACCTCCCACAATCTCCCACAACCTCCCACATAAACATCCTTCATTAGTGTGGCACATTAATTCCAATGGATAAACACATCTGGAGCTTTGCCATTAAGCATGGACTATAGTTCACATTGTAGACCACACTCTCTTGCACACAGTTCTGCATGTTATATGATGATACAAAATGGCCTATATCTGTCATTGCAATGTCACTCAGGACAATTCCCATGCCCTGAAAAAGCCCCTGTATTACAACTTCTTTTCCCTCTCCCTGGCCCCAGAGCCTCCAGTGGCCACTGGCTCCACATCACTGTTGCCATTTCTTCCATTGCTTGAATCACAATATGTCTATAGTAAAATACAAGTAAGTCCACTTTAGTCCATAGCTCTTCTGCCCATCCTGAGGAGTCTGGGATTGTGATGTCAACTCCACCTCCAATTGAGAGGGGCATTATATCCCATGGGGAAGATGATTGTAAAGGCAATTTTCCTTTCCACAAGTAATATATGCATTATTAAAATACAAGGATTATCCTTAACTATAAAGGTAACATCATGTTTTATAAATAGGAATGCTGGCTGCAAAGAGGACAAAAAAAAAAAAAAAACTTTGTTCACTTTAAGAAAATTAATTTGCTGAAAGGATATTGGATAACTCCTAGAACTGACAAGTAAGCTGGAAAACTATGTTGGGAAACCTGGCAGGAGCTACAGGAAACAAGACAGAGTGAAGATCTTCTCACAGAAAATCTGCTTCATATATAGGAAGTTCTCTGAGACACTTATTACTCCCTTTCAGTTTTTAAAAAAATAAATAACCTATATTCCTAAAACTATGTTTTTTTACACATCAGTTGATTTATGTTTGAACATTATAAATGTGATGTAATATACAATTTGTCTTCATATTTTTCTTGTGTTTTTCTTCAGTCTTCCATGTTAATGCATGGTCCTGCATCCTTTAACTTCAGTATTTTATAGAATTCTACTTCATGAATGTGCCACAATTAAATTTTCTATTACCTTCTATTGGAGCAAATGGCTGCTATGAACATGACTGTGCACATTATTTGGCACACATGTCCAAGAGTTTGTTTAGGGTCATCCCTAGACGTGTAATTGATTGGATATAGGGTGCACATATGATCAGCTTTAACATATAACAAACGTCTCTGAATTTTTTGTTTCTATTTAGACTCTCAAAACCATTGCATAATACCTCAGGATCCATATCCTTGCTAAGACCTGTAATAAGGAGACATTTAACATTTTTCCTAACCTAATAGCATTGAAAGATGTTTATTTTATGAGATAGAGATCTTTCTTATTTTACAAAATGTAGAAAGTATATTTTCCCCACTGTTATTATTAATGGGAAATATAGAAAAATGGAAATAGATATTAATATATACTTTAATGGAAAAAATACCTTATTCATCTTCCATGACATTCCTTATAATAAATTAAATTTTTCATTGATGTGTAGATCTATTTCTAGACACTTTATCTTGTTCTATCTATTAATGATAAACGTTAGTCATTGATCAAGTTTTCTTCATACAGTGGTCTTAATATACATTTCTTCAGGGATGGCATGGTTCTTTATGTTCTGGGTTATTCCACATCACCCCAAATGCAATCACCTTTTCACTTTCATTTAGAAAAATTTTGAAATTCTGTTTGGACTTATGTTGCATTTACTGATCAATTTTTAAAAATTATATCATGAACTTATTTACAAAACTTCAAACTGTCACTGATGGAAAAAGATGTTCCATGCAAATAGTAAACAAAATGAGCTGGAGTAGCTTTGCTAACATCAGACAGAATATACTTTAAGTTAAAGGCTGTTACAAAAGACAAAGGAGGACACAATATATTAAGAAATGGTCAATCCACCAAGAAAAAAATAACAATTATAAATATATGTGCACCTACCCACAGGGACCCAAAATATATGAGGCAAACACTTGAAAAAATGAAGGGAGAAATAATAGTTGGAGACTTCAATACACCACTCTCATGAATTTACAGAAAGTCTAGACAGAAGCTCAATAAAGAAACAGAGAACATAAATAATAATAAAAAAAAATGAACTAGACCTTATAGACCCATACAGAACATTACACCCCAACACAGCAGTATATGCATTTTTCTCAAGTGCACATGGCCACATATTGGGTCACAAACAAATAAATTTAGAATGACTGAAATTATACAAAGAAACTTCTCTGATCACAATGGTATGAAGCTGGAAATAAATAACAGACATAGAACTTGAAATGTGAAAAATATATTGGAGTTAATTAATACACTTTTAAACAATCAGGGCACCAAAGGAAAAATTAAAGAGAAATCAGTAAATAGCTTGAGATACAGCAAAGGCAGTGCTGAGAGGGAAATGTAAAGGTCTCAATGCTTACATTAAAAAAAGAAGAAAGAGCTAAAATCAAAGACCTTACTGCACACTTGGAGCCTCTAGAAAAAGAACAGCAAAGTAAATCCAAAGCAAGCATAAGGAAAGAAATAATAAAGATTAGAGTATAAATAAATGAAATGAAGAATGTAAAAAAACAGTAGATAGAATTAATAAAACCAAAAGTTGGTTTTATGAAAAGATCAAAAAAATTGACAAACCTTAGCTAGCCTGACAAAGAAAAAAGACTGAAAATAAATAAATAAAATCATAAATGAGTGGGGTACATTACTACTGACCCCACAAAAATAAAAAAGGATCATAACAGGATACTATGAACAACTGTATGCCAACAAATTAGACAATCTAGATGAAATGTACAAATTCCTAGAAATTCATGAACCACCTACACTGACTCTGGAAGATAGAGAATATCTCTACAAACCATTTACAAGAGATTGAATCAATCATCAAAAACCCATCAACAATGAAAAGCCCAGGACCAGATGGCTTTACAGCTAAATTTTACCAAACATTCCAAGAAGAATTAATGATCAATTTTAAAAAATTATATCATGAAATTATTGACAAATAATTTCCAAAATATCTAACAGATTTTCATATTCTATGAAACCAACATCATCCTAATACCAAAGCCAGTTAAAGATTCTACAATATAAGAAAATTACAGACCAATTTCTCTAATGAATATATATATATAAATCCTCAACAAAATACTTGCAAATCAAATCCAACAGCATATTAATGTAATTATACACCATTATCAAGTCTGTTTTATCCCAAGTATGCAAGAGTGGTTTATTATAAGAAAATCAATTAATGCTAAGTCACTATATTAACAAAACAAAGGGAAAAACACATCATCTCAATTGACACAGAAAATGAATTTGACAAAAGCCAGCACCACTTCTTGAAAAAAAACACTTAGAAAAATGGGAGTAGAAGGAAACTTCTTCAACATGGTAAGGTGAATATATGAAAAACCCACAGCTGACATCATACTCAATGATGAAAGACCTGAAAGCTTTCCTTCTAAGAACTGGAACAAGACAAGGATGCCAACTGTTACCAAGGTCATTCATGCTCATGAATTGGAAAACTAAATATTGTGGAGATGTCAATTCTGCCCAATGCAATACCAGTAACTATTGTTTAGAAATAGACCCTCACATATATGGCCAATTGATTTTTAACAAAGCTGGCAAGTCCACTCAATTGGAATAAAATAATTTCCTCAAAAAATCGTGCTGGGAAAACTGGATTTCCATATGCAAACGGATGAAGGAGGTTCCCTCTCACACCATATACAAAAATAATCTCAAAATGAATTCAAGATCTAAATATAAGAACCAGAACCATAAAACAGCCAGAAGAAAATGTAGGGAGGCAACTTCAGGATTCTGAGTTAGGAAATGGTTTCTTAGACTTTATAACTAAAACTCAGTCAACAAACAAAAACAATAAATGAGACCTCTCAAAGTAAATTTTTAAAAAGTTGTGCATCAAAGGACTTTATCACTAAAGTAAAAAGACAACCTACTCAATGGGAGAAAATATTTGGATACCACATCCATAATAAGGGTTTAATATATAGAATATATAAAGAAATCATACAACTCAACAATAAAAAGACAAGCAACCCAATTTACAAAGGGACAAAATACTTGAATAGACATTTCTCCAAAGAGTATATACAAATGGCTAAAAAACACATGAAAAGATGCTCAAAATCATTAGCTATTAGGGAAATGCAAATAAAAAGCACAGTGAGATACTGTTTCACACCCTCTAGAATGGCAACTATCAAACCACATAATTCAAGTGTTGTATAGGATGAGGAAAAATAGGAACACTCACTTATTGCTGGTGAAAATGTAAAATAGTGCAGCCACTGTGAAAGACAGTTTAGCAGTTTCTCAGAGCTAAATCTAGAATTACCTACCACATGACCTGGCAATCCCTCTACTAAGTATATAACTAAAAGATTTGAAAACATGGAATTGAATAGGTATTTGCACATCAGTGTTCATAGTGGCATGATTCACAATTGCCAAAAGAGGGAAAAAACTGAAATACCCATCAACGGTTTTGAATGGATAAACAAAATGTGAGATATATACAAGATAATATTATTCAGCATTAAAAAGGAATGAAGTTCTGGTTCATATGACAACATGGATGAACTTTGAAGACATTATGTTGAGTGAAATTAGCCAGACACAAAAGGAAAAATATTGTATGATCTCACTGATATGAAACAATTAGAATAAACAAACTCATAGAGTTTGAGCCTAGAATATAGGTTACCTGGGGCTGGGCTGGAGGTAGGGAATGGGGAGTCGATGTTTAATTTGTATATAATTTCTGTTTAGGTTGATTGTAAAATTTTGGAAATGGATGGTGGTGATGGTAGTACAAAATTGTGAGTACAACTAAGAGCACTAAATTATATATATGAATGTAGTGGCTAAGAGATGAAATTTTAGTTCATACATATGATACTAGAATAAAAATTAAATAGTAAAACAGGACTGTACAACACAGTGAACTCTGATTATAAATGATGGATTATAATTAATAATATAATTTAAATATTCTATCACAAATTATAACAAATACACCATACCAATGCAAAGTGTTGCCATATGGGGGAAAATACACTCTGTTGTAAATTATGGGCTACAGTTAATGGTACAATTATAATATTATTTTATAAATTGTAACAAATATACCACTCTAATTAATGCAAAGTGTTAATAATGGGCAGGGTATACAGGAAAGCTGTATTTCTTTTTAATTTTTCCATGATTTTTCTATAAACCTAAAACTTCTTTAATTAAAAGTTAAAAGATTAAAAACCAAACTTTCCGACTACTTAGAAAAAATATATAGAAGTGAGATCACTGCATTTTAAAACCTGTGATGTGATGAAAGCTATACTCAAAAGAAAATGTAAGGGTATTAATGTTTTCATTTAAAAAAAAAAGATGCTATATGCAATGTGAGATCCTGGATTGGATCCTAGAAAAGAAAAAGGACATTAGTGTAAAATCTGAATAAAGTCCGTAATTAATACTTTGGGAACAATATTATTCTTCTTAGTTAGGTAATGCAATTAATTAGATAATGCAACATTGTCAACATTAAGAGAAACAGAATGGAGAGAATATGGGAATTCTCTGTAATGTCTTTGCAACTTTTCTATAAATCTAAAATTATTGCAAAATTAAAACTCTAAAAAAAAAAACGCAACATAACAGGGCAAGAATTAGTAAGTAGCTAAGTATTAATTCTTTACTTAAAATTTGTGTATGTGTTGATTCTTCCAATTCTTAACAGTGTGTTTCTTGGAAAATAATTTAACACCATTCAGCTTTGATAGCCTTATATGCAAAAAGAGAAAAAAAATAATTACAACTTCAAGGACTAGTGTGGAGACTGAGAATTTAAATGGAAAAAGGTTATATAATATCTGATGCATTGTGAGTTCTCTATGAAAATAGACAATCCTTGCATACAAACTTCCAGTGTGGTTTATTTCACCTTGTTTCACTCAGAGATTTGGTTACAGAAAAACTGTAGGTTCATCCTCAGTATAACCTCCACCAGAAGCTAAGGCAATAATTGCAAACAAAGAAAAAATTTAAAATAATGGAGCAACAGATTATTTTCTTTTTGCTAGTTTTACTTTTTTACACAGTTATAGTACTGGGGAATGTTGGGATGATTCTCCTAATCAGAAGTACAGAATTTATATTTGATTATTTTCTTGTTTACTCAGAGTACAGTATTTCTTGAATCATTGGGGCAAAGGATAATAGGTAGTTTTGCTTTCTCATTCATTTACTCAAGAACAAACCTGGACTGGTAGTTAAATTTACCTAGACAAGGGAATGGATGTGACTCAAGCAGTTGAGTGCTTGCTCCCTACATGGGAAGTCCCAGGTTCCATCCGCAGTGCTTCCTAAAAACTTAAAAACAAGCAACATGCAAACAAAAGATAAAACCAACTCAGGGGAGCTCATGTGTCTCAGTGGTTGAGCACCGACTTCCCACATATGAGGTCCTGGGTTCAATTCCTGGCCCCGGTACCTCAAATAATAATAATAATAATAATAATAATAATTTACCCAGACACCCACAGAATAAGGGAAAGAATAAGAATTGGACTATCCTCTTGGAATAGCTAAAATTACTGAAAGAGACAATGTATACAGCTAATTAAAATGATTTAATATAGCTTAAGTGAAAGTCTTTAAAATAACCAGAAGCTGAAACCACTTTGATTCAAGCACCATATGTCTGATTGCATCAGCTTTGACAGACAGTCGCATCTGCTCATTGTTATATTTTCTTCTTTTGACACTGGTGCTCTTGCCTTTAGAGAACTGACTCTACAATTAGTACCTATATCTAATTCCCATAGCTGCCCAATCATCTTGATGGACAACAATACAAAAGTGCTGCAACATGTACTTACTCAAAAGGGATCTCAAAATTTACAAATATGTAATCCAGCTTTACAGTGAGTGTGTTGTAAAGATGAAGTTTACTTTCTTTTTTTAATTTTTTCATCTCAAACTGATAACTTTTAGTAAAAGAGAAAACAATAGATTACAGAAGTAATATGCTACCTGGGAAGAAAAGTACAAAGATTTGGAGCTCTTATTTACCGGGTTGGCCATATACCAAATCTGTTATTCCAAGGCATTAAGTTATAACACACCACCTTTGTAACCAGAACAACTATTGGATTCTTTTTAAATTAATTATGATTTAAAAAGTCTTAAAGATATACACCATAATATTGCTTAAATAGAATTTTAATTAGCTTTGCTTCTTGGGTTTTTGCATGAAACATTTACAGAGGAAATTTATGAATTTTGGAGGTGAAGATTGTACAAAATGATTTCCAGGGGAAAAATGTATATATTCTTGAGTTAAATCCATTTGTTCAGAGAATGGGAGAGAGTACAAGAATATTTCTATACTTTGTATTTTGAATGTGAGCTTACATAGAAACAAGAGAAAAACGTATGTTAAATTTGCAGAAACTATTGTGGGTCTGTGGACTTAGACCAGTGACTTAAGAGGTCCACAACCCAGATTCATTATAGAAAATTATTATTAAATGAAATGCATTATCCATTTGTCCTCTAAATTTTATATAACGTCAGTCAATCAATTTACTATGCTATGTTAATCTAGGTGTTTTCTCCACCCATGTGGAAATATTCTTATTAACATTTTTACTTATACTCCTAAAGATTTAGAAAAGGAAATATTTGCAGTTAATACAAAGTTTAAACAAAA
Organism: Tolypeutes matacus; assembly: GCA_026826555.1. NCBI lineage: Eukaryota > Metazoa > Chordata > Mammalia > Cingulata > Chlamyphoridae > Tolypeutes > Tolypeutes matacus. The sequence goes on from JAKSZT010050948.1 coordinate 855,922, forward strand.
TATGTTCAAAATAAATGGCCAGAAAAAATTATACATCACTGACTGAGTTCATCTTCTTGGGATTGGCAGAATCCATGGAGCAACAGATTATTTTCTTTTTGCTAGTTTTACTTTTTTACACACTTACAGTACTGGGGAATGTTGGGATGATTCTCCTAATCAGAATTGACTCCAGAATTCACACACTCATGTATTTCTTCTTGCCTAACTTATCCTTTGTAGATGCTTGTTATTCAACCACCATCACCCCAAAAATGCTGGCAGATTTATTATCTGAGAAGATAATAAAGTCCTCGTTTGCTGACTGTTTCTTGCAGTTGTACTTCTTCATTGCCTTGATAACAACTGAATGTATCCTCTTTGGGTTAATGGCCTGTGACCGTATGTGGCCACATGAAACCCACTACTTTACTCCTTAGTCATGTCCAGGATGGTATGCCTTAAGATGGCAGCTGATTCCTTTGGGAAGAGAGTGTGGTCTACGATGTGAACTGTGTTCTATGGTTGATGGCAAGGCCCCAGGATGTGTAAGTCCATTGAGGGTGATGGGCCACACTTGTGGGAGACGTTTGTGTGGGATGTGGTGGGAGGTGTGGGAGGTGGGGAACATGGGCGTCCCTGTAGGTTCCGTGTAATATGTAGGTAATATAAGTACCTCTTTAAAAAAAAATAATATATATATATATATATATATATATATATATATATAACATTTTTGTAAGCAAATGCACATATATGCATATATATTTATATATCATTTTACAAATATTTGTATGTATTGTGAAAAATTTGATTTTTATCCACAATAAATAATACATCTACTAGGTTGAAGGTGCTAAGAGGCAGAAATGGATAAGAACAGTGTACTTGTCTTTTCACAGTTTGCTTCTTCAAAATTTTATATGCTAAAGTATATCAATAATTGTGGAGTTGTAGCTCAGTGGTTGAATACCTGCTTCACATATACAAGGTCCCAGGTTCAATCCCCTTAACCTCCTAAAAATAAAATAAATAATAAAATAAAAATCTATCAGTAATAAGAGCCAAATGAAAGTGATTTGGGACTTTTAAGTTCAGTAAAAAGGCTTAAAAAGAACATTATAGTTGTTGCAGGGATGTTTGAATTGAAGATGAAAAGTACATTCATTCTTGCAGAATATGCTCATTTTTGTTTCCCATGAACATTAATTCCATCTATTATGGAAGAAATTACAACATTGATGTGCAGCCCATGGCCATTGAGGCTCTGGGGGCAGAGAGAGGGAAAATAGTTGTAATATGGGAACATTTTTGGGACTTGGGAATCATCCTGAATGACACAACAATGACAGATAAAGGCCATTTTATATCATCACATAACATGCAGAGTGTGTGGGAGAGAGTGTAGACTACAATGTGAAATATGGTCCATGCTTAATGGCAAAGCCCCAGGATCAACTGCAACGAATGTCACACTAATGAAGGATGTTTATGTGAGAGGGTGTAGGAGGTGCGGGGAGTGGGGTATATGGGAATGTAACATTTATGTAATCTAAGTATCTTTTAAAAAATAAATTATTATTTAAAATTTTTTTCACCATAAAAAAAAAAACTATCAGCAATAAAATATACTTTCAATTAATCAGGCCTTTCCACTCTCCTTGTTGTCTCTGTTAGTCTTGGAGGTTTAAGGGAAATTTAGGAAATCAGTAAAGGAAAATGCATCCTTGGTGGAAACGATTCTCTTTTCATCAAAGACATAGGAGGAACTGAAGTTCCATGTTAAAACTGCCAAAATACTACTGATAGCTGATGGGAGAGTATAGACCAAGTTAAGAAGAGATATCACTAAAGAAGGTAATCTCTGGGAATGTTTTCATATAAGTAAGATTTGAATTGGAGTTTTAAATTTAATGTTACTTATATTTCTACAACAAAATCTATTTTCCTTTTGTGCCCTACGTACAACTATAAGAGGCTGGCATGGATAAGGAAGATAATATAAAATAATTAGAGTGGTTTTTCTCTAGGTATCATTACTGGTTTATGTCCATTCTGAGTAGAGTACAGTCTACTAATTTTCGGGATAGTATTCCTGTCAAAATACTTCCTCGTATATTCTCTATTGTCCTATATTCTCCGGAGCAAGAGAAAAGATGTGCAAAGTTTAAGAGGAAAGAAAAAAGATATAAGTTAAAATAATGACAAATAACTTTGATGATGATCATAACTACAAGGCCTAATAGAAACTGTCTATTTTAAGTCAAATATTTAACATGCGTTACACTACTTATTCCTCAAAACACCTCCTTGAAGTACAGATTATCAGTAGTACACAATTTGCAAACAGAAAATAGGCTCCAATAATTTAAGTAAAGATTTATCAGCCAAATATATGTAATTTCCATTTTCAGTCACTTTATGTCAAAGTCTTTGACAGTGATTACTTGAGTCCAGGTTAAATGGAACATTGTTGCTGAGATTGATTAGTGGGTAATCTTTATTCATGTCATTACTCATTCAGGAAATATTTTTAAAGCACTTACCCCATGTAAGCACTTGATTACCTGTTGGAATAAAAAATTGAATGAGAAGGGGGTGAGGACATTATTTTCCTGGAAAATATTTTGTTCCCTTTTCTCAAAAGTAAAGATGAGTTGTTCTATGACTCAGTCCTAATACTCTTGGTCTTAGATTAAATGTTACTTCCTTATATAATTGTTGGAGTTCCCATACATATTGTATTTCTTCATAAAAAGACTCTTCACATTCAATTTTCATACCTGACTTTCAGGTTTGACCTCACCAATGGCCCCTAACCTCTGTAAAGAGAAAAATATAGCCCATAATTTTTATCTTTAGTATACTCAGTATGCTATACACTGCATGGCCCTTAGTAAATTACAAGATATTCTAAAATATATGTTTTGGTTTACTGTGTTATGCATTCGTTCAAACATAGTTGGGTCCCTGGAAATCAAATTATCTTTTTGTTCCAGTGGATTTCATAATTTATTTCTTTTAGAGGAATAAAAATGTAGAGAGGGAAGGTGATTAAAATATTTAATTTTTGAGAAGATATAACATGGGACAATAACTATAAAAATGTGAAAAGAGGAGGAATAGAAAAGAAGATTCCTGAAAGGGAAAGAGAGAGATGGTGAAGAGGGGATTTTAAGGTGTGTACTAGATTTTTGAACATAGAAAAAATTTTCACCTAAAATTTCCAGGTCTTTGATCCTTTCTCTTGACATTTCTGAGCTGTAAGCAGAGAAGGGGAGGAATGGAATTTTTACCTTTAGAGTGTGCTATGAAAAAATTAAAGTCAGAATGGAGGATTCACTAAAATAATAAGGAAGGAGCTTAGAATTAATGAGAAGTAAGAAAGGAAAAGTACAAAATATAAGTTGTTTCAGTTGTATGGGAATTGGGAGTGGGAAGAGAAGTTTGTGGTCTTGAAGAATACTGGAATGATGTTATTTGTATGAAATGAAGAAGAATTTAGAGTCTGGGGAATGTAGACAAGAGTTAAAAACTTGTTACAATGTGGATTTTAGAGTATGTGACAATTTATGGAAAAAAAGTCAATGTTCAGCATTAATAAAGGAAAAAAACTGTATGGAAATCCCAAAAAGTGATGGCAAGGTTCCAGTACACAAGAGGAGAGACAGAACATCTTTGGGATAGAAATGAATAATTTCTTGAAGGAGCTTATTAAGGTCAGTCTACACTGTGTTAAGTACTATGTTTTTCAATGTTTATTCATATTTAGAGGTGGAAGTTACAAGAAGACAAATAAAATTCTTGTCTGGTGTCATGTGAGACTCTCATAATCAACATCTTTTCTTGCACATTTTTTCTTTTCCTTGTCTAGTTACTCAGTAAAGTCTTAAACTTACCTATTTACTCTGTAAAGGCCTAAAATACTGAATATATGTGATTGCTAAATTGGTAGAGGACATATTAGGGATGGGTACAAAATACAAGAACATTTTATTTATTTTACATTCCAAATTCCAAGTGTATATGTGATTTGCTATGACATACTACTTCTAATATAAGTTGTGTGATATAGTAAATGAGATATAGTTCTATAATGGGGCAAATGTTCCTTATCTTTCTGATAAGTGTCTTTCCAAACAATGAGTGGGTCCAGGGTACCAATGCCCAGGTAGGCCTGAATTGTAAATGGTGGTAAAATCTTACTGGCCATTTTGCCTTTTGGTTATACAAGAAGCAGCTCATAGGGAACACGTCCTGCCAAAAATGACAGAATCATTTAAACAGATTGTATATTAGAAGGTGGTAGGCAGAAATAATGCAAATATAAAGCAAACAGAGCCTAGAGATATCAGGAAGAAGAAACAGTTCATATTAGAGAAGAGCAAATGCAAACTAGAACAACTTTTATCATGAGGATAAGATAGCTGAAAGGTTTTGCTCATTTTTGTTGTTATTTTTCTTACTGTTTTGTTATTCAGATCTCCATGATATTTAAAGGAAGAATAGAGTTTAAGATTACTTTCTCTTTTTATACACTGGAGTTACCACAAAACTGGATATCCAACTTACAACAGTAAATTTGAAACATCCATTTGATGTGCTCCAATTTGCAGGTGGACACAGAAAATTGAAGTGGCTTCTAAATCTTGAAATAATTTTTCTCAAAAATGGAATCAGAATTGATAGGACAAAAAGAGTAGGGAAATCTCACTACATTGGTGAAATTCATCCTACTTGTTCTCGCTTATGTCCCCATCCTCTAAGGATTCCTTTTCAGGGTGTTTTTGATAAACCATGTGATTATCCTGATGGGAAAGAGTCTCATTATCACAATAACAAAGTTTATTCCCTCTCTTCAAACCCTCACATATTTTTTCCTCGGGAACTTTTTCTTCTTGGAAATATGTTACATGTTGGTCACTGTCCCCAGATTATTAACAGATCTTTGTAGAAAAAAATGAACATATTTCCTTTGTGGACTGTGCTACTCAAATGTATTTCTTTCAGGTCTTGGTAACCACTGAGTGTTTCATTCTGACTGCACTGGCTTATGACAGGTAGGTGGCTTTTTGCCACTCATTACTCTATCTTCTCGTTATGAACAACAAACTGTGTATCCAATTAGCATCAGGTACTTGATCATTGGAAACCCAGTATACATAGGATTCACCTACCAGATATTCTTTCTAACTTACTGTGGACCTAATAAGATGAACCACTTTTTTTTGTGACATACTTCCAATATTTAAGCTAGCCTATGGGGACACATTTATGATGAAGTTATTAATTTATGTGGTTGTGGTGTTAGTTGTTACTATATCTTTTATGCTGATAATTGGATCATACATGAAAATAATCTTGACCCTTCTGAAGCTACCATCAGCAACTGGGCAAGCCAAGGCCTTTACCACCTGTTCTTTCTACCTGTTGCAGTTTGGCAGTTTGATATAGTTATGAATTCCAAAAATAGATATTGGATTATATTTGTAAACTAGTCTGTTTATCTGGGCATGATTAAGTTATGATTAGGGTGTTGACTGGGCCACATCAGTAGGGCATTGACCCCCACCCCTTGGTGGGTGGGGTCTCAAAGATAAAAAGACATGGCAAAGGACAGAGTTGGAGTAGATTTCATGTTAGAGTTCTGGTGAGGAAGGAGAGAAGGCCCTGGGCAGGATAGAGATGAGCCTTTCGCCTGCGAGTTCACAGCTGGTCTTGTGGAGAGAGGCAAAGCCTAGAGAGCCTCATAGTCTACAGCTGACCTTGTGGAAGAAACAGAGGTGCTGAACCCAGAGAGAAACAGAGACCCGGGAAGAGAGGAACTAAAGAAACCTGAACCCTGGCAAACATCGGCAGCTGTTTTGCTTCAACACGTGGCAACAGACTTTGGTGAAGGAAGAAACTTATGCTTTATGGCCTGGTAACTGTAAGCTTCTACCCCAAATAAATACCCTTTATAAAGACCAACAGATTTCTGGTATTTTTCATCAGCACCCCTTTGACTGACTAATACACCAACTCATGGTTGTGATATTCTTTGGATCAGGCATCATTACATATATGAGACAAAAGTCAAATAACTCAGCAGGAACAGACAAACTTCTCTCTCTTTTTATAACATTGTGACACCAATGTTTAAACCCATTATATATTGTTTGAGGAACAAAGACATAATGGTGGCATTGAGAAAATCCCTACCAAAATGGATTGTAGTATAACTCAAAAAGATAACTTTATGAAAGTTTTTTTTTTTTAATCATATAGCAGTCTCCATATATTATTTTGGTTCTTTCTCATATACTTTTAGAAATATTAAGTATTCTGGGTAAGTTCATATTTTTTTGTTTTGCCATGAAGTCAACTCAGTTTTTATTATCAAATAGTAAATTAATACCAATAATTAAATTTTGCTATGGAAGAAATGCCATTACCTGTCTCAGGTTTTTAAGTATTTTAAATATGCCATGGGAGTCATCAAAGACTGTTGCTGCTGCTGTTATTGTTTCTCAGTATTGGTAATTGTTCATTTTAAATCTTTTTATCTTGACAAGAGTAGATAATTAATTGAGAATTTAAATGGAAAAAGCTTAATATGATACCTGATGCATTATGAGTTCTATAATAAAATTTTCTCCTTGCATAAAAACATCCATATTGCTCATTTCATCTTCTTTTACTCTTGGATTTGGATTGAGAGAAATATTTATCTTCATCCTCAGTAAAGGACCATAATAAGAGCTAATAATTGCAAAAAAAAATGAAACAAAATTATAAAAAAATAAAAAAGACTTTAGGTGTGCTTATCTATTTTCCTGATTATTGAGAAGACAGTATTTCTTGAACATTATGGCAAAAGATATTAGGTAGTTTACACTTCTCATTAATTTCACTCAGGAACAAACCTAGATTGATCATGAAATATCCCCAGACAAAATGAGGGACACATACACACATACACACATACACACAGACTAAGGAGAAGAATAAGAATTTGGTATTGGACTATGTTTTCTCTTCAAATAAGCTAAAATTATTAATAGAAACAGTATATAGAGCCAATTAAAATGATTAAATCTAGCTTTAAAGAAAGACTTTAACCTAAAAAACAGAAAAAATTGTATGATTCAAGATCCACATAAATTCTGATTGCGTCAGCTTTGAAATTTATTTGCATGGACTTAGTGTCATTTTTTTTTCTATTGAGACTTGAACTTTTGTCTTTAGAGTATTGACTACAATTAGTTCCTATGTCTAATTCCCATAGACACACAATTCTCTTGAAAAACAACAAAACAAATTGCTGCAACATATATTTATTCAAGAGAGTCTCCCAATACTTTACAAATAGGTGATTCAACTTTACAGATGGTGAAGATGAAATTTACTTCTTTTTATTTTCAGTCTCCAACTGAGAACTTCTGATAAAAAAAGAAAGTAGACCAAAGAGGTCATACACTATCTGAGAAGAAAGGTAAAAAGATTTGGAGCTTTTATTTACTGGCTTGGACAGAAGATATCTACATGGCATTAATATGTAAGTGTACCAGCCTCACAACTAGAACAACTGTTTGATTTTTATGAAAAAAAATTCTTATCGATAAAATATTATTTACCTAAGAACTGTCATAAACTTTGCTGCTTGGGTTTTGCATGAGACATTTCCAGGAATGAAATATAAATTTTGGAGGTGAATAATTTATTGAGTGACATTCACAGAATGAAAATATTATATTCTTGTGTTGACTCCACATACTCTTTCAGAGAATGGTAGAAAGTTCAGTATGGAAAAAGAGAAAAACATATGTTAAATTTGCGGAAACTGAATTAGAGACTGTGAACTTTGACCAGTGTTTCAAGAGGCCCACAACCCAAATTCAGTATAGATATTATTTTTAAATCAAATGCACTGTCCATTTGTCCTCTGAATTTTACCTTATCTCTGTCACTTAATTTACTATGCTATGTTAAATTAGGTGGTTTATATTCCTTTTGTGTATATCCTTACTAACAATTTTACTTATACCTCTAAAGATTTGAAGAAGGAAATATTTGAAATTAATGCAAAGTTTCAATTAAGTATGTTTGTAATAAATGGCCAGAAAAAATTGTACTTCACTGACAGAGTTCATCCTGTTGGGATTGGCAGAATCAATGGAGCAACAGATTATCCTCTTTTTGCTATTTTTTCTGATTTATACACTTACATTTCTAGGGATTATTGGGATGATTCTCCTCATCAGAATTGACTCCAGACTTCATACACCCATGTATTTCTTCTTGGCTAACTTGTCCTTTGTGGATGTTTGTTATTCATCCACCATCACCCCAAAGATGCTGGTATATTTATTATCTGAGAAGAAAACCATACCATTTGCTGGCTGTTTCCTGCAGTTGTACTTCTTCATTGCTTTGGCAACAACTGAATGCATCATCTTTGGGTTAATGGCCTATGACCGTTATGTGGCCATATGTAACCCAGTACTTTACTCCTTAGTCATGTCCAGAACAGTATGCCTTAAGATGGCAGCTGATTCCTTTGCAGCAGGATTGCTGAACTCCATGGTTAACACCTCTTATGTAAGCAGTTTGCCATTCTGTGGTTCCAATGTTATCCATCACTTCTTCCGTGACAGCCCCCCAATATTTAAGCTCTCTTGTACTGACACCGGCATGAATGAAAGCATCTTCTCCATTTTCACTGGTGTGAATATGGTTGGGACTCTCCTTGTCATTCTCACCTCCTCCTACTACATTCTCTTCTCTATCTTTCATATGCATTCAGGGGAGGGGAGATGTAAAGTTTTGTCAGCTTGTGCCACCCACGTGACAGCTGTAATTCTGTTCTATGCCACCTCCATCTACACGTATCTGAGACCTAGTTCCAGCCATTCCCTGAATCAGGACAAAGTGGCTTCTGTGTTCTATACTGTGGTGATTCCCTTGTTGAATCCTCTGATCTATACCTTCAGGAATAAGGAATTAAAGAAAGCTTTATGGAATGTAATTACCAGGAAAAGAATCCCTTCATTTCTGTATATTTGGCTAATTTTCTGAATTAAATGGCATCTTTAATTTTCAAAGTCTTGTTCAAGTGTACAGGTTCATTGCAATATTTTCAAGGTAAACACATTAAGTTAATCCTCAATTAGCTGTATCCAGTTAAAGATAAGGTGGATTACCAGACTGATACGTGAGCAATGGTCCTTAATCTTAAAATTATTCTATATCTTCCTGGGGCCTTAGAAAATTAAGGGTTATGTGTAACAAAATCTTTGCTGCTGAAATAAGAGAGTTAAATGTTTGGAGACTAAAGTGGCTATGTCACATGAAATTAATCATGTAGTAGGTTTTAGACAAACCACTCATTTTTTCCCTTATGTTTTGCTTGCTTTTTACCATTTGTAGGATTAGTATGATGATACCATATGTCACATATATCAGAAACGCTTTACTTTAACATGGAATTTCCCTTTTTTGTTCTTTTTCTGGGGGTGTATTGGGGATCAAACCAAGGACCTTATACAGGGGGAGCAGACGCTCAAATCACAGAGATACAACCACTCCCCATAATTTTCCTTTTTAATTTATTGATACATCTTCTGGAGGGGGATGTTGAAATGAAATATCAGGACTATAATTTTATTATAACAAACTCTTCACCTTTTATTTCTTTTTCCCCAACAATGCACACATACATTCATTAAAGAATAAATGTATGTGCAAAAATGGGATGCCAGGAAAATTGCTACCTGTTTAGAATATACCACTTACAACTTCCCTTCCATTTCCTTCCTTTCTTCTTACAGCTTCCAATTCCTTTCCCTACTTTCTATCAGAATATTTTCTCTCACACACACACACAGAGCCAGCTGCACACATTCACAGAACCACAGATGCACATATTTAACTGCTGCAAAGAATTCAATTTTTATAAGGTTTCAAAGGAGTTAGATCAATGTTCAATGCATGAACCTGATGCACTGAAAAGCAAGCAAGCAAGCAAGCAAGCAAGCAAGATGGAAGGAATGAAGGAATCAGGGCTGAAGAACCACATGGATCCAAATAATAAACTAAAAATAATAGGATGATATTATTTAAATATTACTTAGAGATGAAGTGCTGCATCTAGACTGAAAAGAAAAGTATATGAATGGTTCACTATTAACATGTAAAAATAATTTTGGATTTACTTTGCAAAATGTCAACTAACGTGCACAAAATAATTATCACATTAGGATAAGTCATGCATTCGGTACCAGTAAAAAGGTAAGGCTAGGGCTAAGGTTTACTGAAGTTATAACCCCACTGACTTCATACTGATCAAATAATTTAGAGTCAACATGGTTTAGAGAACAATGGCAAAAAATATATATTATATCAAGAAGATAGTACCCCAGGTGATTGGTGTCTGGAAAAATGTCTTACACAGCAGAGTTCCTGAGGGCTCCAGAGACATCTAGACACTATAGGCAGGTTAGACAATCCCAGGAATTCTGTACCCTGTTAATGTGCCTTACTTTGGAATATATGGTCCCAATGTAAGAGTTAGAATCATTTATAATTTCCCCACACATGGCTCTACACATGAGTTAAGTCTTCAGTCTGTTCATATGCTGGTTGAGTCCTGAACCTCAGCAGAGTTGAAACACCTGCTCACCAGTTCATTGGATTCACCCAGGACAACTAGCAAAAGGATCTTGATGGACAACTCCCATCCCAGGAAGTGGAGAGTGTCTGCAACTGTAAGCAATACATTTCAATCTATCTGCCCCATGGAATCTAAGCCCTCTTTCATTTGGAGGCAGGGATGGCATCACCATCCCAAAATCCTCAAGATTGAAGAATGAACAGGCATAAGAGAGGAATGCAACTATGGATTAAAGGAGATTTATGGTTATTCTAGCAATGGAAGAACTTGTAACATAAAGACAGTGGCCACCAGAGGTCCTGAAGGGAGGGAGAGGGAAGAATAGGTGCAACATGAGAGCATTTTGGGGACATTGGAATTGTCTTACATGACATTGCAATGACAGATACAGGCCATTGTACATTTTGTCAAAACTTATAAAATTGTGCAGGGCAAAGTGTAAGCTATAATTTATACTATAGTACATGGTTAGTAGACATGCTTCAAATGTGTGTTTATCAATTATAACAAATGTACCACACTAATGAACAATGTTAATGGGGAAAGTGTGGGGGGAGAAGTAGGGTATATGGGAATCTTCTATATATTTTTGAGGTAACATTTATTCAATCTAAAATTTCTTTTAAAATAAAAATATTTTTAAAAAATCAAATGCAAAGTAGTTGTGTTGATGTAAGAATATTTCATCTCAAGAGTAGTATACATGAAGTATTTCATAGCTATAATGGAAACTTAGAATGGATATAAAAAGAATGTGTGACATCAGAAAGCAGAAATATAGTCAATTGTGCTAAACTTTGATATAATTTACTGCTTTGCCTGGAAGTTGATATGTATCACCTTAGGAGTCACTACATTTTTAAAAAAAGGTAAGGCTGTTTTGAATATGCCCCATATATAATGCACCATCTCTGAAACCTATCATCAGAAGAGTCCTTGGTCTACTTCAGCCACATAATAAAATTTATTGCACCTAGCTTTGTTCTAAAGTATGATATGATGAATATGGACCATGGAATTTTGAGGTTTGGCAAGCTGAGATCAACCTGGTTAAGATAATATGTCAAAATTCATTCAAGATTCTAAGTCAGGTTCCATCCAATCCCTCAGACCTTTGAAATTGTGTTATCATTTCAACTGTGTGAAATATTTAAGAAAGGAAATTAATAAAATGTAACTTAGTTTGTGTTGAGTGAATGTTAAAATTTATTAATATACTGGAAAGAGAGAGAAAAATAAGTTTAAAAAGTGCTGATTCAGAGAAAATATGGGCATGGCATGCTTATATAAGCATAATAGCAAAAATGTGTGAAACAGATTGAAGTTTTATTTTGCTAATGAAAATCATCCTGCCCAAATACATTACAGAAGAAGATTGTGTCTTAGAATCATCTGAGGTGCTAGATATGGGTAACCATTAGTCAGAAAGACAACATTTTTAAAGAACAAATGATAAAAATACATTGATAACTGATTGTAATGATATACTTTTATCCCCCAATAGTAGCACCCAATAGAGCCAACTAATGTTGTCTTAGGAAACAGTAAAAGTAGATGTCAGATATAGAGTAACATGCAACACATCTTATATTTAAATAAACCATTGCAGGTGATTTTTTTCCAAACTGTAAACAAAACTGCAAAGTAAAATTTGCCTCTTCCTTAATTTTATATTTTTCCTTTCATAGTTCACAAATATCACATTTTCCCCTGGGGATAAGGCTGATGTCTTCATATGAGACTCATTAGAATTAGATATTAAATGTTGATAGGAACAGACCAACATAATATATTAGATGTAAAAAAACACAAAGGATTTTGAAACAATGGTAGGTTACTGGGAGGTTGGGACAGATGAGTCATGTGTAGGGAAGACATAATTGAGTCCAACTCTGTCACTCTCAGAAGCACAAACTCCAAAGTAGGGTCCGTGGCAAGGCACCAACCTCCGGAGTTATGAGCCCTGACCATAGGATCTGAGTGTCTCCAGAGGCCTCAGGAGCCCCACTATTTGGGCTAGTATCCACTTTGGCTGTCTATGAGATTCTGCTTAGATGTACATAAGCAATACCTCTTGGATAACCTCCCAACTCACTTTGAAGTCTCTCAGCCATATAAACTCACCATCCCAGAATCCTCAGGATTGGGGAAAGAACTACGGACTAGAGTGGACTTACTGGTGGTATTCTCTTACAGACATATTGTGATTCGAGCAATGGAAGAAATTACAACATTGATGTGGAGCCAGTGACCACTGGAGGCTCTGGGGGCAGGGAGAGGGAAAAGCAGTTGTAATACAGGGGCTTTTTTGGGACTGGGGAATCATCCTGAATGACACTGCAATGACAAATATAGGCCACTTTGTATCATCACATAACATACAAAACTGTGTGGGAGAGAGTGTAGACTAAAATGTGAACTATGGTTGTGCTTAATGGCAAAGCCCCAGGATGCGTTTATCAATTGCAATGAACATGTCACAATAATGAAGGATGTTTATGTGGGAGGGTGTGGGAGGTGTGGGGAGTGGGGCATATGGGAATCGCAATATTTTTTGTGTAACATTTATGCATTCTAAGTGTAGCAGCTTGGCAGTTTGATGAAGTTATGAATTCCAAAAATAGATATTGGATTAGGCTTGTAAACTGGTCTGCTAATCTGGGCATGATTAAGTTATGATTAGGGCATAGACTGGGCCACATCATTAGGGCATGGAGCCCCACCCCTTGGTGGGTGGGTAATCAAATATAAAAGGCATGGCAAGGGACAGAGTTGTAGTAGTTTCGATGTTGGAGTTTTGATGCTGGAGCCTGCGGGGGCAAGCAGACAGAGGAGCTTGGTTGAGAAGAAGGAGAGAAAGCCCTGTGATAGAAACAAGCCAATTGCCTGATAGTCTACTGCTGGCCTTGTGGAGGAAACAGGAGCTGAACCTGGAGAGAAACAGAGCCCTGGGAAGAGAGGAACTGAAGAAGCCTGAAACCTGGCAAATGTTGGCAGCTGTCTTTCTTCAACACGTGGCTATGGACTTTGGTGAAGGAAGAAACTTACACATTATGGCCTGGTAACTGTGGACTTCTACCCCAAATAAATACCCTTTATAAAAACCAACCAATTTCTGGTATTTTGCATCAGCACCCCTTTGACTGACTAATAAACTAAGTATCTTTTTAAAAAAAATTTATTAATGAATAAAATAAAAAATAAATATAAAAATAAATAAAATAGTGATCTAGATGTCAATGGTGGCCCATGGATTAGAGGCCATGTTCACTTTATCTCATATCCAACGGCAAAATTTTAACATCCTCCAAAGGATAAAGGCAAAGTGTCTTGTTAAAATTTTATCACCCCATAAACTTATAGAAAATAATATATCACAGTAATACAAATACTAAGACATTTTTTTCTCATTATGACTCTTGTTGGGCATAGAATCAAAATATATAGATCTGTGTGACATTCGCTTATTATCCTATTATATGATCCCAATTTTTGATGTAGGAAAATAGAAATACGAGGAACTTTTGTAATTTTGGCATAAATACCTCTGTGAATCCATCCCTCTGATAAATCAAAGCAAACACTGACAAAAATTGCCCAAATCCACCTTTACAGAACTCTGGAAAACAATCAAAGATTTTAAACAAATTAAGGAGCATTTACCCAATAAAAATCTGCTGAATCTTGTTGAGAAGGACAAGGTATATGACACTGTAACTTGAGGCATCCCTCTCTCTGTAAGTATGCAGTAGCCTTGAAAACTAACAACTTGGTAACTGGGAACAAAGGAAATTGTGTAAAGCAGCCACCTTACAAACAATGGGAAAGTATAAACTGGGTTTGGAGTTCCTAACATTAAAAGATATTTCATGCCCATCCATTAATACTATTTGACCTGTGTGGCAACTCCATGGAAAAGTCCATCCATAGAGTGTTTTTATAATTTTACATGATTTAGAGGCCACTTTGTGCAAACAGCCCTATTCCCAGGGCATTTGGCTCTGGAAAAAAAAAAGAGCAAAAACAACAATTTTTAACATCACAGCTGACTGCTTCTGCAATACCCAATGGGGAAAAGAAGATCCTGGCCACAAATTTCAGAGGAAGATCTGAAGAATTAAATGTCCTTAGGGATTCCAAAAAGGTATGGCATAACCCTTGAAATTTGCAAGGAATGTGCATGTACAGGGATATTTACCTGGCCAGGAAAAACCTGAGAAGTCCCCCATCCCTCATCCCTAGCATTGCTATAAGCTCTGCACCAGCAGAAGGAGAACATTTAGACAGAATGGTAAATTGCCTGAGTATAGAAAACATGTCCCAACACACAAGCATAGTTAGTCAACAAGTGATAACTATGCCACAAAGTATTTAAGAAAATCACTGACTAACCATTAGCTGAGTAGTGAGATAACTGAACAGAAATCCCTGATGACCACACACTACAGGAAATACAGACTTGATTATACAGTAAGAACACTGTGGTAGTTTGACTTGTGACCCAGAAAAACAAACAGGGTCTTAATTCACTCTTGTGGGTAAGGATCCACTGTAAATAGGAACTTTTGAAGCTTAATTTCATTACGATGTAGCCCAATTGAATGAAAGAAAGCCTTGTGGAGGAGCAGAAACTGGGGGTTAACTATACCTGCAAGAGAAAGGAGAGGACATTGCCATGTGATAGAAAAACCAAGGAATGAAAGGATTAACAACAAAGCTGTATGTTTCTAACACTGGGAGGGAGCAAGGTTTCTAACATCTGATATCATGAGCCAATACATTACTGTTGTTAAGCCAGCCCATTGTGCTGTTATACATTTGTTGCTGTACATTTCTTATAGTATCTGGGAATCTAAGGCAGCCACTAAACAAAGAAATAGCACCCAGACACTCAACAAGTTATGAAGACAGAGAAATTTTCTCCACATATTCAAGACCATATTTGAAGACCCACAGATAATATCATGCTCAATTCTGAAAAACTGAAAGCTTTCCACCTAAAAACAGGAATAAGAAAAAGATGCCCAATATTAACACTATTGTTCAACATTGTACTTCAGGGCCTAGACATAGAAATTAGGCAGAAAATTAAAAAGAATATAAACATATTGGAAATGAAGAAATAATATTCTTTCTATTCTCTGATGACATGATCATATGGAGAGAATATACTAAGATTGATAAAAAAATTGTTAGACCTAATGAATGTATTTAGCATAATAGTATGATATAAGATCAACATATACAAAAATCTATATACACTGGAAATTTCTATACACTGGAAATGAATAATATGAAAAGAAAATTAAGAAAACTATTTCATAACAACAACAAAAATTAATTTAATCAAGGAAGTTCAATTATTTTATCCTGAAAACTGCAAAAGATTGCTGAAAGGAATTAGAGAAGAAATAAATACATGGAAAGGCATACCATATTCATTGATTGGAAGACAATACCATTAAGATGACAATAATCTCCAAAAAAAAATGCAGATCCAATGCAATCCTTATAAAAATCCCAAAATTTTTTTTTTTTTTTTTTTTTTTTTTTAGAAATAGAAAAGCTAACTTTCATATAGCAGAGCAAGTAACCTCTTATATCCAAAGCAGTAATATAAAAAAGAAGAACAAAGTTTCAAACTTCACATACGTGGGTTACAAAACTTATTAAAACCTTACATTAATCAAACAGTGTACTCTTGGCATAGTGATAAATATATCATTGGAATGGGTTTAAGAGGCCAGAAATAAAGCCATAAATCTATGGCCATATGATTCTTGACAAGGATCCTAAGACTAATAAATGTGAATAATCTCTCCAACAAATGATGCTGCGAAAATTGAACATCCATGTGTGAAGACTGAATTTGGACCCTCACTTCATATCATAAAAATTATCTCAAGAGTTCTTTGAAGATGGTGGCAAGGTAGGTAGACAGGGCTCACTCCTTCACAAAAACAACAAGGAAAAGGCAAAACACTATCTGAGGGAGATACTTTGGAGATCTGCAACCAGATAGAAAAAAAAAGGCCAAGAGACAAAAAGGCCAAATGAAAAACATAAATTTCTTGCCCCTGTGGCTGGGAATGGCACATCAACCCCACCCTCAAGGCAAATAGCCTAGGTAAAACCCTTGGCTCACTGGAGGCAAGTGAGTGGGGAAAGAATATTCTCTTCCTTGGGAGGAAAGGGGGTCTGGCAGAGGGCAGAGATTGGTTTCTCTTCAGCAAATTTGCCCACCTGAGCCCCCTTTGAATCTCAGAAAAAAATCCCAGCCATCACTGATGCAGCCCCAGAGAGAGGGGAGGGAGGATCTGAGCAGGCAGGCTGCCATACTCAACTGACATGGGTGAGAGAGGAACTTGGTCAGTGAGACAGTAGGAGGAGAAGACACTTAACCAACCTGGGAGAGAAGGAAGCCAGGAGAGATAGTAGCCAGGTGTCACAACCCAACTCCTGAAGGGCATGAGTTGGCAAGGCTGCAAGACCAAGGAACATACCTGGCATTTAGTCAGTCATAAGCTTTATTGGGACTTATGCACAGGAGATAATCTGTTATCAACATCAATTCAGTTTCTACTTAATAATGGTTTCCTGGAATTAGCCATTTAAATACTTCAGTTTAGACAACCCTTTTACAAACTTCTTATAATTAACCATAAGTTATTTTTTGTTATTAATATTAGCTCTTAGATTTCTACTTAATAATGATTTCCCAGAATCAATCACATACATTATAATCTTTCAGTTTAGAAAATGCTTTTACAAATTTCCTGTAACAATCCATAACCACGTAGACTATAGTTACTTCATCTCAAGGCAAAATCACCTTTACAAAACACATTCCCTTAATTAATGCTACCTTCTACAATACCTTCTATGACTTTCTATATTCATTCAAGATTTGTCTTACATATTTCCAACCAGATTTTATAAAAACCAGCCATTTTATCTTAGTAAAAAACACATTCCCTTAAACAAATATCAAACTTTAGTCATCACTGACTTCACTTCCACAAGTCTTTTGCTCATTTACATCTTATATCTCTCATTAGGTTCTGTGAAGAAAAAATAACTATTCATTTCAATTTAGGCAAAAACATTTTTTTAAAAAAGGTTTGTTATAACCTCATTAGCCAAACACTTAAAATTTTCATCAGCTTAAAGATTTAACACAAATAATGCTAATTTATTTTATTAGTGTCCATACAAGCCTAGGAAGATTTCACCCATGCTAGATAAAATTAAAATAATTATAGTTTATGCAAGAAATGTTCTTTTTCCTTCCTTCCTCCACAGGAGGCTAAAATCTCTTTTTTAAAATGAAAGTCTAAAATGGTAAATAACTTTAAAAGCATACTGACTGCCAGGTTCTAGAATATATTATAATTGTTTAATTTGTTTTAATCATATTTTATAAAAATCTTTCCATAGATTTCAGAGACTTTTTCTTTACTTACTGAAATTTGGCCATGGATTATTACTGTTATCTCAAAAGCTGTTAAAGTTTAATTGGAGCAGACTATACAAAACAAGGTTTATTTTGTAATATCCCCTCTGTCCCTATCATTTTAATTTCCATGCCTGGTAAACTGAATTCTAGGCTAGCCTCATATCTCCCCTATCTTTCTATACCCAGCCCATTCCCTTAGTTTCTAAACCAGTTTTACTGGAATTCAGTCTAAGTTAGGAGAAGACTCTGAAAGAAGGAGAAGCTATAGAAAGATTATGAAAGAATTCAGAACAACCTTTTTAGTTTATTTTAAATAGTTTCCTTAGACAGATTTTATGTGTTTTTTTATCCTGTCTGGTTTTTCTAATTTGGATTCCAGGAGTATTTATTTACCAACATAAGCACTTATTTAATTTTTAGTCATTTGAATAGAGCTTTTTTAAGGATATTCATTTGTTAATTTAATATTACCATTCAGAAGTATGAAAATATACACTGAACAAACAAACACAAAAAGAGTTAAGATGCACCAACAGAAACATAAAGCTCATGAATTTGACTCATAATTCTTACTCCTTTTATATGGATGTCTCTATGCTTGTCATCATTTCACATATCTGATTTTTACAGCTTTTAAGATCTCCTTTGGAATCGGTATTGTGTGTAATATGCAAGCTCATTCTTGGAAACACTTTTATTAGTTGACAGCAACCAGTTAAGAATTCTTGAGCAGTATAAATGCAGTTAAGCACTAATTTAGCAGTTTAGACAGACAGACATTTAACACATATATTCTAATTACTCTTCAGGAGTACACTTACACAGATTTGAAGTGCAGGAGTAAGCTATTGAATCAAAACTGAAAGTTAGTTTTAACACCTTGATAAAAATTCTGATCAAAATAAAATGTGACTAAAACTTAAAACATCGTCAAAATTACATTCCATTTAAACTCTTCCATAGTTTACACAAGTAATATGGGCTTTCAAGTTTGTAATATGTTTTTAATTGCAGGCTTACAAAAGCTACTAGTACTTATTTTCTATTTGTTTTTAGAGTTTTCCACTTCAAAGTTACTAAAATTTAACTGCACCAATTTTGTTAATGTGGCTATCCAGATCTATTTCAAAATAACATGGAAACAGAACAGAGCACATTAATGTTGGTAAGTTTTTTGACTTTTCCAGTAAACTAATTATATTAGCTCCACTAGCCCATAAATGCACCAACCAGGCGGCAAGGGGTTCACAGAGTTGCTGCCAGAAGCTTTTTCCCTATCTTAGTTAACTGATACTCCCATCAACATTTTCAGGTATCCCTGTACTCATATGGAGTTCCAGAACAGTCAAGAAAGTGGGTGACCCATATTCTCTTGGTGACTCCCACTCACCCAGGAGTGCTTCGACCCTTCCACATGGACATTACAAGCCAACAGGGATTTCCCCCATGGATTCTCCTTTCCCTGAGCTCAGGCCCACTACTGCCAGTGGTCTTTCAGTCTCCAGGCTCATGGCTCACCAATTGTCACAATCCAGTTCCTGAAGGGCACGACTTGGTGAGGCTGCAAGACCAAAGAACACATCTGGTATAAACTTAATAGGGTCTTATGGACAGGAGAGAATCTCTGAAGGTGGCAGTTCAGAGAAGTAAAGAGACAGGAAAAGTGATATAAGGGGTCTCAAACAAGGTCGTTCCATAGGGGTGATAGCAAGGACATTCCATAGGGTATGAGAACAGAGTTCCTGCTAGGGTCATGTGAAGCATACACATGGAGTCAGGTGATATTTTCACTATGCTCATAAGAAGGACATTTAACAAGGACATTTACTGCTTTGGGAAGATTATAGTTTATGATACCATCTATGCATTCTCTACCCTCTGGGGAAGGTTGTTAATCTTTAACTTAAGCCTAGATCACACAGGTGGCTACTTGCTGGGGACTTAAGGGGGCCCTGGGTCCCCACACCAGCAATCTGTTAACAGCCCAACTCCCTTGAGGAAAGTGGGTGGTGAGAGCCACATAAGATTTCAGAAGTCTACCTAACCTGTGGAGGGCATGGATCTCACTGTAGGAACACCTGCCTCACATATACTAAATCTCTGGTTCCATTCCTAGTACATTCCTAGGAGGGATCCAGAGAGTGATCCACTGAGTTATAAATCATCCAGCTGGCACTTTGTGACAGGAAATTAAAGATTGAGATTGTAATGAGTGTTAGATTATTCGATCTATTTTATATATATATATTTTTTTTTTTTTTTAATTCTTTATTTTATTTCCTGAAACTGGGTAACTTACCTTTGGACAACAGGCTGCAGGGTGATTGATAAGCACCAGCAGCCTGAGATAGTTTATACAGGTCTAAAAGAGAAGGCTGGCTGTTTGTTCTGAGTTGTTTGTTTGTTTGTTATTTGTTGTTTTTTCTCTTTCTTTCCTTTTTATCTTTTCCTTATTTTGTCTCCCTAGTTTATTTCTTTTCTTTCTTTCATTTTTCCCTCTTTCATTGCTTTTCTTTCATTCCACCATTTCTCGTTTGCTCTTCATTTTTTCTCTTTTTTACTTCTTCTCTTTTCATCTTTCTGGTCTTTATTTTATTTTGTTTCTCATTTCACTTTTATTCTTATTCCCATGTATTTTTAATGATTTTTCATGCATTACCTATTTATTTTCTTGGCTCTTTTAAGATTCCTTTTCTATCTTTTTAAAATTATTACTATTATTCCTTTTATCTTCTTCTCTCTTTCCTTTTCAATGGTCTTAATATTTTTTCAAGGTAACACAGAAATATACAAACATATAAAATAAGGGGAACCAACTGTGAAAAAGGAAGCTTAATACAAAATAAAAGAAAATAAAATCCTAGAGTAGAAAGAGATTCTAACCATCTGAATAAGCATATCAAGATAAACAGATGCCTAGATACCAACAAAAAATTACAAGCCATAATAAGAAATAGGAGATATGGCCAAGTCTAATGAACAAATAAAAAAACAGGAGATGTAAAATGTGGGACAACTAATCAATGATAATCAAACAAATATCATGAATAACTTTAATAAAGAGAAAGAAGAGATAGGGATATTAAGAAGACACTGGAGAATATAGTGAAAAACCATAAACACATAAAAAGATAGTGGATCTGACAGTGATGAAAGGCACAATGCAAAAATTTAAAAAAATATGCTGGACAGACATAAGAGCAGATTTGAATAGGCAAGGGAAAAAAATAGTGACATTGAAGATAGTACATTTGAAAACTGACAGATAGTAGAACAGATAGAAAAAATGATAGAAAAAAATCAGCAGGGACACAAGAAAATGTATGACAATGCAAAATGCACATACATAAGCATAATAGGCATCCCAGAGTGAAAGGAGAAAGGTGAAAGGGAGATAGAAGGAGTGTTGTGAAAAATAATGGCTGGAAATTTCTGAAGTGTTTTGAGGAAACACGATACTCCAAATAGTATAAATCCTAACAGGCCTAACTGAAGACATATATTTATCAAATTGTCAAATGTTCAAGACAAACAAAGAATACTTAAGGGACAAGAAAAAGAGATTCATCATATACAAGGGAATTTCAGGAGGATTAAGCACTGCTTTCTCATCTGAGACCACAGAGGAGAGAAGGCAGGGGTATGACATCATTAAGGTGTTAAAAGAAAAAAACTGCCAACCAAGAATTCTGTATCTAACAAAGCTGGCATTCAAAAATGAGGGAGAGCTCAAAATATTCACAGATAAAAATGAATTTAGAGAGTTTGTCAACAAGAATCCCACCCATCAAGAAATACTAAAGGAAGTTCTGCAGGTTGAAATGAATAAAAATAGGGGAGAGAGAGTTGGAAGAGAGAATAGAAAAGAAGATTATTATTAAGAATAACTTAAAAAGGTAAAAAGAGAAATAAAAACAAAATATGACATTTATAAACCTAAAGAAAATATAGATAATATAAGTACTTCCTTGATAGTAATTACATTGAATCATAATGACTGAAACTCCCCAATAAAAAAAATAAAAAAATAAAAGATTGGCAGATGGATTAGGAAAAATATACCATCTACATGCTCTCTATGAGAAACTCACTTTAGGCTCAGGATCGCAAGGAGTTTACAAGTGAATGTTTGGAAAACTATTTTATATGCAAACAATAAACAAAAATGGGTGGGGATAGGTATAATAATGTTGGGTAAAATAGTCTTAAAATGCAAAACTATTGTAAGAGGCAAAGAAGGACACTCTATATTAGTAAAAAGGGTAATCTATCAAGAAGTAAGAATAATCATAAACTTTTATGCACCAAACCAGGGTACCCAAAAATAATACATCAGGCAAACATTGGAAAAAATAAGTGGAGAAACAGATGTCTCTACAATTATAGTGGGGGACTTTAATACACCATTATAACCATTAGACAGAACATCTCAACAAGGGTCAATAACAAAACAGAGACCCTGAATAATATTTTAAAGGATCTAGACCTAAGAGACATATACAGACTCTTACACCCAAACACAGCCAGATATACATTCTTCTTGAGAGCACATGGATCATTCTCCAGAATAGACCTCTTGCCAGGTCACAGAACAAGTCCCAGTGAATTCAGAAAGATTGGAATTATACAAAGTAATTTCTCTGACCACAATGGAATGATGTTGTAAATCAATAAGTGGCAGAAAACCAGAATAGGAACAAAGATATGGAAGTTAAACAACATACTCTTAGACAATCAGGGGGTCAAGAAGGAAATTGTAAAAGAAATCCATAACTGCTTTGAAATATGTGAAAATGAGAACCCAACATATGAAAACTATGGGATGCAGCAAAAGAAGTGCTGAGAGGGAAGCTTATTGCCATAAATGCCTATGTTAAAAAGAAGAAAGAGCTAAAATCAAAGACCTAACTGCATACCTAACTGCAGGAACTGGAAAAAGAAAAATAAACTAAAGTCAAAGCAAGCAGTAAGAAGGAAATAACAAAGAATAGAGCAGAGCAAAAAGAAATTGAGAATAAAAAAAGACACTTGAAAAAATTAACAAAAGCAAAAGTTAGTTCTTCAAGAAGATTAATAAAATTGACAAACCTTTAGCTAGAATAACAAGGAAATAAAGAGTGAAGATGCAGATAAAATAAAAAATGAGGAAAAAAAATGAGGAAGTGTATATCTCCACTGATCCCAGAGAAACAAAGAATATCATAAGAGGATACTTTAAACAATTGTATGCCAAGAAGATGGATAACTTTGATAAAATGGATAAATTACTGGAAACATACAAGCAGCTTACATTGTCAAAGGGAGAAATTGATGAACTCAACAGACCAATCATAAGGAATGAGATTGAACTAGTCATCAAAAACCTCCCAAATAAGAAAAGCAAAGGGCAAAATGGCTTCACAGGTGAATTCTACCAAACATTCCAGAAAGAACTAACACCATCCTGCTTAAACTCTTCAAAAAAATAGAAGTGAAGGGAACATTTCTTAATTCAATCTATGATGCCAAAATCACCCCAATACCAAAGACAAACAAAGAAGCTACAAGGAAGGAAAACTAAAGACCAATGTCTCTAATGAACCGAGATGCAAAAATCCTCAACAAAATACTTGTTAATCATATACAACAACACATCAAAAGATTATCCACCATGACCAAGTGGTTTTCATCTCTGGTATGCAAGGATGGTTCAATATTAAAAGAAAGAAAGAAAAAAATCACATGATCATCGCTACTAATGCAGAAAAAGAATTAGACAAAATACAGCATACTTCCCTAATAAAAACACTCAAAAGATAGGAATAGAAGGAGTTTCTCAACTTGATAAAGGGTATATATGAAAAACCCACAACTAACATCACACTTAATGGTGAAAAGCTAAAGGCTTTCCCTCTAAGATCTGGAGCAAGACCAGGATGCCCACTGTCATGGCTCTTATTTAACATTCTGTTCTAAGTACTTGCTCAAGTACTTAGGCAATAAAAATAAATATAAGGCATTGACACTGGAAAGGAAGAAGTAATCATTTCACTATTTGAAGATGAGATGATGCTATACAAAGAAAGTCCTGAAAAATCCACAACAAAGTTTCTTGAGCTGATAAATGGGTTCAGTAAAGTGGCAAACTATAAGAGCAACATGCAAAAATCAGTAACATTTCTGTACACCAATAATAAGCAATCTGAGGAGGAAATCAAGAAAAAAATTCTATTTACAATATCAACTAAGTGAATCAAATACATAGGAATATGTAAACAACTAAAGTTGTTTAACTAAAGGTTAAACAACTTTACCCAGAAAACTACAAAACATTGTTAAAGGAAATCAGAGAAGACCTAAGTAAATGGAAGATATTCCATGTTCATGGGTTGGAAGATTAAACGTGACTAAGATGTCTGTCTTACCCAAATTGATTTACAGATTTAATGCATACCAATAAAAACAAAAAGAATGTTTTCTTACTGAATTGGAAAAGCTAATCACGAAATTTATTTGGAAGGTCAATGTTCTCTGAATAGCCAATAACATATTGAAAAAGAAAAATGAAATTGGAGGAATTGTGCTACCTGATTTAAAACATACTACAAAGGTACAGTGGTAAAAACTGCATGGTATTGGCACAAGGATAGACATACTGACCAATGGAACAGAATTTAGAGTTCTGAAATAGACCCTTCCATATACCATCAACTGATATTTGTCAAGGCCACCAAGCTCATTCAACTGGGACAGAATGGCCTCTTCAACTAATGGTGATTAGAGAACTGGGTATCCATATCTGTAGCAGTTTGATATTGTTTGTGAATTCCAAATATAGATATTGGATTATGTTTGTAACTTGTCTGTCCCTCAGGGCATATTAGATTATATTGGATTCAGAGGCTCCACTTTTACTTGATTAAATAATGATTGAAACTTTGATTGGGCCACATCAGTAGGATGTTGAGTCCTCTCTCCCTTGGTGGGAGGGACTCACAAAGAAACCACACCACAGAGAAGGAAGTGTAGAGGTTTGGATGCTGGAGACTCCAAAGAAGAAAGGACACAGAGGAATAGAGGGAAGGCTCCATCAGACATGGCAGAGGCCCTGGGAAGAGAGAGGAGCTGTTAACCTGATTGTCTACAGCTGGCCTTGTGGAGAAAGCAGAGCAGCTGAGCCCAGAGATAAATGAGCCCTGGGAAGAGAAGGAGCCAGAAAGCCAAAATATTGCAGATGTTGGCAGCCATCTTGCTCCAACACATGATGACAGACTTTGGTGAGGGAAGTAACTTATGCATTATGGGCTGGTAACTGTAAGTTTCTACAATAAATAAATGACTTTTATTAAAATCAACCAATTTCAGATATTTTGCATCAGCACTTCTTTGGCTAATTAATACAATATCCAAAAGAATGAGAGTGGATCAGCATCTCACTCCCGATACAAAAATTAACTCAAAATGGATCAAAGACCTAAATATATGAGCCAAGACCATGAAGTTCCCAGAAGGTAATGTACAGAAGTATCTACAAGATCTTTTAGTAGAAAACAGTTTCATAAACTTTGCACACAAAGCATGAGTAATGAAAGATAAAATAGATGATTTGGACCTCCTCAAAATTAAAAACATTTGCATTTTAAAAGAGTTTGTCAAGAAAGTACAATGGGAGCTTACAGGATGGGAGAAAATATTAGTTAAATATTTATACAATATGGGCCTAAAATCCAGCATATGTAAAGAAATCTTTCATCTCAAAAATTTAAAAAAAGACAACCCATTTTAAAAAATGATCAAGAGATTTAAATAGACACTTCTCTATAGAATAATTACAAATGGATGAATAGCATGTGAAAATATGTTCAGGATCGCTAGCTATTAGGTAAATGCAAGTCAAAACCAGAAAATATATCATCTTACACCTATTAAAAAAAACAAAGAACTACAAGTTTTGGAGAGGATGTGGAGGAAGGGGAACCTTCATCCACAGCTGGTGGGAATGTAGAATGGTGCAGCCATTGTGGAGGACAGTTGATGGTTTCTCAGGTAGCTAACTATAGAACAGTCATATGATCGTTCAATCCCATTTCTGGGTATATACCTAGAAGATTTGAAAGCAGGGACACAAACAGATATTTGCACACCAGTGTTCATAGTTGTATTATTCACTATTGCCCAAAGTTGGGAGCAACCCTAGTGCCCATCAACCAATGAATGGATAAACATATTATGGTATATACATACAATGAAATATTACTTGTAAGAAGGAATGCTGTATTAACACACAGGACAACATGGATGACTCTTTAAGAACTTATGTGAGTGAAGTAAGCAAATCTTTGAAGGACAAATATTACACGACATCACTGATATGACTTAAGTAAATTGAGCAGACCTATAGGATTAGTGTCTGGAAAATAGTTTATCAGGAAACTGAAATGAAGTAGAGTGTGGTGAGCCAATGATCAATATGGACAAAATCTATGATAAGGTGGAAGGGAGTCGTTGGCCAGTGGATGGGAGTGATTCTAATGCAGTGATATGTGGGTTTGATGGTGCTGGAGTGTGAGGGGGAGTAGGGTGGGGGCTTGGGTTGGACTATCCATGGTACTGGGGAGAGGGTTGAAGGAAGGAATGGTGAACTCTGGGTATTAGTAGATCTGTGGTTAAAACCACAATTGTGGGAATGTTCTTTTGGCAAATATGGCAAGGGAAGGTTACTGGTACAGGGCTTTGGGTGTGAGGGGATGTGCGGGATAAGGCAAACCTGGGGCATGCTTCATTGGAATATGAAAGTGTCCATCCTGTCATAGTGTGTTATCTCAGTGGGGGACACCCACACAATAAACAAGAGAATATTAAACTCCCCATGCTGGGGAGTTCTGCTGTGTTCTCATTTGGGGGTCAAGAATCTCTTGAATATATAAGTAGTGCTAAATAAAAGAAAACAGATCAATATGTCAAGTCCTCAATATTATTGCATCTAACTATGAAACTTATTCTTCAAAACTGAAACTTAGTGATTACCAAAGGTCCGAGAGGAAGGGAGTGGGAGGAATAGAGTAGATGGAAAATAGGACCTTGGAATTGTTCTGCATGATTTTGCAATGATGGATACAGGTCATTTTACATTTTGTCAAGAACTATAAAAGTGTATGGGGCAAAATGTAAACTATAATGTGAACAATTGTCCATGGTTAGTAGCAATGCATCAAAATTGGTACATCAATTTTAACTAATGTAGCATAAACATGTAAAATATGATTAATAGAGGACAGTGGGAGAAAGGGTGGGTGTTGGGTTATGGGATCCCCTATATTTTGTATGTGACTTTTCTGTAAACTAAAGTTTCTTTAATGATAAAGTAAATAAAATAAGACATTGGGTATATATACAGAAGAAATTGTCACTATCCATAAAAGATAACAGATCTTACGGTGAAAGTCACAATGAAAAATTTTTATTTTTTTACATTTTATTATTTTTTATTTTATTTAATTATCATTTTACTTTATTATTATTTTAATTTGTTTATTTTTTGTCTTGGGTTTGCGGGAGGTTTGGATCACAAAAGGGCCACAACTGTGGCAGCGGTGGATCTCTGGTGTGGGGTGTCGGTGATGGGGAGAAGTGAGAGGAGATGAGAACCTGGGGCATGCCTCTATGACATATGAATATGTTCAAGTGGTCATGAGACATTGTCTCAGTGGGTGGAGACCCAAACAATAGACAAAAGAATATTGAATTCCCAATTCTCAGATGTCCTGCTACCTTCTCTAAAAGAGAAGGAAGAATACCCCACATATGCAGTTGGTGCCTAGCCATATAAGACAGACCATTACACCAGGCCCTTGATATTGATTGTTATCCTTATGAACTTTATTCTTTTGAAATTGAAACTTAGCCTACTGTTATGTATTGCCTAAGAGTTACCTCATGAAAGCCTCCTTGTTGCTCAAATGTGGGTTCTATCTAAACCAAACTCAGAAAATAAGTTCCCTACCTTTCTCTGGCATAAGACATGTTTCCCAGGGCTCCTGCCTGGCACTGAGGGACTATTACAAAGCACCAACTAGTGATGCATTTGGAAAAAGATCTTGACCAAAAGAGAGAAATATTAAATACAAATGAAGTTTTATGGTTAAAAGATTTCAAAGTGAGTCAGGAGGTCAATCCAGAGGTTACACTTATGCACAGCTCAGCAGGGTCTCTTTGACTGTCCCAGTAAACAGTACCACAAACAGCAGGGCTCCTGTGGACTCTAGAGACTTCTAGACACTATAGGCAGTGCAGACAATCTCAGGAATTAATCACCCTGTCAATGGGCCTTACTTTGGAATATATGCTCCCCAATGTAAGAGTTAGACTCATTTACAATTTCCCTACACACAGCTTTTTGGCCTCTTTTATTTGGACCTATAATTAACATTATATTCATTAAATATATGTCCCAGAGATTTAAACTTTGGTATGTCCATATAACAGTTGATCCCTGAAACTCAACAGAATTGCACTTACTCTTCGGTTCATTAGAATCACCCAGGACAGCTAACAAAAGGATGATGATGGAAAATGCTCATCCCAAAAACACAGAGTATCTACAACTGCAAAGACAGTTCTATCCATCTGCTTCATGGGATCTAAGCCCTTCACAATGAGAAACAGAGTGGGCATCACCATCCCCAAATTTTCAAGATAGAGGAATGAAAAAAGATAAGGAGGGCCTGCAACTAGGACTAAATTATAATTATTATTATTCTAGCAAAGAAAGAACATGTATCATTGATACAAAGGCAGTGTCCACCAGAGGATCTGAGGAGAAAGAAGGAAGAGTAGTTGTAACATGAGGCATTTTTTGAACATGAGAATTGTCCAGCATGACATTGCAATGGCAGATACAGGCCATTATACATTTGCCAAAACTTATAAAATTGTGCAGCACAAAGGGTAAATTATAATATAAACTATAGATTATGATTAGTAGCAGTGCTTCAATGTGTGTTCATCAACTTTAACAAATGTATCAAACTAATGAAAAATGTTGAGAGGGGAAAGTGTGGAAGAGGCAGGCGGTGGGGTATATGGGAATTTCCTATATTTTTGATGTAACATTTTTGTGATTTAAAGCTTCTTTAAAAATGAAAAATTATAAATTAAAAAATTATTAGATAAAAAAGTATGTCAAACTAGATCAAAGACCTATATTTAAGAGCTAATGCTGTAAAACTCTTAGATGATAACATAGGGGCAAATCTTGGAAGAAAATATTTAAAAATCATTTATATAATTAGGGAACATATAATGAACTCTTAAAACTCAAAAAATGCAAACAACAGAATTAAAAAATGGGTGGAGGATTTGAATAGATATTTCTGCAAATATATATAAATGGCCAACATGAAAAACTTTTGAAAAATTTTAGTCAATAGGTAAATGTAAATCAAAATTACAATTACATGCCACTTCAAAGCCACTACCATATTCATAAAATAAAAGAAAATGAAACAGGAAATAAAAGTGTTGGCAGGGATGTTGTAGTAGTCAGCCAAAGGGGTGCTGATGCAAAGTACCAGAACTCTGTTGGCTTTTATAAAGGGTATTTATTTTGGGTAGAAGCTTACAGTTAATAGGTCTTAAAGAGTCAAACTCAAGGTACCATAAGAGGTACTTTCTCATCCAAGATCTGTTGCCACATGTTGACGCAAGATGATGGGCAATGTTAGTGAGGGTTTAGCCTTCCTTTTTCTTCTTAAGGCTCTATGGACCAACCTTCTTCCAATCTCAGCTGTAGGCTGGTATGAGGCTCATCTCTTTCCCCAGGGCTCATTTCTTTCTGGGCTCAGCTACTCAGTTTCTTCCTAAGGTCCGCAGTAAACTATCAGGCTTGTCTCTCTTCCCGGGGTCTCTGCCATGTCTAATGAATTGCCTTTCCTCCTCTGTGTGCTTCTTATCTGTATGCTTCTTCTCCAAGTCATTTTCTCTGTGAGGGGAGGGGACTCAACATCCTACTGATGTGACCAAATCAAAGCCTTAATCATAATTTAATTAATAAAAGTGAACCTCTGAATTTAATATTGTCTAATATGCCCAGAGCAATAGACCCATTTACAAACATAATCTATATTTCTTTTAGGAGATCATAAATAATATCAAACTGCTATAAATATAGAGAAATTGGAAATGTCATACACCACAGGTGGGAATGTAAAATAACACAGCCACTCTGGAGAAATGTTTGGTGATTCTTCAATAATTTAAACACAGAATTACCAGATAGCAGAGCAATTTCATTTCCAGCTGTATACTTAAAAAGAAATAAATACATGTGTTCACTACTATGTTAGTGTATATTATATTAATAATCTTCCATGAAATATCCAAAGGGAAGTATACTAAAGGAAAAAAAACTAGACAGAGTGTACTACATATTGTTTGACACCTTCTATACAAGATGTAACTACAAATAAATTAGAGAAACAGAAATAGATCAACAGTAATTTATGGCAGGGGAAGGATAAAGAGATTGGGAAGTATTCATAAGGAGTAGGAACTTTTTTGTTAATTCTTTGTTTTGTATGGTTTATGAAATGATTCAAAAAATTGATTTAAAAAAAGAAGTTAAAACAAGTGTTCAAACAAAAAGTTGTACATTGTTGCTTATAGCAGCATTATTATTCACAATAACCAAAAGGTGAAAGCAACATAAGTGTCCATCGACTTGATGACTGAATAAGCAAATGTGTTTATCCAAAATTCCTATACCTTTTTACATTTCCACCAGAAATATAAGAGGTTATAAATTTCTCAATAATATCACCAACACTTTTTACTCTTTCTTGTACAGCCATCCTAGCATATAAAAAGTAGTATCTGTAGTGGTATGATTTGTATTCTTATTGTAAAATTGTATAACTTATTTGGAGAAATGTGTATTCAAATGCTTTACCCATATTTTCTTTGGAAACCACTTTGGTAGTTCTTCAACGTGTAATGTGGAGTTACCATATGACCCCACAATTCCATTCCTAGGAACACAACGAAGAGAAATGGAATTATTTATCTACAAGAAAACTTGTAGGTCAGTTTACATAGAGGTATTTTTTTCAATAGATTCTATATATTAGAACAGATATAGGTTTATAGATATTTATATTCTAGAAAAGTCATTTTTATTTCCCAGGTTCCCATCTAGAACCCCATATTGTGTTTCCTTGTCATGTTTCCTAAGTCTCCTTTTGATTTTGATAGTTTCTCAAAACTCCCATGTTTTCAAGGACTTGACAGTATTGAGGAGCAATGGTCAGGTATTTTGTAGAAAAACCCTTACTGGAATTTGTCTGATGTTTTCCCCATGATGAAACTGCATTTATAAGTTTGGGGAAGGAACACCAAATATGTAAAGCACCATTTTCACAACAACATACCAAGGGTGTTGCTGGGGAATCACAGACACACTCAGCAATCATTTTCTCAGCCCTTGCCTTCCCCCATCCTTTTCTTTATGTGGTGATGTTTCAGTACATTTCCACTCCACAGTCTGAGGGAATAGTAAGGTCAAATTGAGTGGTCTGACTGTACCTTGAATGCAAAATTGAGAACAATCATCTTTAGTTGCTTATCAGAGAAGAAATCTGCACAATGGTCCTTTCTATATTCTTTTTGCTCAGTGGCAGGGCCCTCTTCCCCTGAGGAGTATAAATACCCAGCTTTTAGATAACATAGGTGTTCCTCATCTATGATGCAAAGAAGGGAGTACAGAGACACTATCTACCAACACTAATCCGAACTTTGTTGACCAGCCATTATGGTACCTCTTCCCCAATTTTTTTTTTTACCCTTTTTGATGTTTAAGTAATAAAATGGTCCTTGATTGAAAATTTCTGTTGTGTCTGACCTTGTGTTTCCATGATGTACCATGTAGCAACTCGCTCCATAGACAAATACAAGCAATATCACTTATTTCTGTTGATGTTGATGTTGATCCCCTAGCTGAGGTAGTGTTTGGCAGATTTCTCCACTGTAAAGTAATGTAAGTAAGTAAATATGTATGTGTGTTAAATTTATGAGCACTCCTTTCTTTCTGGCACTATAAGAAGATCCAAGCTCATTGTGTATATATCTAGTCCCAGTCCTGGAATCAGTCATTTCCCCAAGGACATGTCATTCAATCTAATAGGAATTGATATTAACAATCAAGATACGGCACTAGGTGTATTGATTGCTATTGATGTTTCACAGTTTCTAGGCTTTCTCAACAGCCTGAACAAAGAAATATATCTGTGTATACTAACCTGCAAGGATTGTGTGTGTGTTTACACACATCTATATATATGTGTAACCATGTGTTCAAACATGATATGAGTTCATACTGATGTCTATGACTAAATCATTACCATATATATCATAGGTAAATTTTCATAATAGCCAAAAGTGGGAACAACACAAGTGTCCTGCAATTGATCCATTTATCAACAAAATATAATGTATCCCTACAATGGAATATTATCCAACAGTAAAAAGAAATGAAGACTTACATATGTCACAACATGGAAAAATCTCAAAATTAGAATCCTAAGTGAAAGATATCAGATGCAAAGGCTATTTTTTTATTCTGTTTATATTATTTGCCCACAATAGGCATTTATATATATGTATATATTTAGAGAGAGTAGATTAGTGTTTGTTAGGGCTGGTAGAAGAAGGAGGTATGGAGGACGAGATATGACTTCAGCTAGGTAGGCGGCTCCTTTCTGGGAATTATGAAATAGTCTAATATTAGATTGTGATGATATTTTCACAACTCTGTGAAAATACAGGAATCGATTGCATCATATACTTTAAAAGAGCAAATTTTAAGGTGTGTGAATTCTATGTCAAAATATTATAAACTTACAAATTCTTTAATAGTAAATAAATAGATACATGGAAAAATAAATATTTCTTAGCCATGGGGTTAGGAAATTCAAACTTTTTTAAAATTTCAGTTTGTAGATGCATTCACATAGTGATTATTCTTTTCTATTTGAATCAGACTCATTCTAACAATAGTGCAATTAAGAGTTCCATAGATACTGAACAATCCTTTGATATAATTTAATAAGTTTATGTAATAAAACCCTCAACAGAATATGATTTCATGGATACTATATCCATATATTAAAACATCTACATCTATCAATATCTCTATCTATTTCTCAATCTATCTATCAAATCACTTTTATTTATTAGACTTAAAGCCAACATCTTACTTGAAGGGGAAAACCTAGAGATATTTCTACTAAGATCAGAAACAAGTCAAAGATCTAAACCTGTCTGCTCTACCAAGGTCTTTCTTTCCCTAACACTTGTGGAATTCCCATACAAGTTACCAGACTCCTGCAACTCTTAGTATGTGAGCTCTTTCGTCCCCAGTGCAAGCTCTGTACTTCTCCATTGAGCTATGTTGGGATCAAAATCATATCATGATGAACGTATGTTGAAGTAGATTGATTCCTAAGGAGAATCAGCATAAGCTTGTGAGGCAACTGCCCTGAGTACAGGTATTAAAACATTCTTTTTATTCAAGTAAAAGGTGGTTCTAAGAGGGGGGACAACCTCTGCTGATAGGAGAAGTCCAGGGGAATTTATGGGATCTATATTCTCAGTCTCAACTCTGTCTGCAAAAATATCTCCATATCATATCTCAGAGAATTAACCCATCATTATGAACACTCTTAAAGTAACTGTGAGTTAGAGCCCTTACAAGCAGGTTCTGGGCTCATAAGTGCCTGATATGTACAGGAGGTACCTCTTATGGGGGTACTTTCATATTTTCCACTCCTATTGTGGGATAGACATTCTAGAACATTGTTGTTGTTGTTGTTCTTTTACTTTCTTTGATACATTCAATAAAGCCCTGCCTCCTGGAGCACAGAACAAGAGAATAAATGGAGATAGTGAATTTGGAGTGGCAATGTTCAAGCTACTTTATTATTTCTACCATTTTATGTTCAGTATAGTCTTTTTTACTTTATTGTAGTTCTTCAACTGTTTATGTCTTTACCTTTTCATTGTGTGTCTGTCCTCACTGCAATGAAAACTTCTATGGGAACTGTATCATATAGACTATACCCGGCCATAACAACAGCATCTAGAACAGTACCAGATCCATTGAAATGTATGAAAAAGTATTTCTGAATATATCAGTGAATTCTTTCAGTCCTTCATATATTAAAAAGGTAAGAATAAGTAAGAGTTTAGAACATTCATTACAAAGTAGAAATATTTTAATTAATTAGATTATGATAATAGGCATATCAAAGCATACAAGACAAAATAAATTGATGGAATACTTACAAAATATAAATAATATTTGTCTAAAAAACAATTATAAGTATGGGTTTTGGTCTTGAATACTAATTCAATAAAAAAACATTAATGGCAATGAAAAAGTCCATCTATGTGAATATTAAAATTTTAACAATTAAAATTGCCCAGAAAGAAAATATCAACTATTAATATTAAATATGTTACAATATAAAAAGAATACTACATATTTAAGTCAAAAGAATTGCTGGCAAAACCATTAAAATAAATGTTTATACTTATATATTAGCAAAGACAATTAGAATAAATGAAAGATCCTTTGCTTTAAAAAATTAAGAAAGAACAAGAAACTATATGGAAAGCATCATAAAAGGAACTATAAAGAGAAAGCCAGAGATAAGTGAGAAATTTTAAAAATTATATTATTTCATACACCTAGAATGGGTTTATGATATTTAATTCTAGTGGAAAGGAGACGTGGTACCTAGTTAGCCTTTTAGACATTATAGAGGATTTCATGCACAAGAGAAATTAGGCAAGCAGACTAAATCATATTGTTTCATGAACTCTATAGCTCACATTCTTTCTTTACCAGTCTCCTTATTCCACCTACTTGCCATGATTCTATGATGCATACCTTTATAAAAATGCCAGTGTCATTATCAAAGATGCCACCCTTCTGTGCAGAAGGCAAGAGAATGTCTTTTCCCTCAATTCTCTGGTATATTTTAAAGGGCCCAGATGACAAGAGTCTTACAACCTGTTTAATATATGCAATTAATATCAGTATCTAGTTATATGCCTCTCTTCACTGAAGACAGACATAGACGATACTTTGCAATAGCTAGACTTCTGATTACAAACCAGAGAAATTCAAGTAAAGCACTCCAGATCAAATTAACATATCACCTGAATAAACAGGTTGTCACATAGGATCCACAGAAAGTGCAAGAGCTTGAGCTCAGTAGCTGGACAAAGGGAACAACTTGATGTAAGGAAACACATATAACATAGTTCACTATCTCCTTCTCTCTTCTCTGCTACTTTTTATGCATGGATTTAATTCCCCTCTATGTCTCTGAAGTCTAGGTTCTCCCTTATCAGCAGTCAATATGCAAGGAAATATGTCAACAATTCCAAAGGTATGGAGGGCAGAATGACTTTGTGTAGGTTCCTACACAGTCACTGGGAAGAGTTCTGATTGGTCAATTTTGAGTATGTCATCCACTGTTGAACCAATCTACCGTGACCAGGTATATGCAGTCACATTGCATATAATGACAAAGTGCATGGTAAGGGATAAGACTGAAGAAAAGTTGATGGATAATGCATGAGGGGTTGAGTAGAAAAAGCAATCCATCTATATTGATCAGATTAAGCTAAACCGAAAAATACAAAACTCCTATGATTCAAAGACTTCGGAGTTTTAATGAATACTATAGGACACGTGTTTCAAGTTTAATGGTCCACACTAAACAATTATTCAAGGACAGTTGGCTTTACCATTTTCTACTTGTGACTTCCATGGTTGTTCTGTTTTTCATCAGATAAGCCGTCAAAGAGAAAAGAAGTGGGAGTCCAG
This sequence comes from Tolypeutes matacus, assembly GCA_026826555.1. NCBI lineage: Eukaryota > Metazoa > Chordata > Mammalia > Cingulata > Chlamyphoridae > Tolypeutes > Tolypeutes matacus. The sequence goes on from JAKSZT010050948.1 coordinate 891,874, forward strand.
GAGATGTCCTCTTAAGCAAGAGAGTTAAAATCATCACACATTGCTTTCTTTCCCACCTCATTGTCAAGAACAATATCATATTTCATTCAAGCTGCAATAGGGGCTGCAGAATATAGCCACATCCTAGCTATAATTGTATTATCATCAAAATAGGGAAGAATGGAATTTAATAGAGATTTATAGGTCATGCACAATACAATCACAATAATTTTTTTGAAAGATAGAAGGATATATAATTTACTAATTGTCAAGAAATACAATTTTATTACACACAAAAAAATGTTTGCACTCATTCCTCACAAAATCTTCACTTTGGGAATTACTCCAACTGAAGCTACACACTGAAGTTATTAATACAGCATTGTTTATTTGTGTAAAATAATCTTCGTACATAGTAATAAAAATGATAAGCTAAGATACATTAAACAGAAACCTTCTGGTTCTTTTCCTCTACATCCTTACAGAGCAACTGATGACTATCTGCAATAAAAGAGTTGTTTCTGATTTTCCATATCAAGCATCTTATTCTTTGTTGGGGTAGAAATCCTGTTTGAGAAACCTGAAGGACACTTGCTGGTGATGGTCTTTGGCAAATACACTAGCAGGCTGAGTTTATTTCCATTGAGTACTTTTGTGATTTACAGGTAGAAGAAGTCACAGTACAGAATGGACTACCCCAGCCACCTCATCAATGAGGTCAAGAAAGCCCTCAGAGTAGAAGTGCCAGATCCAGTTGACAAGATACAAAGCACAGGAGGCCCAGGAAGAACAGGTAGTGTATGTTGATAGTCTCCACCTTGCTCATCTTCCTAATCATAAAGTGCTGTGTGAGGATAGGCACCAACTCAAGGTGGATAGAAGCCATGAAGTGATTTAAGGGGTGACAAAAAAATGATTCAATTTAGATAGTAGGATATAAAACAAACACCTCACATGGTATAAGGAGAGGATTGATGAAAGTAGGGGAGCACTGAAAATGGAGAATAATTTTACAAGAATATTTTAGTTCATAAAGAAACTCAAAGGATGGGAAATAAGGAAGTTTACATGGAAATAGAAAGAAATTAGTGGAATTAATTAATATTAAGAAATAGCCAACATGATATGGTGACTGGCCAGAGGAGATGTATTAAAAATATGGAGAATGTAAATATTTCAGATTTTTAATGTGGCTGACTTATTCTGTGATAACATTGAGAGTTAAAAATACAGAAAAATTTGCGGCTAATTCTTATTTTCTCCCACCTGTATGATTGCAATAATATCTCAACAGTTCTCCCTGATTCTACTCTTATAAAACCTGAAGTGTATTGTGCTCTTTTGTCATATTACCTCTCTCTGATATTTTATTCAAGGGGACCTATGGAAGAAAAAGTGATGAATCTGATTAACGACTTAGATTAAATTATATGGGTGTAAATTACTGGGTCCCTAAGAATCCCCAGAGTCTTCTATATGCTTGGTTCCATTCTTGGACCTGAGCATGTATCAGTAAACAAGACAAATGTCCTTTTTTCAAGGAATTCATGATAAGGAGAGAAAGTCAAATTTTGGAAAAACAACTTACATTTATTATATGAAAGGTAAAAATAAAAGTTATACTGGAGGGCTGTAGGAACACTGCATTCGAAATACCTAACTCTGCTTGTGGGTATAAAGAGTACCTTTTCATAGGATATGAAATGCAAGTTGACTCTAAAAGATGAACACAAGCTCAGCAGGCAAACATTGTGATCAATATATAGGGTTCAAAGATTACTGTGCCTGTTTACATAGTACCTCAGAGTTTTAGATGTTTGTTGAAACTTCAATAAATAAATAGAGTAAATGTGAATGCATAATTTATTTTACATAAGATTAAGAAAAAGATTCATGACTATTTTCTCTCTATTAGTCTTTATTCTGTCATCATGTCATTTTCCCATCATCACCTTCTAGGTCTAAAAACTCTGAGACCCAGTATACAACATCCCCTTTTACAAATTTCTCAGCTTTTTTTCTCCCTCTTATGTGAATACCTTTAAATAAAGATTGATATTTTGGAGGGCAAAAATGAGGCCTTTAATATATATACAATCTTGCCAATGCATAAACTCTAGGTCATTTCCAAGTTACATAATTTGTGATTAAGAAGTGGTGTTTTATTCATTTCAAATTTAGTGTTTTCAGATTTGATAAAAAGATATGGCTTGACCTTATTTCCTACAACAATTATAAGACTGTGAATGTCTTATACAGTCTTTCCTTATTAAAGAATCACTCTACTCTCCAAAGTTGGAGAGGATGGGATAAAACATAGAGGAGTGGCCAAGAGGTTAGTGCTTCCCAGACCATATTCCATAGAGAGCGAAACTTCACCACAGCACTAATCCAAACAGAGACAGCCTCAGTTAGGTTTTAAATAACAATATGATGAACAGATCATTAAATTTTAAAAATGCAACATGGTGTGGAGAGAAGACATCCATACAACGAATAAGGGGGCTATTTAAGACCTAAAGATGAATTTCACAGAAAAATGAGAATGGCAAGCTGTGCTACCTGAATAATTTAAATGCAAACATTCATATATCTTAAGAACATTTTCTTTAAAGAAAAAGCAACCTACTGTGATTTTCCCCCATATTAAAAGGGAAGCAGTTATTAATGTGCCCTGTTTGTTGGCGTGCATCTTTAGTCAATCAGAATCACAAGTCATCCGTTAGTCCTTCATTCAAATTGATTTATTCATGAGATGAATTTTCTGACCTTGAAATCTACAAACTACCTTTAAGTAGTCATTCTTTCATTTTTATAATAGTAAATGGCAGGAAATCACTTTGCTGTTGTGAAGAGTTTCTTATTTCCTAGACTTTTACTTATTTTATTAGAATATTAAAGTCAAAATAATATTCCGCATGGTGATTTATATGAAATTCTCTGAGATGTTGATTGAGAGAATGGATTCTGGTATTATACTTGTAAGTCACCTATATCACTAGCTTCTTGAACCTGGCATATTATTTGATTTTGCCATGTCTTTAGCTCTTCACGTAAAACATGTGTAATAACGGTACCTCCTTCACTTATAAAGCATTAAATGAGTTAGTACAGGTAAGGTCATTAACATGGTATTTAGCACAAAATGTTTTAAAATTGTCAGCAATAAATATATGCTTTCAATTAATCAGTCCTCTCCATTCTCCTTCTTGTCTCTATGTTAGTCAATGTTAAAACAGGAAAATTCCTTTAGTTGTAGAAAATTAAACTCAACTTGTTTTGAGGGAACTGAGTATATTTAAACACTAATTTGTACTCATTTTATTTAACTTAGTCAAAAAATTAAAATGGCACAAGTGTAATAAAATACATATATATATTATATAGAAAGTTCTCTCATAAAGTATAACAAATATATATTACTAATGCAGGGTGTTAATGATTGGGTGGGTTGGGGGAAAATACATCAAATGTTAGATATTGGCTAATGTGTAGTAGTATTTCAACTATGCTCTTTCAGTTTGTAACAAATGTTTCACAACAATGCAAAGTGTTGGTTTTGGAGTGATATATGGGAGTCCTGTATGATGATATGCATGTTTGTTTTGTAAGTTCACAACTTTTACTATACACTTATTGCTTATGTATGTTCATGTATGAATGATATACTTCAATAATTTTTAATGAAAAAAAGTAAAACAAATAAAAAGAACCTTGCTTAGCTAGATTTATCAAGAAAAAAGTGAGAATAATCCAGTTAGTAAAATCAGACATGAAACAGTGGGCATTACTAAGGACATTACAGAAATAAAAAGGATTATAAAAAAATACCATAAACAATTATATGAAAATAAATTAGACAACTAAGATAAAATGGAAAAGAAAGACACAACTACCAAAAGATGCAAACTACTGAAGTTGACTGAAGAAGAAAGAGAAAATCAGAATAGACTTCTAATAAATTAAAAAAATTACTCTCAAAGAAAAATGCAGGGACAGATGGCTTCACTAGTGAATTCTACCATCCATTAAAACAAAAAAAGTAATACCAATTCTTTGCAAATTCTTCCAAAAAATGATGAGAAGGGAATACTTCCCAACTCACTCCAAGAGGCCAACATTACACTAAAGCCAAAACTTGACAAAAACATCACAAGAAGGGAAAGCTACAGATCATCTTATGAATATAGATGTGAAAATCCTCAGCAAAATATTAGCAAACTGAATCCAGCAATATATAAAAGTGGGATTTATCCCAGGAATGCAAAGTTAATATCCAAAAATCAATTAATGTAATATACCATATCAAAAGATTAAAAAACAAAAACTACATGATTATCTCAGCGGATACAGAAAAAAATAACATTTAACTAATCTAACACCAAAAAACGTGTATATAAATGTTATGTACGAGACAATGTGTGTGTGTGTATATATATATATTTGTATTTATAATATATATAGTTTTTCTATTTGTATGCATATATAATACATGTATTTGTGGGTATATATATGTGTGTGTGAATATATCATATAACTTCAAATTTATCTTGAGGTGTATAACATTGTAGTTATCTTTTTAAATTTTATTTTTAAAAGATTTTTAGATTACATAAATGATACATAAAAAAATGAAGAGAATTCCCATATGCCCCACTCCCTCCCCTCCATACTTTCCCACATTAACAACATCCTTCATTAGTGTAATAAGTTTGTTACAATTGATGAACACATATTGGAGCATTGCCAATAAGTGTGGATTATAGTTTACATTATAGTTTAAACTATTTCCCATACTATTGTGTAGGTTATGACAAGATACGTAATGTCTTGCATCTGTCATTGAAACTTCATTCAGGACAATTCCAAAGTCCCAGAAATGACCCCATATTACAGCTATTTTTCCCACTTAAACTCCCTTTAGAAATTCTGGTGCCACTGCATCCACATCAATGATAAAAGTTCTTACATTGCTAGAATAACAATAAGTCTATAGTAGAATAATAGTAATTCTAGTCTAGTATATCATTCATTCCCCAATCCTGAGGATTTGGGGATGGTGATGACCACTCTGTCTCTAATTGAGAGAGGAATTAGATCCCATGGGGAAGATGGATGGGACTATCTTCCTTGCAGTTGTAGATTATCTTTGTTCCTTGGGATTATAGTTGTCCATCATCATTTCCTTGTTCTTTGTCCTGCATGAGTCCAATAGATGTTGCAACTCTGTTGAGATGGGCCAGACAGGCACATTTAAAGCCCAAAGATTTGAGTCTCTAGGTCATAAATCTATCAACTCTAGTATTAACTACAGGTTCAAAAAATGGGCAGAACCATGTAGGGAATCCTCAGCTGAGTGTAACTCTGTCACAATGAGGAACAAATTCCAAAGTAGTGCCCACTGATAAGAAACCAAACTCCTGAGCTCTCAGCCCACCCTATAGTGTCTGGATGTCTCCAAAGCCCTCAGGAGCCCCACTATTTGGTGCAATATTTACTTCGGTAGTCAATGAGATCCTGCTGAGATGTTCCTAAACGTAACCTCTGGAAGTAATGCATTTATATGCTGAGTTTGGCTTAGAGAGAGGCCACATTTGAGCAAAAAGGAGGCTTTCACGAGGCAACTCTTAGGCACCCCACAACAGTAGGCTAAGTTTCAATTCCAAGAGCAAAGGTTCATAAGTACAGTCATCAAATCATGGGCCCATCAATGGTCCATCCTCCTCAACTAGTCACTGCCCCTGCACACAGGGGATTCTTGGTGTCCCATTGAAGAATGTGGCAGAACTCCTCAGGATGAGAATTTGATATTCTTTCAGTTACTGTGTGGATCTCCACCCACCAGGAGAGTGCCTCATGAACAGTTGAACTCTTTAATATGCCTTATAGATATGTCCCAGGTGAACTATCTCCCTTACATACCCCATCCCTGAAACCCCACACCAATGATCCTCTTCTGGGACTGTTGTAACCCTTTTGTGATCCAAAACTTCTTCAAAAATGAAACCAACAAAATAATGAAATAAAACTAATAAAATGATATACTACTCATATTTTTTTAAATGACAAATAAAATACAAAAAATTAAGAAGAATTTGAAATAACAAAAATTAGTTGAAAAATAAATTTTGGCATTTTGCATTTCGTTACTGTAAGATCTGTTGTCTTGTATGTACGGTGATATTTTCTCCCATTTATTCCCCCAGTATCTTTTTTTTTTTTTCATTTTATCTTAAAAGAAGTGTTATGTTACAGAAAAATCACCTACAGAATATAGGGGATTGCTATATACACAACATCCTACCCCTTTTACCCTTTCTTTTATTAATAACATTTTACATGTGGGTGGTAAATTTGCTAAAATTGATGTACAAATATTGAAGCATTGCTACTAACCATGCTCAATGATTTTTATAATGGTTTACATTTTGGACCATACACTTTTATAAATTTTGACAAAATTTAACATGGCCTGTATCATTTCAAGATCAAGTAGAACAATTCCAACACCTTCAAAATGCCCCATGTTCCATCTATTCTATTTCTCCCTTCCCCTCCCTTCAGGACCCATGGTAACCACCAAGTTTCACTCCTTGAAGAACAAGATTCATAGTTATTTGCAACAACATTGAGGTCTTGACATACTGGCCTGTCCTCCCCTATTAGGTACTGTCTATGTTCTTGAAAGACACCTGCCCCTCTATTTGGGAACATAGCAGGGCTCTCCAGGATGGAATTCCAGCACCTTCCTGTTCATTGTGTGGGTCTCAACCCACTTATAGAAGGCATTATGACAGGATGGAAACTCGCATATTCCCTGGAAGCCTGCCCCAGGTGTGCCCTGCCCAACATGGACCCCACATCCAACACTCTAAACCAGCAACTCTCTCCTGCCATATTTGCCAAAAAACATTTCCAACATTGTAGTTTCAACCATGTAAGCACAAAACCCCAGAGTTCACCTGCTCCTTCTCCTGACCCTCCCCCCAGTTCCATGGATAGTGCAAGTCTCCCACCCTAAGCCCCTCATGGACCAGCACTGCCCAACCCAATAGTATCACTGCATCACTGTCTCACTCATCCATTGCACAAGTACACCCCTCCACCTCATCATGTATTTTACTCATATGGTCATTGGCTCACAACCCTCTACTCCCTTTCTGTCTTCTGTAAACAAATTTTCCAGACTTTAGCTCTAGAGGCTGTTCAGTTTGCTTAATTCTTATCAGGGTTCATATAGTATTTGTACCTGGCTTGCTTCACTCAACATAAGGTCTTCAAGGCTCACCCATGTTAACCCATGTGTTAATAATGCATTCTTTCTTAAAACTGAGTAATATTCCATTGCATGTATATACCAGAGTTTCCTTATCCATTCATCTTTTGATGGACATTTGGGATGATTCTGACTTTTGGCAATAGTGAATATTGCCTCTGTGAATATTAGGGTGCATATATCTGTTTGTGTCCTGGCTTTCAGTTCTTCCAGGTATACTCCCAGTAATGGGATTGCTGGATCATATGGCAGTTCTATAGTTAGCTTCCTGAGGAACTGCCAGACTGTCCTCCACAATGGTTGCACCATTCTGCCTTCCCAACAGCAGTGGTTTTTAGCCATTTGTATTTCTTCTTTGGAGAAGTGTCCATGCCCATTTTTATAATGGGTTGTTTGTCTTTTTATTTTTGAGGTGTTGGATTTCTTTATATATGCTGGATATTAGGCCCCTCTCAGATATATGGTTACCAAATATTTTCTCCCATTGAGTAGGCTGCCTTTACACTTTCTTTACAAACTCCTTTAAAATGCAAAAGTTTTTACTTTTGAGGAAGTCTCATTTACCTATTTTTTCTTTCATTGCTCATGCTCTGCGTGTAAAGTTCATGAAACCCTTTCCTAATACAAGATCTTGTAGATGTTTCCCTACATTATTTTCCTATGGTCTTGGCTCTTATATTTAGATTTTTGATCCAGCTTGAATTAATTTTTGTATAAGGTGTGTGAGATGGTATTCTTCTCTCAATCTTTTGGATATGGATATCCAGTTCTCCAAGCACCATTTGTTGAAGAGGCATTCTCCCCGAGTTGAGTGGGCTTAGTGGTTTTGTGGATTCAGAGGTTTCACTTTTACTTGATTAAACACGATTAAGGCTTTGATTGGGCCTCTGAGGGCGGGGACTAACAGAAAAACTGCACTGCAGAAACGAGAGACTGGAGTTTTTAATCCTAGAACCCAGGGAACTAAATACACAGAAAATCAATACTTGAGAATGTTCCATTAGACATGGCAGGGGCCCCAGGAAGAGATAGGAGCTGTTTGCCTGATAGGTCACAACTGGCCTTGTGGAGAGAACAGAGCACCTGAGCCCAGAGGGAAATGATCCCTGGGAGAGAGATGAGAATTACTCCAGACTACAACAGATATTGGAAGAGCTGGGACCATGGAGCCATAAAAGGAAGAGGAAGGCTGGCTGAGGGGAGCCGTCCTACTCCAACACATAGCAACAGACTTTGGTGAGGGAAGTAACTTACACTTTACGGCCTGGTAACTGTAAGCTTCTACCCCAAATAAATACTCTTTAGAAATATCAACCAATTTCTGGATTTTTGCATCAGTACCTCTTTGGCTGACTAATATAACTGTATATGGCTCTATCTATATCAGAATTCTCAATTCAGTTCTATTGGTCAGTATGTCTATCCTTGTGCCAATACCTTGCAGTATTGACAACTATAGATTTGTAGTATCTTTAAAAGTCAGGTAGTGTGATTCCTCAGATTTTGTTTCTCTTTTTCAATATATCTTTGCATATTAGGGGCCTTTGCATTCCAAATATATTTCATAGTTAAGCTTTTCCAATTCAGTAAAAATTGAAGTGGTACATTTTATTGGGATTGTGCTAAATCTATAAATCAGTTTGGGTAGGATAGACATTTTAGTGAAGTTTAGTCTTCCTATCCATGAACAGGGAATATTCTTCCATTTATTTAGGTCTTCTTTGATTTCCTTTAACAGTGTTGTATAGTTACTGCATACAAGTTGTTTACATCTTTAGCTAAAATTATTCCTAGATATTTGATTCTTTTAGTTTCTATTGAAAATGGGATTTTTTTCTTGATTTCCTCCTTGGTTTACTCATTATTCCTCTACAGAAATGACACTAATTTTGCCACATTAATCTGATAACCTTCCACTTTCCTGAATGCATTTATAAGCTCTAGAAGATTTATTGTAGATTTCTCAGGACTTTTGAAGTATAGGATCATATCTGCAAACAGTGAAATTTTTACTTCTATCTTTCCAATTTGGATGCTTTTTATATCTTTTACTTCCCTGAGTGCTTGAGCAAGTGCATCTAACACTATGTTAAATAAGAATCGTGGCAGTGGGCATCCTTATCTTGTTCCAGATCTTAGAGGGAAGGCTTTTAGGATTTCACCATTGAATATGATGTTAGCTGTGGGTTTTTCATATGTACCCTTTAACATGTTGAGGAAGTTTCCTTCTATTCATATCTTTTGAGTGTTTTTATCAAAAAAGTGTGCTGTATTTTTTCAAATACTTTTTCTGCATCAATAGAAATTATCTTTTTTCCCCCTTTGATCTGTTAATGTGGTGTATTACATTGATTGATTTTCTTATGTTGATCCATACTTTCATACCAGGGATGAAACCCACTTGTTCATGGTGTATAATTCATTTGAAGTGCTGTTGAATATGATTATCAAGTATTTGTTGAGGATTTTAGCATCCAGATTCAATAGAGAGATTGGTGTGTAGTTTTCCTTTCTTGTGGCATCTTTATGACCTTGGTATTAGGGTGATTTTGGCATCATAAAATGAGTTAAGCAATGTTCCCTCTACTCCTGTTTTTTGAAATAGTTTGAACAGTATTGGTATTAGTTCTTTCTGGAATTATTGATAGAATTCACCTTTTGAAGCCATCTGTTGCTGGGCTCTTCTTAGTTGGGAGGATTTTGATGACTAATTTAATCTCATTACTGGTGATTGGTATGTTGAGTTCATCAATTTCTTCTCTCCTCATTGTAGGCTGCTTGTGTGTTTCTGAAAATATGTCCATTTCATCTACGTTATCCATCTTGTTGGCATAAAATTTTTCAAAGTATCCTATATGATACTCTATTTCTGTGTGATCAGTGGTGAAATCCCTTTCCTCACATCTTATTTTATGTATTTGAATCATTGCTCTTTTTTGCTCTTTTAGTCTAACAAACTGTTTGTCAATTTTATTAATCTTCTCATAGAAATAGCTTTTGGTTTTGTTTATTTTTTCTAGTGCTTTCTTATTTTCAATTTCATTGAACTCAGCTCTAATCTTTGTTATTTCCATCTTTCTACTTCCTTGGGGGTTAGTTTGTTGTTCTTTTTCTAATTCCTCAAAGTGTGCAGTTAGGTCTTTGATTGTAGCTCTTTCTTATTTTTAATATAGGCATTTTTGTCTATGAATTTCCCTCTCAGAATAGCTTTTGCTGCAATTTATATGTTTTAGTACATTGTGTTGTCATTTTCATTCATTTCAAGGTGTTTTTTTTTTTTTTTTTTTTTTTTTTTGCAATTTTCTCCTTGAAGCACTGATTGTCTAAGAATGTGTTGTTTAACTTCCATATCTTTGTGACTAATCTGCTTCTCCACCCCTCATATTTTGAACTATCCCCCATTTTTGAATGCTGGTTTTGGTTGATACAGAATTCTTGTCTGGAAGTTTATTTTTTCTTTTAGTACCTTAACTATGTCATACCACACCTTCTTGCATACATGGTTTCAGATGAGAAATCAGTGCTTCATCTTATTGAGCTTCCCTTGTATGTGATGGATCTCTTTTGCTGCTTTCAGTATTCTCTCTTTGTCCTGAGAATTGGCAATTTGACAAGTATGTATCTTGGCATAGGCCTGTTAGGATTAATACTGTTTGGGGTGCACTGTGCATCCTGGACATGTATGTCCATGTCCCTCAATAGAGTTGGGAAATTTTCAGCAATTATTTACTCTAATACTCCTTCTGCTCCCTTTCCCTTCTCTTCTCCCTCGGCAATGCCTATAATTTTTATGTGTGTTTCATGTTGTCATTTAAGTCCCTAAGTCTCTGCTGGATTTTTTCTATCTTTCTATTTATTCTACTGTCTGATTTCAGATGTACTGTCTTCCACCTCACTGATTCTTTCCTCTGCCTGTTCAAATCTGGTGTTATGTGCATCCAGTATATTTTTTTATTTCTTGTATTATGCATTCATCACCTTCATATCCATTATCCCTTTATGTATGTTTACAATTTCTTCAATATGTTCTTCCAGTGTCTTCTTAATATCCTTAATCTCTTCCTTCACGTCATTAAGTTGATTCATGATATTTGTTTGGACATTTTTGATTAGTTGTTCCACATTCTACATCTCTTCCTGTTTTTTGATTTGTTTGTTAGACTGGACCATAGAGTAGAAAATAGAAATATGAGAAACTTTTGTAATGTTGTGCATACATCTGCAATTCCATCCCTTTGATAAAGCAAAGCAAATACTGATGAAAATTCTCAAAATCAACTTGTACAGAATTCTTTACAACAACCAAATATTTGAAACCACTTGTGGAGAATTTAACAAATAAAAAGTTTGTGAATTTTTTTGGGAAGAACTAGTGCATGGTGTTGTAGCAGGACCCATTCCTTTCTCTGCAGTTTTGCAGTATTTTTGAAAATCAGCCACTTGGCAACAATGGAAGCTGTTTAACAGAACAACCTTGCAATCACCAGAGGGTTGCAATGGTATTTGGAGTGCCAAAGGATGTCTATCCCACCCAGCCACAACAGCATTGATATTATTTGACCTGTCTGGCAACTCCATGGAAAATTCCATTCATAGGGTGTTGTTATTACTTTAACTGAGCTGGAGCTCAGTTTGTATAAATAATCCTATCCCCAGGATAATTGTCTAAGAAAGACAGCAGCAATTTTTAACATCACAACTGCCTGCTTCTGCAATACCCAATGGAGAAAGCAAGAGCCTGGCCCAAAACTTCAATGGAAGAGCTTAAGAATTAGATGTCCTCAGGGATTTGAAAAGTTATAGAATATCCCTTGAGATCTACAGGGCCTGTCCATGTACAGGGATGTGCACTTGCCTAGGAAAGACCTGGGAAGGCCCCAGTCTTTCATTCTTGATGGACCTAGAGCTCTTCACATGCAGAGGGAGAACATTTAAGTAGAATTATGAACTGCCTGAGCATGGAAAGTATGCTTAAACATACACACTGTCCCAGCCCAGCTTCTGGAAGGCATGGGTCAGGGAAGCTGAAAGACCAAAGAATGTGCTTGGCACAGAGTCAGACATGAGCTTTATTGGGATTTAAGGACAGGAGAGGACCTCTGGCAGCAGCAGACTGAAAAATGAAAGTAGTGCTCCCCCCAGAGGCTGGAAAATGAGGAGCAATATAAAGAGTCTCAGAACAAAGATATTTCAAACCAGTTTTTTCTAGGGTCACATGAAGCACATAAATGGGGTCTTGTGGTGTTACTGTAAGAAGGAAGTTTACAGCCTGGAGAAAACTACAGTCTATGATATCATCAGTATATTTTTTTTCAATTCTGGAAAAGTTACAAGTTAACACAATATTATCAATATAATGAAATAAAGTTACAGGTTTCTTCCACACGGCCAGGTCCTTTGCCAGGAGGCCATGACAGATGGTTGGGCTATGTGCATAGCCTTGGGGAAGCACTGTGAAAGTCCATTACTGGCCTTCCCACATGAAGGCAAAAGCAGACTGTCTTGACTTCTCTAAGGAGATAATAAATAAAGCAAGATCCAAATAAAATGATAGTGACATAATAGGGCACTAATTTTTTGTAACAAATCAACAATGTTTGGGACCGCTGCACACAGTGGTGGTGTTACTTTAATTCATGATAATCTACTGTTATGTGCCATGTTCCATTGGACTTTCATAATGGCCATACACGGCTATTAAAACGACTGTAGGTAGTTATTATTATTCCCATCTTTTCCAGTTCTTTTATTGTAGCCATAATTTCTTGAGGCACTCCCAGGTGTATGTACTTTTTAGTTGCTACAATTCTTCAGGGTGAAGTCACCTTCACCAGAGACCACTTAGACTTTACTTTTAGCACTTCCTTTATTACTCTTCATTGAAGCCAAAATTCCCCTATGGTAGTTTGCAATGTGACATTTTGGAGAATGTCAATTCCTAAACTAAAATCAGGTATAGAGGAAATATACAACGTATGCTTTTGGGTAGGTAAACTTCCAATTTGTAAAACTAAATTTTGAGTTTTTAGCATAAACAGGTTTTGCCCTGTGGAATCGTGATACTCTGCCACGAATTAAAGTACATTTAGTTCCTGTGTCTACTAAGGATAGCATCTTTTGTTGGTTGGTAGGGGACCAATAATTGGTTAATTTTACATGTGGCCTCTGATCCCCTGGGTCGCTGGTTATTGTTCTCACCCGGGATCTTGACCCTTCTCCTAGGGTAGGAGGAAGAGTGCTTACAAAGCTTCTAACAGGTTCCTGGATTTGGAGCTGCAGTTCTCTATTTATTTTTTCTTTTCCCCCAGCACTCTGAGGGGTCTGTTTGTTAAATATTCTTTTTTTTTTTTTTTTTTTTTTTAGGAATCTTGCTTCACAGCCTTGCTAGAACAGCATTATGCTGTCACTTTATTGTTTCTAGCTCAGTGCCCAGGACAATAAGATCTACCCACATTTGCTTGTAGGACACAAAATTAAGGCCCCCATGCCCTTGGGGTACCTTCCCTGCCCTCTCGACTCCTGCCCCTTTTTGGCAACCTTTCTGATTCACCTAAATCTGCTATAGCCTGTGCAGCTTGTGACACAGGTTGCCCTACTAGGGGACTTAAAATTAACACCAATGGTCTATAATAATGATTGGGAACAGTGTGCAACATGGTATCTTTCATTCTTGTAGTAAAAGCTTTGGCATCAGGCCCTACAATGTTGGCAGCATAAATAGCATGTTTTATCCCCACCCCCTACAAAGCATCCTGTAACTCTTCCATAGATTACCAATGGTGGGTGGCAGAGTGTATATCTCCTTCATTAGGCCAGGCAGCTTTGCATCCAGCAACTAACCGTACTAATACTATTGCTGTCCTTGTTTTGCCAAAGGTGGTATATAAACACTGGTGTAAAGAAGGGTGGGTGGTGATAGATGCTAATTTACTTATTTCCAGCCCCCAAAGTACAACTCCTTCTGCTTCACTGTCTTATAACCTTAGAAGCCAGTTAAGGCAGGGTCTATCTAGATTTCTGCCGATATCTTTACCCCAAATCTCCCAACTCAGCAGCAGTTTAGTTCCTCATAGTTAATATGTAACTTTTGTTCTGGGGGTGGGAGATACTGAACCCCAGGGGGCTGATCTTGTGAAGACTTCCACTTCTGTTGTATTAATGGGCACATCCATAAGGATTCCTCCTCCTCTACTTCCCATTCTTCCTCTCCCTCATTTGAGGGGGAGTCCATAGGGTTCTATGTTTTAAGGTCCCACCCTGGAATGGTCAATATTCTTCAGACCTGAACTCAGAGCAGCCTGCTGCCCCTAGCTTGAGCATTTCTAGAGGGCAAGGTTTCTGGTTGGTTGTCAACTTGGTACAGTAGATTGGTTATATAATCTTTCATTTCTGCCTGAACCAGGTACATATCTTTTTCTTGCTTTAATTCCTCTTCTAGGCAGCATACAGAGATCTTTGCCACTTGCTCTGCCTCAGTAGCCATCCACAAGTCTCCTAACAAGGGCCATACTATAACTGCCATTGTTTGGTGGTCTCCCTTCTTTTTATTTAAGTGCAACTGCTCTTGCTGTAGCACAGCCAGACCTCCACAAGGTCTTACTTGCTGTAGCACAGCCAGTATAACTGCAGGAGTTTTTAGGTTTTTTGTTTGTTTGTTTGTTTTGTTTTTAAAGATGATATTTATTTAGTTTTTTGGAAATATAAATAACACAATAAATGGTTTTTTAAAAAACCCAAAAAACTGACGTTTTATATGATTGATCATCTCCAGGCACAGCATTTATTAGTGAATATCTAAAAAAATAAATTTTATTATTTTTATCTGCTCTTACCCCACTTTTTGACTGTATGGACTCTTTCTAGGAAGCTTGAGTCCTTAAAAAAATTCTACAGCTATACCAGCTCCTACAATGCAAATGAGTAAGGCTAAAGTCCCATTTCCTTAGGGAAATAAATTTCTATCCTTGGGATTCTGAAAAACTAGACCCCCAGGAACTTATAAAACAGGTGCTTTCATTAGGATCCTTCTAACATCCTTTTAACATGGGGAAAATACAGTCCCCACTAGTCCAGGAGGGCAGCCACCCCTCCCCACATGGATGTTATAGGACAACCTGGAATTTCCCCCACAGATTCTCCATTACAGGAGCTCATGCTTGTCACTTCTAGTGGTCCTAAGGCCTCCTGGATGGCTTGCCCTTTGTTCCAACTCAGTGGCTGAAGGGCACTGGTTGGGGAAGCCACAGACCAAAGAACACACTTGGCACTGAATCAGACGTGAACTTTTTTGGAACTTACAAACAGAAGACAGCCTCTGAAGGTGGCACTTCAGAGAATGAAAGTAGCACTCTGCAAAGAGGCAGGGAAATAAGGGGCAATATAAGGGTTTCAAGAAAAAGATATTCCATAGGGTATGAGAGCAGAATTTCTGTTAAGGTCACATGAAACTCACAAAAGGGGTCTAGCAATGTTATCACAGAAAGAGAGTGTATAGTTTTCAGAAGAGTACAATTTGCAATACCTTCTGCACATTGTTTCCCTATGGGGAGGTTTGTTACATTTTAACTTGCGTCCTGTGGCACGCAGGTGGCTATGTGCAGTGATTGGGCTGAATTTACCTTAGGGAAGGGTAGCCAGGCCCGGGATCCACTGGACACCCCCCACACATAAAGCTACTCAGTAAGTGATGGAAGATTTACTGGCCCAAAGCATTTAAGAAAATCTCTGACCAATCGTTAGCTGACTACCAAGATAACTGAGCTCGAACCTCCAGTGACAATGTACTAGAGGAAATAGACTTTATAATCCAGTAAAGCCACTGTGGTAGATCAAATTATTTATGCCAGAAACATAAACAATCCCAAACCATGGTATTAATATTAATTTATTCATGTGGGAAAGAACCCGTTGTAAAAAAGACTTTTCGAAGATGTTATTTTCTTTTAGGTGTAGCCCAACAGAATGAGGTTGGGCCTTAATCTTAATGCTGCAGTTGTATGAATTGAAAGACACTTGGAGGATGTAGCAGTTTGGCAGTTTAATATAGTTATGAATTCCAAAAATAGATATTGGATTATGCTTATAAACTGGTCTGTTAATCTGAGCATGACTAAGTTATGATTAGAGCATTGATGGGGTCACATCAGTAGGGCATTGAGCCCACCCCTTGGTGGGTGGGGTCTCAAAGATAAAAAGACATGGCAAAGGACAGAGTTGGAGCAGTTTTGATGTTGTAGTTCTGGTGAGGAAGGAGAGAAGGCCCCGGGATAGAGATGAGCCATTCGACTGAGAATTCACAGCTGACCTTGTGGGAAGAGGCAAATCCTAGAGAGCATCATAGTCTACAGCTGACCTTGTGGAGGAAACAGAGGAGATGAGCCTGGAGAGAAATGGAGCCCCAGGAAGAGAGGAACCCAAGAAGCCTGAACCCTGGGAAATATCGGCAGCTGCCTTGCTCCAACATGCAGCAACAGACTTTGGTGTAGGAAGAAACTTATGCTTCATGGCCTGGTAACTGTAAGCTTCTACCCCAAACAAATACCCTTTATAAAAACCAACTGATTTCAGGAATTTTGCATCAGCACCCCTTTGGCTGCCTAATACAGAGGGGAAGAACGTCAAAGTCAACAGAACCTAGAAGTGAAAATAGAGGACATTTCCATGTGACAGAAAAGCCAAGGAACACAAGGATTAAAAGCCAGTCAGAATGCTACAAACCCTGACAGGAAGCAAACTTTCTAGCATCTGAAACCCAGAGTCTATAAATTCCTGTTGCTAAGCCAACATTTTGTTTGGTATTTATTACAGCTCGGAACTAAGACAGGCACTAAGCAAACAACAGTCAAACAGATGGGAATTGAGGAAAACTTCCTGTACATGAACAAGACCATATTTTAAAAACCCACAGCTACCATGCTCAATTGTGAAAAACTGAAAGCTTTCAACCTAAAACCAAGAACAAGAAAAAGACTCATGATTTTATCACTTCTGTTTAACATTGTACTGTAAGTTCTGGCCAGAACAATTAGGTCAAAAAATTAAATAGAATGCATCTCTATTGAAACGGAAAAAAAAAACTTTCTATTTGCTTATGAAATGATCCTATATATGAAAGAGAGTAGTGTACAAACATTTACAGTAGCTTTTTCATATTGTCCTTAAAGTGGAACAACTCAAATACCTATCATCAAGTGAACATACATTGTGATATGTTCATACAATGGAATACTATTCTAGACAAAAATGGAACAAAGTACTAATTCATACAACACCACAAATAAGTTTAGAAAGTCTACCAGTGTCCTTCTTAGTTGTAAGAAGTGCAATTTGCAATAATTTATCATGTACTTTGGAGAGTATATTCCAACAGGCTGTAGACTGTTGGCTCTTCAAAAACTTTACTGAGATAGGTAGGTTCCTCATTATAATGGGCCTGTGTGTTATTCTCTTGATATTCTGACAGTCCAGACTGCATTTTGACATATGGCAAAAGGGTTATTATAGTCCCAATGCTAAATTGAAGAAGTGTATTATTATCAATCCCAAGGGATTGCAAACTTGTTTTTAACCTTCCATTTTAATAGGAATGAAAAAGAATTCATTCTGAACATCAATGATCACATACCATATGTAGCAGTTTGATATTGTTTATGAATTCCAAAAAGAGATATTGGATTGTATTTGTAAACTGGTCTGTTCCTCTGGGAATATTAGCTTGTATTAAATTCAGAGGTTTCACTTTTGATTAAATTATGATTAAGGCTTTGATTGGGCCCCATCAGTAAGATGTTGAGTCCCTGCCCCCTTAATGGGTGGGAACTCACAGAGAAAACGACATGGCAGAGGAATTAGTTGGAGTTTTGGATGCTGGAGCCCCAGGAAATAAACACACAGAAGAAGAACACAGAGGAATAGAGACAGCTCCATCAACATGGCAGAGGCCCTGGGAAGAGAGAGAACCTGATATTCTTCAGCTGACCTTGTGGAGAGAACAGAGCAGCTGAGCCCAGAGAAGAATGAGCCCAGGAAAGAGAACAGACTTATCCCAGCCTACAATTGATATTGGAAAAAGCTGGAATCACAGAGCCTTAAGAGGAAGAGGAAGGCTGGACCCTTGCAGACTTCGGAAGCCATCTTGCTCCAACACGTGGCAACAGACTTTGGTGAGGGAAGTAAATTACACTTTATGGCCTGGTAACTGTAAGCTTCTACCCCAAATAAACACCTTTTATAAAAGCCAATGGATTTCTGGTATTTTGCATCAACATCCCTTTGGCTGACTAATACACCATATACTTGAGGACATCTTAACCTACTTTAGCAAAGATAACACACCTGTCATAGCAGCTGCAATAGGTACTAATAATTAGTTAAGTTTGAGTCATTCTGTAATCCAAGTCATACTCTAGGATTTGTTTGTATTTTGTAGGTACCAGACTGGTAAATTAAAAGGGGATAACATGGACTCCACCACCGCTGTTTCCTTTATTTCTTTAAGGGAGATCTTCATGGATGTTATTTTCCCCAAGATGAGATATTATTTTTATTATCTTAGGTGGTGTGATGGGGGAAGTTACAAAACCTCCCACTTGGTCTTAACTATATCTCCCACCCCACAAGCCAAAGGAAAATTTTGCAATTTGTATCAACTACAGAGTATGATCATTTTTATTACCTGTTCAGAAACAAGGGAAATAAAAATTCTATGACCAATAGACCCACTATAAGCAGATATCAGGCAGAATTCCATGTATTTCTTGGCTGGATGGCTATAAGGATACTTAAAGTCCTTAGATTAGTGTCAAGTTAGACAATGTGCCCTACAGTCCTTGAAATGTTTGCGTGATCCTCTTTACCCAATTTATAGTTTCTTTGTAAATGGCCTGAGGTGCTTCGGATGAAGAGTGGGACAATTATTGCCACAGCCACTAATATATGGTGTTGCTGGGATCTTCTTGAGGACTTGAACTCTCCTTTCTTCCTTGGGTCCCAGATTTGTAAAAATGGTTGATCTCCAAAAACTGGAATTTTTATTGGGGAGGGCTTTTTTTGGGGGGTGGGGAGGGCAGCTCTCTAAATCTTCTTCATTCTACATCCTTGATTTCTTTTGATTTTATTTATTAAGCAATTCCTATGTTGGTTCCAATCTACCTTGTCCCTAGGGATCCCATTTCCCATTTTACATTTCCATAGCTTTCTACAAGGCCATACCCCACTCCCACTTGCCTATTCCAATTTGACTCGTACTATAATTACACCACCTAGCTTCTGATTGACTAGGTACTGCCACCTTGTGTTTGTTATATCATGACAAAATCATCTCCATTGCTATCAAGAAACTTAGCTCTAAAAATAAAAATAATAAAAAAATTAGAACTGAATGACGTTTCAATGACAGATGCAAGACATTATGTATCTTGTCATAACCTACACAATAGTATGGGAAATAGTTTAAACTATAATGTAAACTATAATCCACACTTATTGGCAATGCTCCAATATGTGTTCATCAATTGTAACAAACTTATTACACTAATGAAGGATGTTGTTAATGTGGGAAAGTATGGAGGGGAGGGAGTGGGGCATATGGGAATTCTCTTCATTTTTTATGTATCATTTATGTAATCTAAAAATCTTTTAAAAATAAAATTTAAAAAGATAACTACAATGTTATACACCTCAAGATAAATTTAAAGTTATATGATATATTCATACACACACATATATACCCACAAATACATGTATTATATATGCATACAAATAGAAAAACTATATATATTATAAATACAAATATACACACACACACACACACACACACATTAGAACTCTGCTTCTCCTTTCATTCTTGCTAGGGAATAAATGTTCTGCATTTTTGTTTTGTACATGTCTCATCTTTTTAATTGAATTATAAGCCATTGAAACCAGGTACTCTTTTTCAAAGTTTTCCCCATCACCATTCCTGATATGGTAACTATTATATTTAACATTTATTAATCTACAATCTCAAGACATTTACCCAACACATTTATTTTATATTACTCAATTTTATTCATATTACACTCCTTACTAGCTTTAGCATCCAAGCTTTACATTAAAATAGCTTCCTACAGCTACCTCTGACACTCTTTTCCTTCATTCTCTCCGTGATAAAAGTAGAGTCCTTGTTAAAGACAACTGTTTAGTTTTCTGACCATGAGCTGGAGCATCTGAGTAATGTTCAAGATACACATCTTGTTGTGTTTTAAATTAGTAACCACAAATAGCAATCAAGTAATTAATTCTGCTTAAAAATGCTATCAAATTCCCTTAATATATTTGCTCTAATTATTCTCTAACTTTTTAACACAATTAATAAATAGTATCTTCTCTCCTCAAAGTTGTCTCTGCACCCATATCACCCATACTATACTACCTGCTATCCTTATTAATTTTATTATTAATAAAATAATTATGTTATTTTATTATTTGAGAAAAGCCAACACAAATTCAATATAGTCTCATTAACCAATTTCTCATATACATTTACCATAATAAACTTTATTTTGCTTATCTTCCTGTTGAATTTGGATGAAGTTTCCCATTGAATATTTCTCAAAAGAATCTTGCCTAGTTCTATTCTACAATAATATATCCCCTGCTCAAGCCAAACATTCAGAGTGATTTATCCCCTCCTCCCACCCAATATCATTCTATCAACATTTCATGATTTGTGGTGTACCATAATCCTGTCAGTAGGGAGAGATAGGTTGGTGGAGATTGATTTGTATGATTTGACAATTTAAGTGACCAAATTTCAAGCTCTTGGGAATTGGTGTAAGCCAAACTGGCCACGGCACATCACTCACTCTTCCTGAAACTTTAAAATGTGCTGCTTCTTCTCACCTCCATTGTAACTCCTCATTCAATCTATCTTCTCTTTTCTGGGATTACTGTAATAGCCTCACCCCACCACAATTGATTCTGCTCGGAAAACACAGCATGAGCATTTAAAAGATGAAAACCCCATCATATTGCTGCCCTGTTGAAAATACCTCCATCAATTCTTAATGCCTTGGTCCTCAAATTAAAAAATAGTTCTGAATTGAAATAGAATATCAGCATATTAATAGTATATATTTACCTTATTCAGTTTTAATGAAGTTCCTTCTTTCTCTCTGATGAAGTTTTTATATTTTTAAATTTAAATTGTTTAAGACCTATACCCACTTGCTTTTAAATTAGCAAGTGCTCTTTATAGAGGAAACAATCACTTCTTCCCTGTGAGGATATCTCTTTTCCCTCCTCACATCAAAATTGCTAGCTAAATGGTCCTGTTTACAATTAATGATGTGTTTTCCAAATAAATTTTCCTAATAGACTAGGCATTCTGTGCAGTGTCTCAGTGGAAAATAAATTCATGCACTCTTCAGTTTTCAAATACATTCAAAGTACATGTCCTGGAAGAAGACAAACTCTTAATTGTTGATATTGCCTGCAGAAAAATGTTTCATCTATTGTCTTCTTTTTTTCCTACTTTACCTCTTATGATTCTTCTGAATAGACTTTTTAGCAAACCCTGGCTCTTTTTAGTATCATCTGAATATATTTTGTGTATTTCTCATATTTATGATATACTAGTTTGCTTTGTAAGGATAGGAATTTGTTGTCCTGGGGTAATTTTTTGAAGACAAATGCAATTTTGGCTTTTGAGAAATTTAAGATTATCATATTATGATGTCCTCTCAGACACCATGGGAGTTCCTGCACAGGCAAACCTCATTCATCAGTGAATATTATAAACAAGGATTAAGAAAAATATTTCATATAAAATACAAATGAAAATTTCCCCTCTCACATTGCCATATTAAATAATTTAATATTTTCCCAATTTCAGTCCCCAAGCATGTACTTTTTAGGGAGAAATATTCTAATCATGAACCTCGAGTGTCAGTCCAATATGTTCACCTTACTTTAAGTTTAGCTTCTGCTTAATTTGCTTCCCTCCTCCCAACCCCTTGTAACAGAGCAAGTTTTCTTGTTGGAGTCCTGCTTGCCTTCCTCATACCAGGAGAAGACTTGTCAAATCTGTATCCTTAGCACTTTTCTTTAGCCGTGTTGTGGTATTCCATCTCAATTCTTTTGCTGCACTTATATTTGGAGGTTGGAGTTAGTCACCAAATACCTGATTTCCACTGGCTGGAACAAAGCATACCCATCCTCAACTTTCCTGACAGGAAGGCAGAATTAGACACTGACAAAATAAGGATTTTTTATTTCCTGATGCCAAAAAATGTGCCTTTGCACAAATTTAGTTACAGGGCTACTACTTACTCCTAAAGAGGACAAACTTCTATATATAATGCTTATTAACTACTGTTTTTGTTTTTCCCCAGAAAGAGGTAGTATATGATTTAGTAGTAAGTAGTAGAATCTGAAGTTGACTACATGGATTCCAATTAGATTCTACTACCCACTATCTGGGTACCTCCTGCAAATAACCTCTCCAAGTTAGTTTTTTCTTTAGTACAATATGGTTATTAAAAGGGTATCAATTTCAAAAGGATTGACTTGATTATACACTGAGGAAGCCCTTAGAGTAATGCCAGGCAAGTAATAAGCATTTTATAAGAGTATTTATTATTGTTCCTTCAAAAATCAAGGAGTCATTAAAGGGACACTTTCTCCTAGAAAATTGTGCCATTCTGGGGCTGGCTCCTGATGATCCTGGTCCTTAGCTTTTCTGGCATATGGCAATGCACACAGTGGTCTCTCTTGGCTTCTCTGCTCTATGGACTTCCAGCTTCTGGCTGCTTCCTGTGTGACTTTCTGTGTGACCTTTCCTATAAGGCCTGCAGTAAAAGGATTAAGACTCATTCTGATTCAGCTGTGCCACACCTTTAACTGAAGTAACCTCATCAAATGGTCATATTTATAAGAATTCCCACCCATAGGAAAGATTAACATTAACAACATGTTTTTCTGGGGGTACTTACCACCAAATTACCACAGTATATATAATAAAAATATTTACTGCAGTATATGAGAACTCTATTTTCTGCATGAATTTTCTGTATAGCTACAATAGCACTAATAAAAAAATTAAACAAAATACACACACACACACACACACATACATATATAAACATATATTTAACTCCACCTTTATCCCCTACCACCAAGGCTAAAATATGACTCTTAATTTTGTGTATAGTATTTTGCAGCATATATATTACTTAATATACAATAAAAAAGTAGGAAACAGATTTGTATAAATGTTAAATATTTTATGTAGTCATATTGTGGATATCAAAATATCAGCTATATAAATACAAACTTTTTTTTCATGATTATGAAGAAGCTAACCTGAGGATGATAAATAGTATTTACTGATAATTTTTCTTAAAAATTCATGTTTACTTTTTGTTTACATTTAATCTCCCTGGAACTAATTTTTTAATAATGTCTATAAAAGGGTTCCACTCTTCTTTTATCATATGATTTGTGAAGTGCATAAACATTGGGTATTGAATAATATTTATGTTTCCACAAGAAATTCTTATTTTCTATTATAATACAAAACATGGTTTTAATATATTTTAACTTACTTCATTCAATTTCTCTTAGATCAAATTATCAAATAGTACTCCTGATGACATTTTAAAATATATTCTTGTCTTTCCTCTCATTCCTAGTTTTTCAGACCAAATTAAGGATCATTTTTATCTAGCCATCCTGAAGTTAGTAAGAACATTTTCATTGGGATTGAACAACAATTAGACTTTTGAAAGAATTATCATTTGTATGCTTCCCTAAATATTCAGTTAAACAGGAATTTTTGTGGTTTACCTCAACTAGCATGGATTTATTGTTTCCATATTTCTGTGGTTTATTGGATAAGGAATATAAAGGAGAAACTAGGAGCTGGAGGGGAAGGTGGAGAAAATAAAGAAATGAGCTTGTTTGTGTTTAAAGTGCTATGAATAATCCAGTTCAAAGTGCCAATTTAAGATGTGGATAAAGCCATAGAGCTTGCCTCTTCAGACACCCTCCTGGTGCCACCTTGGGCCACTCAACAGACACCAAGCGGTAGTAAGAACCTGAAGGAAATGTACTGGGCAACTCTATATGATTCCAAACTGATGGCTGGCACTAGTAGGACATAGCCCTGAATGTAAAGGTATTGATGAGGGCACAGAATCCTAATAGATGCAGATGAGTTGCAATGCAGTCTATGGGCCAGAAATACAGAGATGTTTTTGAACAGAGAAGAATTGACAGAAATCAGATGCCTGGTTCTCAGAGGCATTTGAGATAGCAACAGTAACCACGGTGGGTCAAACAGTGCATCAGTATAACCAGAAGGAGAAGGCCAGAAGATGAAGTGAAAACTTCATGTGAAATGTAATTAAGCAGAAAAAAAATGGAGAAATAGTCTTATCTTGAAAAAAAATTAAGCTATTTTTAGGTTCATAAATCAATTTTTTAGTTTAGATTTAGACTTGAAATTGTCCTTGCTATTCAAGGATTGATATTCCTAATGGCATTGTTTTGTGTTAATAAAGATTGAAGACATATCTTTACATTTAATTTAAATTCTTCCATTGGGGAACATGACATTTTTGCATAATTTTTGTTTTGTTGGTTTTTTAGTGCATTATTAAAGTCATTAATATTAATAATTAGATATTAGATTTTACAAAGAGCACCTCATCTGTCTTTGGATGAAAATGTTAGGGCATTGCTCATAAAGAATTTTACAGACCAATTGTGGTAGGTGAGGGTGTAGAGCTAAAGTTTTTGCTGTTGATAAGATGCCACTAGTACTTTGGGGGTGATTTAGTGTAAAACCCTCTCCTCATTTCATTTAAGGCTAGCATTTGTCCATGAATGGGAGATGGTGCCACAACCAAGCCATCTTACACCAAAGCCTTTCTCTTTGGCTACTTTCCTGCAATATAAGGAATTTTCTCTAAAGTATTCATTTTTTTCTTTTTTTTATGCTTCTGCAATAGGCTTTTCAAAAGAAGAGTTTATTTTTATGCCCCTGTTTAGCATGTATAAATCATAAGTCAGCTAAGTATGTATATATGAATGTCAAGGCATGGAATATAGTGACAGCAGCCTCAATGTATAGTGTTCTTCAATATTTTCTTAAAGACCTCAGGTTCAAAATTAGCTTCTCCTAGGCTCCCCAGCTTCTCTTGGAATTTTCTTCTTGAATATGTATAGATTCTCTGACAATATGGAAAGGATGTTTTTAGTAACAGTCTATTGATAATTATCTTAGTTTAGAATGGAAGGGTAAGAATTGTAAATACTCATTAATTCCTGGAATGCTCATTTAGAATTTTTAATTGTTCCCTTACGGTCTAACTATAATCATGATTGTTTAATCAGCCTTCCACTTCAAAGAAGTACAAGTTTAACATTTATATGTTGGTAGATTTTTCAAGGTTCAAAGTAAACACACTGATATTTATTAACCCAAAGCATTGAGTTCCATCATTTCCTTGTAGGAAAATAAAGGCCTAAGAATAGTATGTAAATTATAACAATTTATATTTGTTTATTAAATCAGTTTATTTCAGCAACTTCCTTTAGTTGCCACATCTCCTTTTTTTTTGTTTAAAATCCATAATTCAAGTGTCTCTGCTAATTCAATCTACACTTAAGGTAATTTTTATTATACAATGATGTTTTCTTGGACCCATTTCTAATTTCCTAGTTATATGCCAATTCTCATTTTTAATCCTTTTACTATAGACAGAAATATCTAATGTTGAGTTCTAAGCCACCTGAGACAGGGAATTTCTTTTGCTGACTAGGAAACACTGTGCCTATAAAATGTCAAGCATTCAGTAAATTTCTGAATAAATGGAACCAAAAATTGTATTTCACTGAACATCATTTTGAAGCTCAAGTTCCATAGACTAATGAAAGGTTATTTTTCTATATTGGTTTGATGTCTCAGACCAGTAGGAATGACCTTAATGTAGTTTTTTTAGCTTCTTGGGCTTCTCAAGCAAATACCATGAAATGGGTCAGGTTTAACAATAAGAATTTATTTGCTCATGGTTTGAGGCTGGGAAAAAGTCCAGATCAAGGCATCATCAAAGTAATGCTTTCTCCCCAAGTACTGTGGCATTCTGGAGCTGGCTACTGGTGATCCTTTGTCTTTGATTCCTCTGTCACATGGCAATGTACACAGAAACCTCTCCTGGCCTCTCCATTCTCTTCTGGGTTTCATTGAGTTTCAGCTTCCTGCTCTCTCTCTCTCTGTATGAGTTTCATTTTGTTTATAAAGGACTCTTGTAGTAGGAATAAACCCCATCCTGATTGAGCTTGACCACACTTTAACTGAACAACCTCCTCAAATTACATTGTAATTACGTAATTACAATGATTTCATGCCTACAAGAGTCATTTATAGATTGATGTTTTGTCCTCCAGGCCTGATGGAGCAGCACTTTCACCTCTTCCAAATGTTTTCACAGTGGCCATGATTGCCACAAACTCTAGGAAACAAGCCTCACACTTTCCAAGCATTGGCATGACAGACAGACTTTCCATGAATTCCTGAGCACAGGCCCCACTATCTCTGGGCATTGGGGTGTCAGCACCCTCAGTAACAGCAGGATGGAAGGCCCATCCCCTCCAAGCACTGAGGTGGATCTGTCTTTCTAGAAGGTGGGCCCACTCTTGGCCCAAGGAGATAACTTTAGTCAGAAACTCTACTTCCATTTTTCTTCCCTTGATGTGATTCTTCCTTCAATTTGTCCCTTCTCTGTCCCTTTAATTCAAGTCTGGCAGTGCTTCTGCTCATACCCTGTTGTTTTTGCAAGCACAGCACTCCAAGTGATCCTATAGAAGGATTTTCCAGAGATTCTTCTTGCATAACTGCAGTTCCAGTCTTGACTTCTACAGAAACCCCACCTATCACAAACATAAGTCATTATCTATTTTCTCTCAGAAAAGCTTGTTTTATAAACTACTTCATAACATCAATCCTAATCAAGGATAGATATCATTGAGCTTATCAATGATTCAGTGACCACTTTCACTAGTATACTCCTTTTTGCTTTGATAAACAGATTGTTGTTTTGGCTTTCACAAGGAACAGTCAACTATATTTTTCTGGTCTTATATACTAGAATCATTATAACATACTCAATTCTCTAAATCTTTTTATCCCTATTTGCTTTGTATGCCATGGCAGTTCTTACATATCTATTTTACTTAATGTAGGCAATAAACTTGTACCAAGTTTACAAGAGTTATCCCATGAGGAATGACTTCAGGGGCCCTTGTCATTGTGTTAATGCTTGTTACAGGAGAATGTCTCTATACATATAAACACTTCATTATCCAGTTCCATACTCTACCCTGTTGATCCAATGCCCTCATTTTTCACTTCTAAGCCTACTCTCTCAGTTTCTGTTAGTACATGTAGAAAAGTTCCTTTGGCATATAATCTCCCTTCTCTCATAGCAGTCAATCAATGATAACTGTCTTAGTTTCTTAAGGCTGCTATAATAAAGTACCACACACTAGGTGAATTTAAACAAGAGAAATTTATTATTTTGTAGTTCTGGGGGCTAGAATTCTAAAGTCAAGGAGTCAGTAGTGTCATTCTAGCCCTGAAACTCGTAGGGGATAAACCTTTATTGCTACTCCCTAGCTTCTGGTGGCTTGCCAGCAATTCCTAAGTTCTTTGATTTTCATCTGAAGCACTTCTATCTCTGCTTCCATCATTACAGAACATTCTCTCCTCCTATAACTCTGTCTTCCCCCACCCCCTTCTTCTAAGGACACTAGTCATATTGGATAAGGATCCATGTCTATTCAGTTTGGCCTCATCTTACCTAATCATACCTTTAAAGACTGTTTCCAAATAATGTTATATTCCTGGAACCAGGCTTTAGGACTTGGGGATATCTTTTGGGGGACACAATTCAACCGATAATACTAATTATGGGTCTGGGAACTAGAAAGGTTATTGGAGCATGTTTGGAAGCTGTCTAGCTTTGTTTTGTAATGCAACTACCTCTTTTGAGGCCTCTACATAGTTTTCTAGCAAGGCTGGAGGGTGGGGTGAGTGTCTGTCAATCAGCAAACAATGGGGAGTGTACCACTTCTTTCAGTGTAGAGAAATCAAAGGAAACTGGGGATTCAAGTTTCTCAAGTGTATCTCCTACAAATCCTCAGTCTTAGACTTCCATACCTGGGACCATATTTAGGTTTAGGAGATTTTCTTAGACTAAGAATTTTGCTTATCTGAAGTTATCAAACTTTTAAAATTAATTCCTCTGACTGTCTTGCAGTTTTTTTAGGTCAGGGTTTATACTGGGAAATGTTTAATTGAATATGTGATGAGAATGATTAAAATTCTGTATAAATTAAGAGCAAAAATTTTTAAAAAGTTTCACAAGTGTATTTGAGATTGAATGGATGAAAAACATTTGAAATAGAATACTTTCTAAGATGGGAGGTTGAGCAAATCCTGGAGTAAAAAAAAGGGATAGGGAGAGGGAATGGATCATGATTCTGTGTTTGACTGGAAAAAATGTTCCACTGCATTTCCCCTCTCACACTGTAAATTGAATAAAAATATATAGCTCTGGATCTTGTTAGTATAATTAGAATGCAAATCTAGTATTACATATCAATTATGTTCATTTAATTGATTAAATTGATTTTATCTGCAGATGAATTCATTGCTCCTGACTTCACATCAAATCTATCAGAATCAAAGAAACCAAGTGTCAGAGAGAAACTGAGAAGTTATAAGTTCAAAGTTAATGTCCTAATCAAATTACAAAACAGGAAAATGCAGCCAAAAATTAAAAACACACAGACAGAAAATGAACTGAAAATTCCAGAATCAAATCTCACTACCATGAAGGAATTTGTCTTTTGGGGCTCTTCTGATATTTCCAAATTCCACTCGTTTCTTTTTGGAGTACTCTTGGTCATCTATATGATTATCCTGATGGGCAATGGCATCATAATTCTAAAAACAAGAAAATATCCCACACTTCAGAACCTCGTGTATTTTTTTCTCAGCAAAATTTCCTTCCTAGAAATCTATTATATGTCTGTCACTCTCCTTAGAATGCTCGTGGATCTTTGGACACAGAAAGGAAGTACTTCTTTTTTTGCCTGTGCTACACAAATGTGCTTCATCATTATGTTTGGAGCCACAGAGTGCCTTTTTCTGGCCGTGATGGCCTATGACCACTACATGGCCTTTTGTAACCCACTGAACTATCCTCTAATCATGAATCAAAAGATATGAATCCAGCTGGTGGCTGGCTCATGGGTCAGTGGAATTCCAGTTGAAATAGGGCAGACTTGCCAGATTTTCCCTCTGCCCTTTTGTGGCTCTCACCAAATCAACCACTTCTTCTGTGACATACCCCCCATTCTCAAACGGGCCTGTGGGGACATTTTTGTGAATGAGATGGTGCTCTATATATTTTCTGTATTGTTTGTGACTGTTCCTTTTTTGTTGATTCTTGGGTCCTATAGCAGAATTATCTCAACCATCCTGAAGTTGTCATCAAACATAGGATGGAACAAAGCCTTTTCCACTTGCTCTACTCACCTAATAGTTGTAATTTTATTCTATGGATCAGCTACTGTCACTTATTTAAAGCCAAAATCAAATCAATCTGAAGTAACAGACAAGCTGCTCTCTCTTTTCTACACCATTTTGACCCCAATGTTTAATCCTGTGATATATAGTCTGTGGAACAAAGATGTTTCAGAGGCATTGAGAAAATTCCTTCCCAAAGCATTACCATTGTGAGACACTTGGACTAATGAATTATTGCTTCATGTATTTAATTCACATGTAGCTTTAATTGAAATCTACTTTTCAATCTTGTCTTTCATTTATAAATAAGCTTATGATACCATTTTCTTTTAATGGACTCTTATGTCCTCAGTGTTATGCTAATTTTGTTAATTTATTTTAAAAAGCTACTTTTTAAAGATAAATCTTCCCCTGCACTAGAAAAGACAGATGTCTAAACAAGATGACTGCATATATATTATGTCCTATAATTGAAATTGTGACATTTCTCATTCCTTTTTTGAAATCTTTCTAAAAACCAACACAACATTCTTCAATAAAAAATCCTTAGGTGCTACAGAGTCATTACTGGATGATTTTCTCATGGAAATAACAGCATGAATGCAGAGTTATAAATGTACAAGAACAAACAATTTAAAAAATGACTGTTCAACAATATTTATTGTAGCACCATTTGGCTAAGCATAAAATGGGTGAAATGAATGCCCATATTGATAAAGACTTTAATAAATATGATGTGTATGTTTTTGTGAATTCTTCTACACTACAAGAGAAAGCATATATAGCCTTTTTAAGGATGAAAGAACAAATGGAGCGTTTCCTTAGCTATCCCAGCTGAGGACCAAACATTTGAATAAATGTAGGAAACATCACATAGAGCATGGAAGAACTTTTCCAGCTCAGATCAGTCCAAATTGCTGAGTCACAGAATAGTGAACAACTAAATGTTTTTTTTTAAAATCAGAGTTTAGCAAAGTTTTTCTGTAAAAACCCAGCTAGTTAAGAGTTTTACATTTCTGAATTATTTGAAATTATAAGTATGGGATAATCAGGGAGAAATTTTAATGAAATCAAATATAAATAAAACTTGAAAGAAGATATACAATAACTGTCTAAGTGTGTGACAGTTTAAAGTTATTTTAGAATCTCCCCAAAAAGAAGATTATGTTCTTGCACTCATCCATTCCTGTGGGTATGAGCCCTTTTGACTCAACTACTTCAGTTAGACGTGACTAAGGTTTGGTCTCTGTCTTCTTTCTGGAGCTTTATACATATAGAGACACACAGAGAGAGACATAGAAGAATGAAGCTGCCATTTTTTATCTTGTCATGTGAGGGATAGGAGAAAGTAGAGAATCACCTACAGCTGCAGAAAGACAGAAAAGCCCTGAGAGGCTGAGAGAGTTCCCAGTGTCTGGAATCAGCAGAGCTCAGAGGCACAGAAAGAGGCCCCCAAGGGGCTGGGCCCAGGGAGCAGCTCAAGGCTGAAGAGAGGAGCCATGTGCCTGAAAGCCTAGGGTGAGCTCAGGAAGAAATTGGATCAGCCGAGACTGAGATAGGAAGCCCAGAAGAGAGCTGAGCTCTGGGAGATTTTAGATTGTGGAGGGGAAGGAAAGAACAATGGCAGAAATCAGCTGCCATCTTCACCATGTGACAGGACAATAGTCATCAGTAGCTGACTCTGATGGTACCTTGATTTGGACATCTCATGGCCTCATATCTGTGAGCTTTTAGCCTAAATATAATTCCCATTATAAAAAGCCAATGGGAAATTTGCAATGGTACTTTGCATTGGCAAGCTAAGATAGAGTGTATACACTTTTTTTCCTTCATAATATCATTGATGACTTTTATATTTTGATCTACTATGCTCAGAAGAAAGCCTTACTTCTAGCCAGGGAACTTTGTTTTCTAAAATAAAAAGAGACATTTTTGGATATGCATGAAATTAGAAAATCTACTCCTTATAGGTATTCTTAAAAATGTAACTAAAATATACTTTACAATGTAGGAAGATATTAACAGATTTTAAAGTCTAAGAATGAGATATGGCTTAAAAGAATTAGTAGAGAATGTAAAATAATAATTTAAAAAATGCAAGCCAGCATAATGTTAAGTCTGCTTAAAAATTTAGAATAAGTCTTACTGGGCTGTGATGGCAGCAATATGGCAGAACAAGAGTTTGCAGGGTTCTATGCCCCCTCAGAAATACTGAAAGATCAGAAGAACTCTGGGAAATAGTCAAAGGGTTGCAGTAATGGGTGAACAACAAATCAAAGAAAAAGACAATTTAAAATCAGTAAGAAAACTGTGCTGTACCTTTACTTGCTCTTTTCCCATTCCCTCCTCAGCTTGGAGCATCCTGAGCCCATGCTCGCAGTATGAGTCCCAGATTCTGGAGGTGACAGAGTAACCCTTGTGCGACTATTGAGGTATACACATATTTGCACCAATACCACCAGAGACAGCCTGAAAAACTGATGCAGGATGGTCATCCTGGCTTACTAGTTTCAGAACTTTCTCTGAACAGTTGAAGCAGCACCCTTTCTTGGTGAAAGCACTCAGAAAACTAGGAATAGAATGGAACTCCTTTCACATGATCAAGGGTATATATCTATATCTATATCTATATCTATATCTATATCTATATCTATCTATATCTGTATCTATCTATATATATATATATATCACACAGAGAGACACCTAAGCTTTCCTCCTTAGCTCAGGAATAAGACAGGGATACCCACTTCATTCAATACTGGCTAAAAAGTTTTAATGAGAGAAATTAGGCAAGAAAATAAATAATAACATGAATATTTGAAAGGAAAAAGTGAAACTGTCTTATTCACAGATCATATGGTCCTATATTTAGAAAATCCCAAAGAATCAACAAGAAAACTACTAGTGTTAATAAATGAACTTGGCAATGTGGCAAAGTACAATATCAATACAAAAAAACTCAGTTCTGTCTTCATATACAACCAATGAATAATCTAAAAAGGAAATCAAGAAAATGATTCCATTTAAAATAGCATTTAAAAGGATAAATATCTAAGAATAAATTTAAATGAGCATGTAAAAGATGTATCCACTCAAAACAAACAAATGAAAAAACATTGCTGAAAGAAATTAAAGACCTAAAAAATGAAAAGGCATTTCATGGTCATGGAATAGAAGATTTAAAGTTGCTAAGATGGTGATAACACCCAAAACTATTTACAGATTTAATACAATCTGAATAAATATCCCAGCAGCCTTTTTTTTTTTTTTTTTTTTTTTTTTTCAGAAATGGAAGAATCAATCATAAAATTTAAATGAAATGGCAAGTGGTCCCAGAT
Organism: Tolypeutes matacus; assembly: GCA_026826555.1. Taxonomy (NCBI): domain Eukaryota; kingdom Metazoa; phylum Chordata; class Mammalia; order Cingulata; family Chlamyphoridae; genus Tolypeutes; species Tolypeutes matacus. The sequence continues at coordinate 925,040 of JAKSZT010050948.1, forward strand.
AGTCAACACCAGCTTGGGAAAAAAAAAACAAAGTTGGAAGGCTCTCAATTCCAAATTTCAAAACATTGCAAAGCTATAGTAAAACAAAACAGCATGCTACTGGAAAAAAGACAAACATACCAATGGGATATAATTGAGAGTTTCGAATTAACCTCTCACAACTATGGCCAATTGATTTTCAGCAAGGTGGACAAGTCTACTCAACTAGGAGAGAATAATCTCTTCAACAAGTGATGCTGTGAAAACTGGATATTCCCATGCAAAAGAGTGAAATTGGACTCTTACCTCATACCATATACAAAAACTTAAAGTGGATCATCATCCTAAATATAAAAACTAAAACCATAAGAAGAAAACATGGGTAAAAAATCATTAGGATCTTGCATTAAGCAATAGATTCATGAATATGACACCAGAGACATAAGCAATAAAAGAATAGATTAACTTCATCAAAATTAAAAGCTTTTATCAAAACATTATTAAGAAAGCAAAAAGACCATCTAGAGACTTGGGGAAAATATTTGTAAATCATACACCTGGTAATTATTTAATATCCAGAATATAGGAAATCCTAAAATACAACAAGAAAAAGACAAATATCCTAATTTTAAAAATGAGTAAAAAGATTTGAATACACATTTCTTCAAAGAATATGTACACATGACCTATATGCACATAAAAAAATGATGCTCAACATCATTTGCCAGTATCAAAATGAGAGACCAATTCACAGCAACTAAGATGGCTTTTATTACTAGAATGGAAAATAGCAAGTGGTTGGTGAGGATGCAGAAAATTAGGAAACCTCATACAATGTTGGTGGGAAAATAAAATACAGCATGGCAGTTTCTCAGAAAGTTAAAAATAGAATTACTATATGATCCAACAATTCCCTTCTCCATATATACCTAAGAGAATTTAAATATGGACCCGAACACATATCTGTAGAAAAATGTTCATAATGGGATTGTTCTCAATGTCAAAAGGAAATAAAGGACAAAGAAATAAAGGGGGAAAAAAAACAAAAAGCAAAGATTTAAAAAATTATACAGCTAAATCCAAATATATCAGTGAATACACTGAATAATAAGTACCTAAACAATACAATTAAGAAGTAGATAATAGATTGTAAATTGAGTCAAATATTTGAATAAATGAAAACCACTTTAAGATAAATGAAAACCACTTTAAGATAAAAGGTACAGATAAATTAAAAATAAATGAATAGGGTGGGAAGCAGATGTGGCTCAATCCATTAGGCTCCCATCTACTCTATGGGAGACCCCAGGTTCAATTCCCTGGGTCTCCTGGTGAAGGCAAGTTGGTTTGTGCCTGCGGAGAGCTGAAGGCCAGCGCCCATGGACAGCTGGTGCAGCAAGATGGCGCAACAAAGGGAGACAAGCAGACACAGAAGAATGCACAAAAAATGGACACAGAGAGCAGAGAGTGAGCACAAGTGGCAAGGGAGGAGAGAATAAATAAATAAAAATAAATATTTTTTTAAAAGTAAATGAATAGGGAAAAATTACCATGCAAACAGCAAGCATAGGAAGCCTGGAATGTCTATAATTATTTTCAGAAAAAAATGGCATTCATAGGAAACATATCACTGAAAATGAGAGAGATATTTTATTAGGAAGACATAAATATACTAGATTAGTATGTACCTAAAATCAGAACTTCGAACTATAAGGAGGTAAAACTTAATTAAATTGATCATTCTACAATTACAGTAAGAGATGTTAACACCAATCTTTCAATCATCAATGGAACCCTAAAATGTCAGAAAAATAATAGATTAAAAAGTAGATAATATGAACAACACTACACAGAACAAGTACATAATATGCAAGCTTTTCAAGTGCATTTAGTGTATTTTTATTTTTTTTTTTATTTTTTTAAAGATTTTATTTATTTATTCATGTATCCCCCCCTTGCTGCTTGTGCTCTTGGTCAGCTAATCATGCCGTGCGGGCAGGCTTGCCTTCACCAGGAGGCCCCGGGAACCGAACCCGGAGCCTCCCATATGGTAAACGGGAGCCCTACTGATTGAGCCACAGCCGCTTCCCAATTTAGTGTATTTTTAAAGATAGTCCATATGCTGGGTCATAGAACAGTTGTCTGTAAATTTCAAAGGGTTGGAATTATATGGAGTATCTCTTCTGAAGGCAATTAAATTATAAGTATTTAATAAGATCTCAAATATTTACAAATTTATTAACATACTTTTTAACCTTTTTAACCTTGGGTCAAAGAAGAAAATACAAGATTATTTGGAAATACATTATTATGAATGATAATGAAAATACAAAGAATCAAAACATGTGGAATACATATATAGCAGTACTTAGTGAGAAATGTAGAATTTTACATAGTTATGTTACTAAGAGGAAATTTTCAAACAACTAAAGCTTACAATTTAAGAAGCTAGAGAAATTATAAAAAATTGCATGCAAAGTAAGTACAAGGAATGAAATAATAATAATAAAAGCAGAAATCAACAAAATCAAATAGACAATACACAAAACTAACTCCACTAAAGGTATTTATTTGAAAAAAAAATGAAATTATTAAATATATATCAAGACTGATAAAGTAAAAAAAAAAAAAAAGAGGTAAAGGAAACACAAAATTCCAAATTTAATGTGAAAGAAAGAAAGTCACTAAAGATTATACAAACATCAAAAGGATAATAAGAAATTATGAATATCTTTATGCCAACAAATTCAACCACTTGGATAAAATGGTCAAAATATCAAAAGTCATGCCAAATGTAACACAATTCGAATAGCTCTCTATCTTATAGTGTAGTTAAATTAGTCTTCAAAAATCTGTCTGCAAAGAAAATTTCAGGTACTGATGGTTTTACAAGTGAATTCTTTCAAACACTGAAGAAATAAATAGCAGCAATATTATACAAACTCTTCTAGAAAACAGAGAAGAGCTAAAGCATTTATGAGATCAAACAATTTATGACCAAACCGTTTTTATGAGGCTACAGTAAAGAGAAGCTGACTTAAGATACATAGAAGGAATGTGGTTTTAGAAACATAATGCCCAACAGACACAGAACTCAAAAAACAGAAAGAAACTAATTTAATTACAAATAGAAATTGATACTGCGCTTCTGACTTCATGCCTGAGAATTTTATCTCCCTACAAGACTTGAAGGAGCTGAAATAAGAAAAGATTTATGGAAGGAAAGTTTATTATTTATTGTCATAAATAATCTTGTCTAAAATGTTTATTTGTTTGTGGCTTGGCACTATCAATCATAGAGATATATCTGTGATATCTGAGTGGATATCATAACATTAAATCATCTAGATTTTCGTCAGCAGAAATGCTTTTGATAGATATAGGGTGAAATGATGGAATGCCAGAAAGTAGATTGTTTGTTCCCCTTTCTCTCCCTGTTGCTAAGGTACAAAGGGAAGAATTATTTGTAAATTAGATGGTAGTGATATGCAACCCTCTCTTGGTGACAGATTCTGTTGCTTGTGTTCACAAAATCCTGCTGGAGCAACCAGTTGGCTGGAGCTGCGCAGAAGAAGCCCCTGGCTGTCGTCTTTACTTAAACTTGCTTAATTAACATAGTAAAATTCCCACCCTGGGGTGTAGTTATCCGCCCCTTTTTTAATCATGCAATGTATGTGCAAGTGTAATTTCCTGAGCATAATAATCATACAGTTATATAACTAGCTATGTATGTTCATCCATGTGCATAAAAAGCTAATGCTTAATCAAAGCAGATGTTAAATAGAAATTTAGGCATTTAAGCAAGAGTGAAACCACAGCATGGGGAGTCAGATATGAGTTACTTTAGACTGATCTTGGCTCCTTGCATCTGCCTAACTAATATAAGTTCTGCCTAAATCTCGTGCTAAAGTTTCCTTCTCTACATCCTTGGTTATCCCCAAAGGCCCAGCTTTGGGGCCTAACACTTATTTTTACAAAAGTTATCTTAGGAATGCAAAATTCCACTTTCAAAAAGGGATTTCAGCACCCATGGTAGTGAAGAGAGCAAAGGACAGCCTGTTCATATGACAAAATATGCTCCACATTATTCTAAAGAATCCATCTTGATGAATTCTATGAATAAAGATAAGGCAGGCAAGTTGACACCAATTAGTAAGGGCCTGATATGCAATAACTAAACAGATTTTAACTTTTTCTTGAAAGTATTACTAGACAATAAATTGGCATGGCTTTATCAAGGACCTTCCCCTATGCTAGTGGAGAAAGTTTGCTTAAGTGTTTTGTCAGGAAAGGGCTGCAGAGAAGAAAATGTCTACCCAGAAAGAAATGTTTTGAAAATTAAACCAGAATGATTTCCAAACAGAAGCATTCTGGTAGAAATTGAGTTGATGCACTAGAGAGAAGTCTCTCATGGGAACTGTTTCTTGATGAAGAACACCTGGTATTTAAAAGCAAAGTATATTGCAGAATTATAGTGGCATCCTGAGACAAAAGAAGTGTAAATATTTAAAAGTTTATACATTTAAAAACATGTAATTTCTCCTTTACTGCTTCATGAAGATCTATAAAGGTAAGCCATTCTTATGCTAAAAGCCTTATTTAAAGATAGTTCTAAATTTGAGGATCAAGATGTAACTAATAAGACATAACATGAAATTTGAGAAAAACAGTTTCTGAAAATGAGTTAACTAGTTAAGTCAACATATGTAGTCTTCTAACATTCTTAATTATATAGTTAAATATAATTAGACATACTCCATGTGACGATAATAAAAATACTTATAATAGCAGCAATTAACTTAAAGAAATTCTGAAAATAAGCAATAATAGAAATATAGAAATATGAAATAATAGTTGTCTGATCAGTTTTATTTTCTTAGTGTATGGTATCATGTCAAATTATCAGCTGATTGGGCTATATAAGGTGGAGGAGGATAGAGTATATATGAGGGAAAAATATATAGATGTTTGTCTTGGAAAGTTAGAGAAAAAGCCTTAATAAAGTGTAACGAGAATTTTAAAGTATTGTTGACTGCTTGATACCTGAGGACATTAATATAAAGTGAATCAAGACAATTTTGTGCTTTTTCTAATCCCATTCACATGTGCTTGACTATATGCATGACCAGAGAAACTAAATATTGGATTTAATCAAAGTTGTGATTTTATAAGAAAAATTACAGAGAGAAAATAGAGAAAGGGCATTGGATTAGGTTACAAAGTGATTTCATGACAATGGAGTGTAGAATCTTTCATGATTAAGGGGAAAAATAGAAAAAAATATGATGACTAGATCATAATCTTTATTGAGTTAAAAGTTAATTAATATTTATATTTCACTGGATGGGGGACATCAATAGGAAAAGTTATTGAAGAATATGCTGAGCTTAATGCTTTTCATATTTAGTGTAAGTGATGAGATAGGTACATAAGAATAAAACAAAAATAAGGCATATATTTATTCCCTCAGTGACAAAGGATTGGTATAAGAAAATTGAGTTTATTGAACTAAAGGGAATAACTTAAATCTCACTTTGAAGGATTAAGTGAAAGCTTCAAGGAAAAAGGTTTATCTTTTTGGCGTTGCTATCTACACAGAAAAAAAAAAACAAAACATGCAGCTAGAATAAACTATGAAAAATACCTGTATCATAAGTCCACTCTTAATTGGTATGAAATAGTTAGATAGATTTTCTGTAAAATAAATTCTAAATAACAGTACACACTTTTCATCAACTCTGATACCATTAGAATCCAAGGGTAAAAAAATATATGACCATATTAATTATTAAATTGATCTTAACTGCACACCCATTCATTGCTGAAATTTCACATCACATTTCCTAGAAACAGAGCAAGTTAATGTTTAAAATGTAAGTTTACCCATGCATCTAATTCAGTTAACATAAAAGGAAATGTGATTCAAACATTTCAAAGAATTAACCATCTTGAATTTACTGTCTCCACAGACGGAAAGCAAGATAAAATCAGAAGAGTCAAATATCACTACAATCACTACAATGATGGATTTTGTTCTCTTGGGGTTTTCCTATATGCCCATTCTCCAGTGCTTTCTTTTTGGGATATTTTTGGCCATCTATCTGATTTTCCTGTTGGAAAATAGCCTCATAATATTAATAACAAGAATTGACCCTGCTGTCTGATTTTTTCCTTAGAAATTTTTACTTTTTGGAAATCTTTTATGTAACAGTCACTGTCCCAAGAATACTCTTAGACATTTGGACCAGAAGGAAAAATTTCTTTGTATGAGTGTGCTATGCAAATGTGTTTTGCTCTTATGTTTGGAGGTACAGAGGGTTTCCTTCTGGGTGTGATGGCCTATGACCGCTTTGTGGCCATTTGTAACACTCTTCATTATGCTCTTGTCATGAACCACAGGGCCTGTATCCAGCTGGTGGCTGGCTCATGGATCAGTGGAATTTCATTAGAGATTGGGCAGACATGCCAGATTTTCTCTCTGCCCTTTTGTGAATCAAACCAAATCATTTCTTCTGTGATATCCCCCCAATACTCAAACTTGCTTGTGGGGACACATTTGTGAATGGGATTGTTGTCCATGTGGTTTCTTTGCTATTTTTCATGGTTGCATTACTGTTGATTACTGCTTCCTAAGGCAAAATTATCTCCAATATTCTGAAATTATCTTCTGCAAGAGGGAGGTCTAAAGCCTTTTCCACCTGTTCTTCTCACCTGATGGTTGTAGTCTTATTCTATGAAACAGTGAGTATCACTTATTTACAACCCAAATCAAAATCATTCTGTAGGAATGGGGAAAATGCTCTCTTTCTATACCATATATTTGTTTTTTTTTATTATGGGTAAAAATCAAAATTCTCACAATACATACAAACATTTGCAAAATGATATATAAATATATATGCATATATGTGTATTTGCTTACAAATATGTTATTTATATATATATATACATATATTTTAAGAGGTGCTTAGATTACCCAAAATATTACACGGAACCCACTGGGATTCCCATGTTGCCCACCTCCCACACCTCCCACCACATCCCACACAAACATCTCCCACATTGTGGACCACCACCCTCAATGAACTTAAACATCCTGGAGCCTTGCCACCAACCATAGACCACAGTTCACACTGTAGACCACACTCTCTCCCACTCAGTTCTGAGTGGTGTGTGCTGATTTAAAATGGCCTACATCCGTTGCCACAACAGTACTCAGGACAACCTCCAACTCCCAAAGAAGCCCCTGTATTTCAACTGCTCATCCCCTCCCTACCGCAAAAGTGTCAAGTGGCCACTGGCTCCACCTCATTGTTATAATTTCTTGCATTGCTAGAATTACCATATGTGAACAAGAGCATACCATCAAGTCCAATCTAGTCCGTAGTCCTTCCCCCAATTCTGAGGGGACTGGGATGGTGATGTCCACTCCAACTCCAAGTGAGAGAGGGCTTATATCCCATGGATATGGTGGGTGGGATGATCCTGCCTGCAGATGCAGGCCGTCTCCATTCCCTGGGATGACCATTGCCCATCGTTGTCTCCTCACCAGGTGACTTGGATGAGTTGATTGAACTATAGGGTAGGAGTTGCAGCTCCACCTAGATTTCATGCACACCTGGCACATAGGTAGGCGAGAGGCTCCAGTCTCTGGAAGTATACCTAAAAACTCCAGCATCACATATAGGTCTGAATAGAAGGGACTGCTGAACCATGTGTAGGGAGGACTTATATGAGTCTAATTCTGTCACTCTCAAGAGCACAGATTCCAAAATAGAACCCACTGATAAGGCATCAGTCTCTGGGGCTATCCCCCCTTATATAGGACCAGGGTGTCTCCGGAGCTCTCAGGAACCCCACTGAGTGGGGTGATAGGCACTTAGATATTCTATGAGCTCCTACTGAGGTGTGCGTAAGAGTTACCTCTGGGATGACCTCCCAACTCTCTTTGAAGTCTCTTAGCCACTTGAACTCATTTGTCTTTACCATTTCCCCCTTTTATTCAAGATCTTTTTCCAGTTGTGTTGCCAGTTGGCACTTGGTATTAATCCCTCGTTGCCAGGGAGGCTCATCCCCGGGAGTCATGTCCCACGTTGGGGGGAAGGTAATGCAATCATATGCTGAGTTTGGCTTAGAGAGAGGCCACATTTGAGCAACAAGGAGGCTCTCAGTTGGCAACCCTTAGGCACCCCACAACTGCAGGCTAAGTCTCATTTACAAGAGCAAAGACTCACAAGGGTAGTCATCAATAAAAAAAACACATCAGTGGGTCATCCTATTTTGACAGGCATGTCCCTACACTCAGAGGACTATTGCTGCTCCCTTGGAGACTGTGGCAGAGCTCTCCAGGCTAGGAATTCAGATTCCCTCATTTATTGTGTGATTACCCACCCATCGTGACCATGCCCCATCCCCCGATCCTTTGAATGATTTTGTATATCTTTCATGTATATTTGGATGAACCAATCCCCACGAAACCCCCCCAGACACCTCCCCCAATAATCCCCGGCAGTACCCATTGTAACCCTTCTGTGATCCAAATCCTCTATGAACATTTAGTCCATAAAATAATCAAATACACTTACTAGGAAAAAGAAACAAGTGTGATAAGCTTACATGCAAGAGACAAACATAAGCAAACTCAGGGGGAAAAAAAAAAAAGAGAGAAGGAACAAAAACAAATAATCAAACAAAGAACAAAACAAAATAAAATATAATTAGTGGATTGGGACATTCAAAAAATGGGCAAAAAAGCAAAGGAAATGCCTTTAATATATATATATATATTTTTTTTCCCTTTTTTCCTTCCTTTTATCACTGTGTTATCCGATGTCTGGTGTGCCATGACACCTTCCTCCTCTCAATCCCCATTGTCTCCCAATTTTTCATTTAATTTTCAAAGAAGTTTTAGGTCACAGCAAAGTCACACACGGAGTGCCGGAGACTCCCAGATACCAAACCACCCCCCTTCCCCACCCCATATTAACTCCCCCCCCCCTTTTTTTGGTTGTTAGCATTGTTATAACTGTTATGCAGATAGCAAAATATAGCAACTAAACATTGTCAGTGATTTACATTATAGTTTACAATTTAGATGATACAGTTTAATAATTTTGATGATATTTACCATGTCCTGTGTCCATTACTGTAAGGTAATGAAAAACCTTCCCCATGACCACCAAACAACCCATTAGATCTTGACTGTTCCCTTCTCCCCAGCCCACCAGGGCCCGTGATACACCCCTCTCCCAACCCATGGAATGTCAAGATTCACAGTTACATGCCCTGGGGATTTGAACCAGCACTTCCTAATCCACCCACCCCCCAGTGCTGTACCACAAAACCCAGGAACACCACCACTCAACTCCGCCATCCCCCATCATGCAACCACACTCTATCCCTTTACCATAGATTATGTCCATATGGGTGATGGCTCAAGGCCTGCTCTTCTCTTACTCTCCTTTGTTAACCTATCTTTCAGACAATGGTTCTCAGAGACTGCTCACTTTCCTCAGTTCAGATCAGTGAGGTCATATACTGTTCATCCTTCAGTGCCTGGCTTGCTTCACTCAACATAAGGTCTTCAAGATTCATCCACGTTATTCCATGTGTTAGCACTTTGTTCCTTCTTACAGCTGAGTAATATTCCATTGTATGTATGTACCACATTTTGCTTATCCATTCGTCTGTTGATGGGCACCGGGGCTGATTCCAACTTTTGGCAATGGTGAACAATGCCGCTATGAACATCGGTGTGCATATATCTGTTTGTATTTTTGTTTTCAGTTCTTCTGGGTATATACCCAGCAGTGGAATTGCTGGATCATACGGAAGATCTATTGCTAGTTTTCTGAGGAACCGCCAAACTGTCCTCCACAGTGGCTGGACCATACCGCAGTCCCACCAGCAGTGGATGAGGGTTCCTATTCCTCCACATCCTCACCAACATTTAGTGTCTCCTGTTTTTTTAATAGCTGCCATTCTCATGGGTGTAAGATGGTATCTCATTGTAGTTTTGATTTGCATTTCCCTAATAGCAAGTGATGTTGAGCATTTTTTCATGTGCTTTTTAGCCATTTGTATTTCTTCCTTGGAGAAGTGTCTTTTCAGGTCACTTGCCCATTTTTTATATGGGTTGTTTGTCCTTTTATTTTTGAGGTGAAGGATTTCTTTATATATGCAGGATATTAGGCTCCTATCAGATATATGGTTGCCGAATATTTTTTCCCATTGGGTAGGCTGCCTTTTTATTTTCTTAATAACATCCTTAGAGGTGCAGAAGTTTTTAATTTTGAGGAAATCCCATTTATCAATTTTTTCTCTTGCTGCTTGTGCTTTGGCTGTGAAGTTCATGAAACCATTTCCTATTAGAAGGTCCTGTAGATGCTTCCCTACATTATCTTCCAAGGTTTTTATGGTTTTGGCTCTTATATTTAGATCTTTGATCCATCTTGAGTTGATTTTTGTATAAGGTGTGAGATGGTATTCTTCTCTCATTCTTTTGGATATGGATATCCAGTTCTCCAAGCACCACTTGTTAAAGAGGCCACTCTCTCCCAACTGAGTGGGTTTCGTGGCCTTGTCAAATATCAGATGACTGTATATGTGAGGATCTATATCAGAACTCTCAATCCGGTTCCATTGGTCAGTAGGTCTATCCTTGTGCCAATACCACGCAGTTTTGATCACTGTAGCTTTGTAGTATGGTTTAAAGTCAGGTAATGTGATACCTCCAACTTCATTTTTCTTTTTCAATATATCTTTGGCAATTCGGGGCCTTTTGTCTCTCCAAATATATTTTGTGCTTAGTTTTTCCAGTTCCTTAAAAAATATAGTGTTGACTTTTATTGGGATTGCATTAAATCTGTAGATTAGTTTGGGTAGGATAGACATCTTGATGATGTTTAATCTTCCCATCCATGAACAGGGAATATTTTTCCATTTATTTAAGTCTTCTTTGATTTCCTTTAACAGTGTTGTGTAGTTTTCTGTATATAAGTCCTTTACATCTTTAGTTAAATTTATTCCTAGGTATTTGATTCTTTTGTTTACTATTGTAAATGGTATTTTTTTCCTGATTTCCTCCTCAGTTTGCTGGTTATTGGTGTATAGAAATGCTACTGATTTTTGAGCATTGATCTTATAGCCTGCAACATTACTGAACTCCTTTATAAGTTCTAGAAGCCTTGTTGTCGATTTCTCAGGGCTTTCTATGTATAGGATCATGTCATCTGCAAATAATGAAATTTTTACTTCTTCTTTTCCAATCTGGATGCCTTTTATGTCCTTTTCTTGTCTCAGTGCTCGAGCAAGTACTTCTAAGACAATGTTAAATAGGAGCGGTGATAGTGGGCATCCTTGTCTTGTTCCCGATCTCAGAGGGAAGGCTTTTAGGATTTCACCGTTGAAAATGATGTTAGCTTTGGGTTTTTCATATATACCCTTTATCATTTTCAGAAAGTTTCCATCTATTCCTATCTTTTGTAGTGTTTTTATGAGGAAAGAGTGCTGTATTTTGTCGAATGCTTTTTCGGCATCTATAGAGATGATCATGTGATTTTTTTCTTTCAGTTTGTTTATGTGGTGTATTACATTGATTGATTTTCTTATATTGAACCATCCTTGCATACCTGGGATGAAACCCACTTGGTCATGATGTATAATCCTTTTGATATGTTGTTGAATGCGATTAGCAAGTATTTTGTTAAGGATTTTAGCATCTAGGTTCATTAGAGAAATTGGTCTGTAATTTTCCTTTCTTGTGGTATCTTTATTTGGTTTTGGTATTAGGGTAATGTTGGCATCATAGAATGAGTTAGGTAGTATTCCTTCTACTTCTATTTTTTGGAAGAGCTTAAGTAGAATTGGTGTTAGCTCTTTCCGGAATGTTTGGTAGAATTCAGCTGTGAAGCCATCTGGTCCTGGACTCTTCTTAGTTGGGAGGTTTTTAATGACTGAGTCTATCTCTTTACTTGTAATTGGGCTGTTGAGTTCATCTATTTCTTCTTTCATCAATGTCGGCTGTTTGTGGGTTTCTAGAAACTTGTCCATTTCCTCTAAATTGTCATTCTTGTTGGCATATAATTTTTCAAAGTATCCTCTTATGATACTCTTTATTTCTGTGGGGTCAGTAGTGATATCACCTTGCTCATTCCTTATTTTACATATTTGCATCTGTTCTCTCTTTTTCTTTGTTAGTCTGGCTAAGGGTTTGTCAATTTTGTTGATATTCTTGAAGAACCAGCTTTTGGTTTTGTTTATTGTTTCCAGTGCTTTCTTATTCTCTATTTCATTTAGTTCTGCTCTAATCTTGGTTATTTCCTGTTTTCTACTTCCTTTAGGTTTAGTTTGTTGTTGTTTTTCCAATTCCTCCAAGTGTGCAGTTAGGTCTTCAATTTTAGTTCTTTCTTCTTTTTTAATATATGAATTTATGGCTATGAACTTCCCTCTCAGGACTGCTTTAGCTGCATCCCATAGGTCTTGATATGTTGTGTTGTTGTTTTCATTAGTTTAAAGGTAGTTACTGATTTCTTTTGAAATTTCCTCTTTGACCCACTGTTTGTCTAAGAGTGTGTTGTTTAACTTCCATATCCTTGTGCCTAACCTGTTTCCCTGGCCCTTATTGATTTCCAACTTCATTCCGTTGTGGTCAGAGAAATTACTTTGTATAATCTCAATCTTTCTGAATTCATTGAGTGTTGTTTTGTGGCCTAGCATGTGGTCTATTTTGGAGTATGTTCCATGTGCACTGGAGAAGAATGTAAATCCCGCTGTATTTGGGTGTACTGTTCTGTATGTCTATTAAGTCCAAAACTTCTAATGTATTGTTGAGTGCCTTAGTTTCTTTACTGATTCTCTGCCTAGATGTTCTGTCTAATGATGATAGTGGTGTGTTGAAGTCCCCTGCTATAATTGTAGAGGAATTTATTTCTCCTCTTAGTTTTTCCAGAGTTTGCCGCACATATTTTGAGGCACCTCGATTAGGTGCGTAAATGTTGACGATTGTTCTCTCTTCTTGAGAGATTACTCCTTTTACTAATATGTAGTGTCCATCTTTGTCTCTTACAATAGTTTTGCATTTAAAGTCTATTTTGTCTGATATTAGAATAGCTACTCCTGCCCTTTTTTGGCTATTGTTAGCTTGTAAAATGGTTTTCCAGCCATTCACTTTCAGCCTCCTTGAATCCCTGAGCCGAAGGTGGGTTTCTTGTAGACAGCATATAGATGGATCATATTTTCTTATCCATTCTGCCAATCTGTGTCTTTTGATTGGTGAATTTAATCCATTAACATTCAGTGTTATTACTCGTAACAAATTTCTTACTTCAGTCATTTTTTTCTTTGGGTTAATGTATGTCATATGTTGTTTTGTTTCTCTTTTTGAGTTTTCAGTTGTTTTTAAGCTCTCCTCCAACTCTCTCTCCTTTGTTTTTTCCTTTCAACTTGTAGAGATTCCTTTAGTATTTCTTGAAGTGCTGATTTCTTCTTGACATACTCTCTTAATTGCTGTTTATCTGTGAATATTTTGAACTCTCCATCATTTTTGAATGCCAATTTTGCTGGATAGAGAATTCGTGGCTGGAAGTTTTTTTCTTTTAGTGTTTTGACTATGTCATACCACTGTCTTCTTGCCTCCATGGTTTCAGCTGAGAAATCAGCACTTAATCTTATTGTGCTTCCCTTGTATGTGATGGTTCTCTTTTCTCTTGCTGCCTTGAGTATTTTCTCTTTGTCTTGAGCATTGGACAGTTTGACAAGTATATGTCTTGGAGTTGGCCTGTTGGGATTTATACTATTTGGGGTGCGCTGTGCTTCCTGGATCTGCACATCCATCTCTCTCAATAGAGTTGGGAAGTTTTCAGCCATAACTTCCTTCAACACTCCTTCTGTTCCCTTTCCCTTCTCTTCTCCTTCTGGGATGCCCATAATGCGTATGTTTGTGCATCTTGTATTATCGGTTAATTCCCTGAGACCATACTGGATTTTTTCTATCTTTTTGTCTATATTTTCTACAATCTCTTTAATTTCAACTGTATTGTCTTCCATATCACTAATTCTTTCCTCTGCCTGTTCAATTCTGCTGCCATGTGAGTCCAGCGTCTTTTTCATTTCTTGACTTGTGTCTTTGTTCACCATCATATCCATTACCTTTTTAGGTGTGTTAGCTATTTCTTCAGTATGTTCTCCCAGTGTCTTCTTTATATCCTTAATGTCTTCCTTCAGTTCTTTAAGTTGGTCCATGATATTTGCTTGGATAGCTTTGATTAGTTGTTCGATGTACTGCATTGCTTCCTGGTTTTTATTTTGTGCACTGGACTGGTCCATGTTTTCCAGTTTCTCAGAGTCATTTGTATTTTTCTGTTGCCCTCTGGTCATCATATTATCTTGATGGGTTTGTTCAGTTGATTAGCTCTTCTCTATGCTCTAGAATTTTATTTAGCTGTTGGTTCTGCGTGTGAGTTAAGTTTTCTCTTTGGCAGTTTTTCTTCTTATTTTATTTCCTTGCTTCTTTCTATGTTCCCTTGAAGGCAAAAGGTTAGGGCCAGAGGAATCAAAAGATGTAAGGAAGGCAGAAGGATAATAGAAATATTGATAAAAGTTAGAAGAGGGGCAAAATGAGACTTAATGAGATGAATATTTAACTTGTGTAGGCAGTGTAGAGTACTAGGAAAAAATATGGAGTTCCTATAATGGACTGGGAAAACAAATGGAGGAATATATATATATATAGTGATTTAGAAGGCTAGAATTATGAGGATGGAGAGAAATAGTAGAGAAAGGTCTGAAAGGAAAAAGTTAATACTAATAAAAAAAAAAAAAAGAAGAAGAAAACAAAATAGATGGGATAGAAATTGACACCCTTAAGTTGTGGGCCTATGAAAAAATGCTGTCTCTAAGAGCCACAACAGAAAACAGAAGGCAGAAAGATGCAGGAAGGATAAGCGATAGTTTGTAATATAGAATCAATATATACAGCGAGTGGGAAATTACTGAATAAGAAGCCCAGCAAAGAAGCGACCAGCTGGCAGCACCTATTTAAAAAAAAAAAATAGAAGGAAAAAGGAAGGGGGGAGGAAAATGGGAATAATAGCAATAGACCAGAAAGTAACAGAGAGAAACCAAAGATCCACACAGGCAAGCAGTCAAACAGAGCTAAGGGGGGTCAATGATTCCCCTAGGGTCCACGTGGATCCTTCCTGCCTACTTGTGTTTATCAATCAATTTCCCCACAGGGTTCTATATGCAGGTCCTGAAGCAGCTTTTAGCTATTAAACTAAATGTAAAAGAATTTATTTTTCATTTGTTGAGGTGGCCTCACTTTTTTTTTTAGCCAAATGCAGGACCCAAAATAATTCCTCCTCTAGACCAACCCCCTTACGGAAGGGTCCCTGGCTGGGCGCGTGGAAATTAATCAAGCACGTCCCACTTTCCAGACTCCCCAGGTTAGCTGAAGCTCTGATGTTAGTCAGTGAAGAGTGCTAAAGAGGGCGGATTCTGCCCCTTCTGGCACCGAGCTCCAGCGTCACCCGGCTGCTCAGTAAATTAGTTTGAGTGCAGATTCGCATCTGCTCTCAGCCTAATGCTGCTTCAGGTCGGCTTATCTGCTCCCCAAAGCTATGGGGCGGTGCAGGCAGCCAGATCGATGTCTAAAAATATAAAATACCCTTCCCTGTCTTCCAACCGAACCCTCCCTTTTTTGGGAAGTGTCCCTTCCTCCTGGCTCCGCAGGGGCCCGGGTCTTATCCCTGGGTGGCTAGGGAAATCAGCTGCGTTTCCCGACCAAAATCCCCCCTCCGGTTCACTGGGTGCTGATTAGCTCGTTTGCTCTGTTCACACAAGGTCCAAGGGGCACCAGGCAGCCAGATCCCCAGAAAATAAAACTTTTTCGCCCCACCCGTGGCTCCAAATGGCCGTGTTATTTTTTTTTCCCTAACCGCGGGGCTCAGCCGCCTGTGCCAACCTCCACCGGCAGCCTCAAAACTCACGAATCTCCACCATTCGGTCCATGCCGCCGATCTGCGCAGATAGATGTCCCAAGCTTCTCATTCCACGCGTGCACAGCACAGACCCCCGGGCAGGACCCCGTCCCCAATCCGCCTTGCTCTGGGAGCTTGCAGTGTGCGCCCTCCTACACTAACGCCATCTTGGCCCCTCCTTTCTATACCATATTGATTCTGATACTGAATCCCCTTGTATATAGTCTGAGGAACAAAGATGTCATGGTGGCATTGAGAAAATCGCTTCCTAAATTATTAACATGACTTTAATTTAGTCAATGACAGCAAGTTTTGTTCTTGCATTCCTAAATAATGATAATTACTACTATGCTAATGATAATTACTACTACACTAATGATAATTACTACTATGCTAACAAGTACATGTTGTGTTAAGGGGCCTTTGTTTCATAGGTTTCAATTAACTGTAATTGAGGCACAAATGAACTCAAGTGCAATGACTTAATGTTGAAAACCAATATTGCCTGTCATGGTGAACTAGTGACTTAAGAAATTACCTGGAGAAAACAATGAGAGATAGCATAGTGCATCATATAACCAGGGATTAGATTCATGCTCTGTGATGAATTTTCTATATCTCTCCCATTCCTTCAGATGCATTTGCTGCATTTCTCTGCCCCTCTTGATGAACTTAGCCAATGAAAAACAACAGCAGTAGCTACAATGTTGGAAGCTGAGAGGATGGGGTTTTCTTTTCATTTCCCCCTGCTTCTGGGCCTTGTATCTGCTCGTTCTCCCCAAAATGACATATCAACTTGGGACCCAGCTCTCACTGTTCTCTAGTAACATTTCCTCCCTTGTAGATTCAGGTCTTGGTTGGGTATTATCTACCTGTTCTTGTAAGGTTCTGGTATTTCCTCATAAGGTTGCCACACCCATGTGATGGGATTGAATGGTGGAACCTCAAAATATACCTACTGAGGACCTGCAAATGTGACCTTATTTTGAGAAAAGGTCTTTGAAGTTAAGGATTCTGATATAAGATCGTTCTGGATTAGAGTGGGCCCTAAATTCAATGGCCAGTGCCTTCATATGAGATAGGGAGGCAGAAGATTAGACAACCACAAAGAAGAGGAGAAAGCAATGTGACCATGGAGGCAGATCAGAGTTATGCAGCCTCTAGCCAAGGATTGCCAAAAGCTACCATAAATGGGAAGAGGCAAGGAAGGAGTCTTCTCTAGAGCTTCTGGTCCCCTTTATTGTGAGATAATAAATTTCTGTTGTTTAAAGCTACATAATTGGGAAGCGGCTGTGGCTCAATCAGTAGGGCTCCCGTTTGCCATATGGGAGGCCCCGGGTTCGGTTCCCGGGGCCTCCTGGTGAAGGCAAGCCCGCCCGCACGGCGTGGTTAGCCGACCCAGCGAGCACAAGCAGCAAGGGGGGGATAAATGAATAAATAAATAAAATCTCTAAATAAGAATAAGTAAATAAATAAATAAAGCTACATAATTTTTGGTAAGTTGTTACAGTAGATCTAGGAAAATAAAATGTTATATAAATAATCTTTTAAATTGTACTTTAAAGTACTTTTATTCAATCACTTGGAATGAATAGTGCATTCTGATAAAACGTGGCTGAATACTATTTCCCTACTTCTGTTGTTGTATTATTTTTGGACTGTAATTTGGCATTTATTTGCAAGTAAAACAATATATTTATTTTCTTACTCTAAAAACTGATTCAAGGAAAATTCATCTTGTAGTAATAACAATATTTACCCAAAAATGATTATTACGAATATGTCTTTTCAGGAATATTTATTGAAGTTTGAATTTATAATGCAAACACAAAATGTGTATCCTAGGGAAAAGCACTCTCAGTTGGAGAGCAGATTAAGGCATTTTAGTACATTTACACCAATAATATTGTACAAACATTAAAGACAATGTTTTAGAGTAGCTGTGGTGAAGAAATCAACATACATTCTAACAGGTAACAAAATGCAAATGTACTTATAAAACTTTCCTCCATTTCTGCAAATAAAAAAGAGATAACACACAATAATTTCATATAATATTTTACATGCACGTCTTTAGTGGATAGGTATACATGTCAATGTCTAGGAAGATGTGGTTTAGAAGGGATTATTGGCTTTTTCACAGTGGCAAGATTTCAAATAACTTCTGCTTTATTAATTATAATTTTCTTGATAATTTGAATCAGCTACAATGAGAATATAACATGTAGATCAAAAGAAATAAAACTCAATTTTTATTCTGAAAATAATACAAAACAGAAAATGTATGTATTTCTTCTAATTGCTACTAAATGTCTTAAAGAATCTTATCATTTAGCAAAGAAACTTCAATAACAGACAATATGTCTTTGATTTGTTAAAGAAACAGATTTTTGTCATTTAAAAGGAATCAGACTATAAAATATATGTGAATATATCTCAATAAAACTGCTTAATAAATAAATAAAAAATTGTGCAAGAATAGCCAGAAATACTTATATGTAGGGGAAGCAAAGAGAGATTGCAAAGTGAAGAATTTGCTTGTGTGTGTGTTTGTTTTTTGTTTCTTCTTATTATTATTATTGAAATAATGAAAATGCTGTACTAATGTTTGAAGTGATGATTGTACAATTATACGATTATACCAAATACCTTTCATTGTGCACTATGGATGAATTTTATGCTTATTAATATGTATCGATAAAATTAACTTTAAAATGATAGGAAAATTTACTATTCTCCTATAGTATTTGTCCTTCTCAATGTCTTTTTTTCAAACAATTTATTGAAGTATATCATTCAGAAAACAAACATGCATAACATCATGCAGGACTCCCACACATCACTCCCTCACAAACACCCTGCATTGTTGTGAAACATTTTTTAACAAATCATGAAAGAGCATCGTCAAAGTATTACTACTAACTATAGTCCATATCTTCATCCCCTATACAATTTTTTAAGGATTTATTTATTTATTTACTTTTATCCATATTTTACCCCACCCCTCCATTTTTGCTGTTTCTGTGTCCATTTGCTGGGCAAACCTCTGTGTCCATTTCCTGCCCTCTCTTCTCATCCTTCTCCTCCTGTCTTCACTGGGATTTGATTCTCAGAATCTCCAATGTGGGAGAGAGGTGTCCTACCGCCTGTGCCACTTTAGTTCCTGTTTTTTTGGTGTGTTTCGTCTTGGCTGTACCTTGTTTCATTCTCCTGTTATATCATCATCTTGCTGCGTGGCTTGCAGGGCCTGACGGTGCACCTGCTCACAGGGCCTGGTGGCCCACACCTTTTATATTTTACTTTTAAAAATTTTTACCAGGAGGTCCCAGGGATTGATCCGACCACCGAACCACATCTGTCCCCCTGCTATACATCTCTTAAAGTTGACCAAAGATACCCAAAATTACAGTCTTTTCCCATACAGGATGATCATATAATAAACCAGGATTATTTTATCACCAGCATTCTAACAACCAGACCTAGGGAGAAAAACTAGGTCTAGATTGCATGATTTCTAATATATGCAATGATTTCTAATATAGCAAATATTTAGCCTACCCTGATAATCACAAAATAAAATGGCATGCTTATATTTGTTTTTTATAAATATTGTTTTTTCCAATTCTATTTTTTAATCAACCACTATTTATTGAACATTTATTAATATGATAATATGTTAAATTTTCTGACTAAATATTCCAGTATAATTATGGCTACACATATTTTTTCATTTAAATATTTTTATTGATGTATATCATTCAGACATGAACACACATAAATAATAAGTGTATAGTAAAAGTTGTGAACTTACAAAATAAACATGCATATCATCATACATCACCCCACCACCAACACCTTGCATTGTTGTGAAACATTTGTTATAAATTATGAAAGAGCATCTTCAAAATATTACTACCAAGTATAGTCCATATCTTTCATTTGGTGTATTTTACCCCAACTCACCTGATTATTAGTACCCTGAATTAGTATGACACATTTGTTATAATTCATGAGAGAACATTCTCATATTTGTTCTGTTAAGCACCATCCATCTTTCACTGCAGGATTCATTGTGTTATACAGTCTCATGTCCAGTAAAACCCATTCAAAGTTTATACTCAGTGGCTCTCATTTTCATCACAAAGTTGGGCTGTCATCACCTCAGTCAATTTTAGAATATTTTCATTAGTTCAAATGGAAAACTCCCATATTCTCTTATACCCCCCTATCATTGTCCCTTAGAATTCATATATCTTCTTTGTTGTAAAAATATGGCCGTATTACTGTTACCTATTTTACATGTTACATGGGTTGTAATTTTGCATGTATTGCAATATTTTAGCACTTTGTAAAAAAAGAACATTCTTATATTTATACTGTTAACCACAATCGTCATCCTTCAATAAAATCACTGTTATACATTCCCTGGCTCTAGCTTCCTTTCAATTGAGATTTATGTCCATAGACTACCCCTTTCAGCCACAATCACATTTATAAATCAGCAGTATTAGTTGTACTCACCATAATGTTTTACCACCAATTGTATTCACTCTACACTTTTACAGTAAACTTTTTAAAACAATTCTACACACATTAAGCATCAACTTCCATTCTCAATCCACATTCTATCTCCTCATAACCTATACTCTAGAGTTTAACTCCATGAGTTTAACACTCATCATATTTAGTTCATATTTGTGAGACCATACAATGTCCTATTGAATTTCTCTTATTTCACTCAACATAATGTCCTCAAAATTCATCCATGTTGTTATATGCATCCCAATTTAATTTCTTCTTACAGCTGAATAGTATTCCATTGTATGTATACACCACATTTTGTTTATCCATCAGTTGATGGACAGTTAGGCTGGTTCTGTATTTTAGCAATTGTGGATAATGCTGCTATGAACATAGGCATGTAAGTGTCAGTTTGTGTCCTTGCTTTCAATTCTTCTGAATATATTCCTAATAATGGTACTGCTGGATCATATGGCAGTTCCATATTCAGCTTCTTGAGATACCACAAACTGTCTTCCAGTTTGAGGCTGCACCATTCTACATTTTTACTAATTGCCAGTCTATAAGGTGTGAAATTATATCTCATTGTAGTTTTGATCAACATTTCCCTTTATAGCTTTTCATATAATAAACTTTATTTTTAGAGAAGTTTTAGATTACATTAAAGTTACATAAAAAGTATAGGGGTTCTTACATACTGTACCCCTTCACCACCCCACATCTTCCCCTATCAATACCATTTTATATTAGTGTGGTACATTTGTTAAAACTGATGAACAAATTTCAAGCACTGACAGTAATCAAGGTCTATAGTTTACATTATGGTTACATTATGGTTTACATTATGGTTTACACTTTGCACCATAAAGTTTTATAGGTTTTGACAAAATGTATAATGGCCTGTATCCATCATTGTAATATAATGCAGAATAATTCCAATGTCCTAAAAATACCCCATGTTCCACCTATTCTTCCCTCCCTCACCCATCAGAACCTCTGGTAACCATATCTTTATATACATGTTACAAGTTCTTCTGTTACTACGATAATAATAAATCTATTTGGTCTAGGGTTGTATTCTGCTCTTATGTTTGTTCATTCCTCAATCTTGAGGGTTTGGGGATGGTGATGTCTAATCTACTTCAGATTGGGCTTAGATTTTATGGGGCAGATGGAAGGAACTTTTTGCTTGCAGTTGTATATACTCTTTGCTTTTGTGTTGGGGTTGTCCATCATCATTAGTTTGTTAGTTGTCCTGGATGAGTCCGATGAACTGGGGAGTAGGTGTTGGCCACAACTCTTCCAAGATTCAGGGCTCAAATAACATATGAACAGACTTAAGATTAAAATCTCTGGGATATATATTTAATGGATATAGTGCCACATATAGATTCCAACAAAAGGGTAGAAGAATCATGTGTAGGGAAATTATAGCTGAATCTCACTCTATAACAATGGGGAAATAGGTTATCATATATTCCACCAACAGGGTGCTGATTTCATGGGGTTATATACCTTGCATATAGTGTCTGACTGTCTCTAAATTCCGTGGAAGCACTCCTGCTTGAAGCATTGTTTACTGTGGTAGTTAGATACATCTCAGAGGTACATAAGGGTAACCTCTGGACTGACCTCTTGATTCACTTGATATTTCTAAGCTGTAAAAACTCTTTTGCATTAATGTTTCCCCCTTTGGGTCAAGGTCTTTATCCAAATGCATTGCTGTCTGGTGCTTGATATTAACCCCTTGGTGCCCAACGCTGGCATGGAGTAGGTTGGGAGGAAGTGATTTTATTTGCTGAGTTTGGCCACATTTGAATAACAAGGAGATTTTCAGAAGTTATCTCCTAGGCAATAGTTATTAGAATAAGTTTCAAATGTATAAAAATAAGGTTCATAAGTGTAAGAATTAATATCAAGGGCTTGGTGTATTTGTCTGTTCTCTTTTATTAGGCATTGCAATATATTCTAGAAATTCTTGCCACTCTATCTGAGAATGTAGAAGGACTCCCCAGGATGGGAGTTTAATATTGTATTGATTAGTCTCCACCAACTAAGATAGCAGCCTATGACAACAT
Organism: Tolypeutes matacus; assembly: GCA_026826555.1. Taxonomy (NCBI): domain Eukaryota; kingdom Metazoa; phylum Chordata; class Mammalia; order Cingulata; family Chlamyphoridae; genus Tolypeutes; species Tolypeutes matacus. The sequence goes on from JAKSZT010050948.1 coordinate 947,595, forward strand.
GAACATATTCATATTCCAGAGAGGCATGCTCCAGGTGCACCTATCTCCACATATGCCCCTGCACTCACTCCAGTGACTGCATCAGTGACTCAACACTGCCATAGTTGCCAGAAGAACACTCCCACAATTGTACTCGCAACCACAGTCCTCGATGAACTCAGAATTCCCGTTTCTTCCTCCAGCCCCACACTCAGTGCCATGGATAGCCCAATCCACCCCTTGAACACCCTTATGTACCTCTGAGGTGTATCTCACACTCCAATACCATGGACCACATACACAGCACTGTACCACAATCACCTCTGTCCACTGCCACCCCCAGCACCTTATCATAGGGTCTGCCCAGATTATACTTTTTAGCTATTTGTAGTTCCTCTTTGGAGAAATTTCTACTCAAGTCTTTTGCCCATTTTTAAAATTGGGTTGCTTGTCTTTTTATGTTGAGTTGTATGATCTCTTTAAATAACATGGAAATCAAACCCTTATGGGATATATAGTTTCCAAATATTTTCTCCCATTGAGAGGTTACTTTTTTACTTTCTTCACAAAATCTTCTGAAGAACATAAAGTGATTAATTTTGAGGAGGTAATATTTATCTATTTTTTTTCTTTTGTTACTCATGCTTTGGGTGTAACATTTAAGAAACTACTTCCTACAAGTCTTGAAGATATTTCCCAACATTTTCTACTATGTGATTTATGATTGTAGGTTTTATATTTAGGTCTTTGATCCATTTTGAGTTAATTTTTGTATAATGTGTGAGATAGGAATTCTCTTTCTTTATTTTGGATATGGATATCCAGTTCTCCCATTACTATTTGTTGAATAGACTGTTCTGGTCCAGCTGAGAGGGCTTGACAGCCTTGTCAAAAATCACTTAACCATAGATGTGAGGGCCTATTTCTGAGTTCTCGATTTTGTTCCTTTGATCAATTTGTCTATATTTATGCCAGTATAATGCTGTTTTTACCACTATAGCTAAGTAATACAATTTAAAGCCAGGAAATGAGCATCCTCCAAATTTGTTCTTCCTTTTTAAACACATTTTTGGCTATCCAGGACACCTTACCCTTCCAAATAAATTTGATAATTGGCTTTTCCACTTCTGCAAAAAAGGCTGTTGGGATTTTTAGAGGGACGACATTGAATTTGTACATCAGTTTGGGTAGAATTGTCATATTAATGATATTTCTCTATTGGTTTCTTTTAACAATGTTTTACAGTTTTCTGAATACAGGTCCTTTATGTACTGGTATAAGTTTATTCCTATATATTTGATTCTTTTAGTAACTATTATAAATGGAATTTTTTCTAAGTTCTTCCTCAGACTGCTCATCAGTAGTATATAGAAATGCTATTGGTTTTTTGCATATTAATCTTGGATCTCACAACTTTGTTGAACTCATCTACTAGTTCAAGGAGATTTGCTGTGGATTTTGGGGGATTTTCTAGGAATATGATCATATAAGTGAATAGCATAAGTTTTACTTCTTCCCTTCCTATTTGGGTGATTTTTATTTCTTTTTCTTGCCTAAGTGCTCTAGAACTTCTCGCACAATATGGAATAACAGTGGTGAGTGTGGACATCCTTGTCTTCTTCTGGATTACGGCAGGAAAATATTCACTATTTCTCTATTATGTACAATGTTAACTGTGTTTTTTATATATGCACTTTTACATATTTGAGAAACCTTTCTTCTATTCTTATCTTTTGGAGTGTTTTTATCAAGAAGGGATGCTGTATTTTGTCAAATGTCTTTCTGCATCAATCAAGATGATCATGTGGTTTTTTTTCCTTCTTCAACTTATTAATGTGATTTATTATACTAATTGATATTCTTGTGTTGAATCACCCTTCATACCTAGGTTAAAACTCACTTTATCATGGTGTATAATTTTTTTGATGTACATTTGGATTCAGTTTGCAAGTATTTTCTTGAGAATTTTTGTATTTATATTCATTAGAGAAATTGGTCTGCAATTTTCTTTGTAGTGTCTTTAGATGACTTTGGTATTTAAGTAATGGTAGTTTCACAGAATGAGTTGGTGTTGTTCCTTCCTTTTCAAATTTTTGGAAGAGCTTGAGCAAGATTGGCATTACATAATCTGGGAATGATTGATAGAATTGACCTGCATAGCCATCTGATCCTGGGCTTTTCATTTTAGGCTCCATGTTAGGTAGGCTGTTCAAATAAACTTACCATACAGGTTAAACTAGACAGTGCAGCAAAGAAATTTAAAAATTTTCTCACCAAAATTAATTTGTCCTTTTTGGTTTCCATAAATTAAAGTTTTAAAATACCAATGAGTCTTTTTTTTCCCTTTGTATTTACAATCACCTTAGTCTTTAACTAGATTACCCCGTTTACCTTTTAATTGGGGTCAGATTATTTCTATAGCTTTTTCTTTTTTTTGCTTACAAAAATGTTATTTATATATATATATGTATATATATACATATATTTTAAGAGGTTCTTAGATTACCTCTATAGCTTCTTTAATTGGGGTGGTCCTTTAGAATTAATGCTGTTTCTTTAGCACCTTTATTGCTGGCAAACATTAACTCTGAGTTTCAAGTGTCATAGCAACATTTAAAAATCTAGGGAGCTATTAGGTTATACACAAAGAGTAAAGCCATCTCACTATTTAGAAATAATAAAGTGCAAGAATAAATGTGACTGTTGCAAGAGCTTACAATCTAGGCCTTAATTCCCTTGTGAGTATTTTAAGTAAAGCTGTTTATACATTTGACAATTTGTATTGTGGTCATTAACCATAGACAATTGCAGAAGTTTGTTTCATTTTACTTTTACTCTTTTACCAGTGTTATGTTAATCAATAGGTAGAACATAACTTATAGACTCACATGCTTCACTTTTAAATTCTCCTTTTGTAGATGATGAGAGGACCACATGCTCTTTTAGAGATGCATCAGAGAAAAACAGGATAATTCATAAAGAAATTTGGTTGTTTTCATGAAACATAACATTCTTCTAAGAATAAGTAGAACTGTAACTAACAATACTGTTCTCATGAAGATCAGTAATAGGACATAATATAGAAAGTTAAAATATTAAGTCTTTGAGAATTTTATACAATCTGTAAATCCATAAAAACATTTTTAATTTTTTAAAATTTTATTGAAGTATATCATTCATACTGAATATATATAAACAATAAGTGTATAGTAAAAGTTGTGAACTTACAAAATAAAAATGCTTAACATCTTACAGGGGAACCATACATCAACCCACCAACAACAACTTATATTGTTTACAACAACTTACATTGTTGTGAAACATTTGTTACAAACTATGAAAGAGCATCATCAAAATATTACTAACTATAGCCTGTATCTTACATTTGGTGTATTTTCCCCTCAACCTACCCTATTGTTTATATATATTTCCAATACAACAGTCTTTCACTAACACATGAATCTGTGCTGGAATATTTGTTACAGATTATGAGATAACATCATCAGACTATTACCACCAACCATGGTCCATAGCACACGTATGGCACACTTTTTCCATAACCCCCCATTATCAACACAGTACATCTTTGGCACTAATGCAAGAATATTACAGTATTGCTGTTAACCACGGTCCATAGGTCACACCAATTTCATTTTTCTCATGCTTCTCCACATTCCCACCACCCTGCAATAGTGGAGACTCTTGCATCCTTACCAAAAACCACAATTTTCATCCACCTCTGGATTTACTGTGTTATTCAATTGCTAGAATATCCTTTAGCTTTCTTCAATTGACATTTACATCCCTACACTGCCCTTTTCAGTCTCAATCCCATTTATAAACCCACTGCTACTCACTATAATGTGTTACCATCAACTCTATCCATTTCCACACTTTTACAGTAAAGTTAATTAAAACTTCTACATATATTAAGCATCAGTAGCCTTTCTCAGCCCTCCTCTTATTTCCTAATAACCTATATTCTAGGCTTTAACTCAATGCATTTTTCCTTTGTATTTAGTTCATATTAGTGAGACCATGCAATATTTGTGCTTTTGTGTCTAGTTTACTTCACTTAGCATAATGTCTTCAAGATATATCCATGTTATCATATGTGTCCCAATTTCATTTCTTTTTACTGCAGCATAGTATTCCATAATATGTATATACCACATTTTGTTTATCCATTCATTGGTGGATGGATATTTGGGTTGTTTCTATCTTTTGACAGTTGCGAATAATGTCGCTAAGCATGGGTATGTAGATGTCTGTTTGTGTCACAGTTTTTAGTTCTTCCAAATATATTCCTAATAGAAGAATTGAAGAGGAATCAGTAAATGGATCTGGAACCTGGCATGGACACTGATACCCCCAAGATGGCTGCTGGAAGACCCTCATGAGAATCTCCAGATATTCTTCTAGGACATTATTATTGGCCCCACCCAGGGAATTGGTGGGTGGGGTAATCAATCAAAACAGCAAATACCTGGGACTCCTCCCATGCCATTATCAAAGGGGTGGAATAATTAACAATTTAAAAAGCAGGCACAAAGATCAAATCGCTCTGCTGCTCCTGCTCCTGGCGGCTACCGCCCTGTTGCTCTCGGCCCTGCTGCTGCTTTGGGTCCTCCAGGCTTCTGCGTTCTGCTCTTGTCGTGTTCCCCCTGCACAGATCAACACTCAAGTAAAACTTGGGCATTTGTAATCTATAATGGGAAATTGTGGTCTATAAAACAGCCCTCTTTATCATTCTTCAGCCCCTTACCCTTCACAGGAGACCCGAGATCTTCTATTTTCTCCCATTTCTCTTCCCTCCCTACCTTAATAAATTACTGGCCTCACTAACCTGATGTGCTCTGAAATTCATTATGCAGTATAAGTCAAGAACCCAGATTAAATCCAGTAACAGAATTGCTGGATAATGTGGCAGTTCTATATTTAACTTCCTGAGGAAGCCTCCACAGAGGCTGCACCATTTTACAATCCCACCAACAGTGAAGGAGTGTTCCTATTTCTCCACATCCTCTCCAGTACTTATTGCTTTCTGTCTTTTAAATAATGGCCATTCTATGCGGTGTCAGATAATATCTCTTTGTCGTTTTAATTTGCATTTCCCTAATAACTAGTGATATGGAACATTTTTTTCATGTCATTTTTGGCCATTTGTACTTCCTCTTTGGAGGAATGTCTATTTAAACCTTTGCCCACTTTTTAATTACATTGCTTTCTCTTTTATTTTTGAGTTGTATGATCTCTTTATATAGATTGGAAATCAAACACTTATCAGAAATGTGGTTTCCAAATAGTTTCTCCCACTGAGTGGGCTGCCTTTCCACTTTCTTTGTGAAGTTCTTTAAATCACAAAAGTGTTAAAGTTTGAAGAGGTCCCATTTATCCATGTTTTCTTTTCTTTTCTTTTTTTAATTTTCTGACTTTATTTAGCATACAGATGGTTCATCACAGTAATAAATTAATCTGTACAGTTATGAAAAAATGTTGGGTACTTTCCAAGGAAAATTTTCTGGAGGTCTACACTTAAGTGTATGTAGAAACATTTAAACAACTGTCTTTACAATTTTCAAATCCAACAGTGTGGTAACATCAAATTTTTGAAGAATAGAGTCTCTTCCTCTATAATTCATGATTTAGGTCATTTGAGTTTATAAAGTTTCTTATGCCATTTCAGTTCCTGCAAACTTCCAAACCTGACATTATGGAAGTGACAGTTCAGAAAACACCTGATCCAATCACCTAATTGTGCAGATACGGAATCCACTGGCATTGTCAAAGATTACAAGCTACTAAGAGGCAGAGTCTGGACTACAAGTAAGTTCTTCAAACTCTCCAGAAATGTCTTTTGGGCTAAATAAGGCACATGCATCACAGAGAACTCTAGTCATCTCTAAAATGACCCTGGTTTTACTTTCTGTTTAACGTAAGATTGAATCCTGATGGTTCTTTTGTGGTTTCCAAACAAGTTTAGTGATTCAGCGGGTTTGGAAACAAAATTATTCATACTATAGTAGGTTATCATGGATCACTGATTGTCGGTGCGGTTTTCTTTTCTCCTGGGATGTTTGGATGTTGGCAGCTTTTCTTCTTGTCCTTCTGTGCTTATAATAGACCTATGTCAAGTGTGTCTGATCTTCTTTGAAATTCAACAGCAGCAGAGGGTGTTCACATGCCATCAATATCTACAAACCATCACCATATGAGTTTGGGGCAGTTCACTTCAGTCAGTTATCATGTATCCTGCTCTGTCCATTTGGAAAGTCACTAGTTCTGAGACCAGCTTTTGCAAAGCAGTTGTGGATTACTTCAAGGGTGTCAACGTCCTACATTGCAATGAGATTTCTCAGCACATGAAGAACATGCCATGTGATACTACATGACATACCAGGGTGATTTATTTTGTGTCATCCTAATCGCTGCACGTAGCCATGCTGCAGGCCGGCAGAAGGCTACACACTTGTCTTAATTTAACCCCCCAGTGAGTATATGTAGCACATTTATCAATCAGTAATAGAATGTTCAAATTCTAGGCAAGCCATTTTTCTCTTTAATTGCAAGAGCCATTTCCCAAACAACCCGCCAGACATCAGTTCATTGTTTCACCTTTATATATATACAGTAAAGTGGCATGTATAAAGGGGAATTTGGAATTTCTATGTAAGTGATTCTAATTTTATGCTACGTCTCAGCAACAGGGCAAAGAAAGAATAATGGCATATCTCTACATATTTATTTTCCTTTGGGGCCCCATTTCTCTGTAAGAGTGCATGTCTGGTTTGGCTGCAGGTCATGGCACATTAGATGTGTCCCCATGGGCAAACCCTGTAGAGGCTTCACACGTTAGAAGTAATGACATGATATGGTAATCAAGCTGAAAGCATCACCTCCAACCATAAAGACTGAACATTAATCCAATCTGGAGTTCAATTTCATTAGTTTTTTCTAAAAAGAAACAAACAAAACCCAGATATAGAAATGCTATTTGCTCTGATCTGGGAAAATCATTCAAGCCTCTCATGTACTAAGTTGACATGTTTGGCTCCTCTCATTCTGTTATTAATTTTGCTCCCCCTGGGTACTTGTCCTTTTACCTAGTCCTGATTTTCAAGAAACATACAGAATATTGAAAAGGAACTTGATATTCTTTGACCATTTCATTTTTTTACTTTTCTTTCTTACTTACTAACTTTTTAGCTCTGGATACATTATGACCTCACTGTATTTTCTCTTTAATTCCACAGCCAGCACTTGATGCATGAAGCATGAGAGAATAAGCCTGTTTAACAGAACACGGATATTCTAACAAAGAGGAGACTGGTCTGGTGTGGGAACTGGAAATGCAGTACTGACAAAGCAACTAATTTTCTTAACTTTAGAATAGCAAAGTTGATGTCAAATTTCAAAGGAAGGGCAAATTTTAATAATCATAATAACCAAGTAAAAACACAATCCCTTTTTTTTGTCAAGGAATACTAATCACTTTGAGGTACATGATTCTGTTATCAAATTCTGAATTAATTAAGTTTAAGATACAAAAATGATACAGCTGAGGGGGGAAAAGTGCTGATTTGAAATTATCTTTTTTTAAAAATTGAATGAAAAGTTGAGAACACTTGCTATTTAAAGTTTTTTTGCATGAAATCCTGGTATGTCATGCTGTGCACTGCTCCTTTAGTTGAAGGTTAACGTGACAGTTGATAGAAAGAATCCACATTCTGTTACAGAACGACAAACCACAAAAAGGCTGTCATTGTGAGGAGGTCTGTAATTTTATATTTGATTTTTCCATCTCAGCTCATTCCCAACTATTCGAGTTTAGATTCTTAAGGCCTTCACCTGCATTTAATCAATTGTTTGTTGAGGTAAGGTGTCGGGATTGTTTCTCCACACATGAACTGATCTTTGTCATAAATAACTTTTATAATGAGACAACAGGTAGGATATGTTGCCACTAATTCCCCATTCTCCAAATCTTCCTTGGTGAGAGGGAAGTTATCCTCACATGGGCAGGGGTAGAAATACGTTTCTGAGTCCTCGTCATATTGGAAGTTTTTGATCTGCACCTCATCATGAGACACCACCATTGTCACTGCGGTCAGCCACAGGGCTGGTGCCCCGGCCGGCCGGCACCTCCTGAGTTGGTCTAGCCTCCATGTTTTCTTTCATTGCTCATGCTTTTGCTGGAAAGTTTAAGAATGCATCACCTACCGCCAGGTCTCAAAGATGTTTTCCTATATTTTCTTCTGGGAGCTTTATGGTTTTTGCTTTTATATTTAGGTCATTAATCCATTTTGAGTTAATTTTTGTATAAGGCATGAGATAGAGGTCCTCTTTCTATTCTTGGCTGTGGATATCCAGTTTTCCCAGAACCATTTGAATAAACAGCTCTCTTCCAGCTAGGGCATGGGGGTTTGACAAGCTTGTCAAAAATGACTTGACCATAGAGGTGAAGGTCTCTTTCTGAATCATCACTTTGGTTCCATTGATCTATGTGTTTATCTTTATGCCAATACCATGCTGTTTTTTACCACTGTAGCTAGGTAATATGTTTTAAAATCCAGAAGTGATAGCCCTCCAACTTTGCTTTTTCTTTTAAAGATATTTCTGGATATTCGGGACCTCTTATCCTTCCATATAAATTTGATAATTGTGTTATTCATTTGATTAAAAAATGCTGGTGGAATTTTATTGGGATTGCATTGAATCTGTATACCAATTTGGGTAGAACTGACATCTTAATGATATTTAGTCTTCCAAGCCACGAGAAAGGAATATTCTTTCAACTATTTAGGTCTCTTTTAAATTCCTTTTAACAATTCATTGTAGTTTTCTGAATACAAGTGCTTTACACCCTAGGTTAAGTTTATTCCTAAATATTTGATTCTTTCAGTTACTATAGGAAATGGATTTTTTTCCCTGCCTTCCTCTTCAGATTGTGCATTACAATTGTATAGAAACACCATTGATTTTTGCATATTGATCTCATATCCTGACATTGTATTGAAATCGTTTATTAGTTCTATCAGCTTTGTTGCAAATTTTTTGGTACTTTCTAGATATAGAATCATATCATCTATGAAGAGTGAAAGTTTTACTTCTTCCTTTCTGATTTAGATGCTTTTTTTTTTTTCTTTTTCTTGCCTGATTGCTCTAGCTAGAACCTTTAGCACTACATTGAACAATGATGGTGACAATGGCCATTCTTGCCTTGTGCCTAATCTCAACAGGAAAGCTTTCAGTTTTTCAGTATTGAGTAGAATGTTAGCTGTGGGTTTTCATATATGGCCTTTATCATGTCGAGACAATTTCCTTCAATTCCTATATTTTGTAGTAGTTTTAACAAGAATATAATGTATCAACTGATAGGATCATATGATTTTTCTTCTTTTATTTATTAATGTTGTATATTATGCTGATTGGTTTTCATGTGTTGAACCACCTTTGCAGTCCTGATATAAAACCCATTTGAGATGTTGAATAGTTCTTTGAATGTGTTGTTCGATTCAATTAGCAAGTTTTTTGTTAAAGATTTTAGCATCTGTATTCATTAGAGAAATGGGTCTGTAATTCTCTTTTTTCATAATATCTTTATTTGGCTTTGGTATTAGGGTGATATTGGCTGCATAGAATGAATTTGGATGTATTCCTTTGTGTTCAATTTTTTGGAAGAGCTTGAGTAAGATTGTATTAAATCTTCTTTGAATACTTCATAGAACTCACTGGTGAAACCATCTGGTCATGGGGTTTTCATTTTGGGTAGTTGATTGATGACACTGTTCCAATCTCTTCACTTGTGATTGCTTTGTTGATGTATTCTATTTCTTCTAGGGTCATTGTAGGTTGTTTTTAAGTGCCTAAGAATTTTTCCATTTTGTCTACATCGTCTAGTTTGTTGGCATGCAGTTGTTCATATTATCCTCCTCTGATCCCTTTTATTTCTGTGAGGTCAGTAGTAATGTCCCCATTTTCATTTTTTATTTTATTTATTTGCATCTTCTCTTTTTCTCTTTGTCAATCTAGCTAAGGGTTTGTCAATTTTGTTAATCTTCTCAAAGAACCAAGTTTTGATTTTGTTAATTCTATTTTTTTCTCAATTTCATTTATTTCTGCCCCAATCTTTCTTATTTCATTCCTTCTGCTTGCTTTGGGATTAGTTTGCTGTTCTTTTTCTAGTTACTCCATCTGTGTAGTTAGGTCAATGATTTTAGCCCTTTCTTCTTTTTAAATGTACACATTGAAAATTTCCCTCTGAGCAATGCCTTCAGTGCAACCCATAGGTTCTGATAAATTGTGTTCTCATCTTCATTTGTCTCAACATTATTTATTGATTTCTCTTGAAATTTCTTTTTTGACCCACTGATTATTTAAGAGTATGTTGTTTAATCTCCATATATTTATAATTTTTTCCTTTTTCCACCTCTTGTTCATTCCAAACTTTATTCCATTATGATCAGAGAAAGTGCTCTATATAATTTTGATCTTGTTGAATTTATTGAGATCTGCTTTGTGACCCAAACTATTGTCTACCCTAGAGAAAGATTTGTGAGCACTTGAAAAGAACATATATGCTGCTGTTTTAGGGTGCAATGTTCTGCATACATCTATTAGGTTTAGTTCATTTATAATATTAGTCATACTCTCTGTTTCTTTATTGATCCTCTGCCCAGATGTTCTATGAAATGCTGAATGGTATATTGAAGTCCCCAACCATCATTGTATAGATATCTATTTTTCCCTTCAGTTCAGCCCATGCTTGCCTAATGTATCTTGGGGCATCCTGGTTAGGTGCATATGCATTTATGACTGTTATTTCTTCCTGGTTAATTGACACTTTTATTAATAAATACTGTCCTTTCTTATCTCTTATAACCTTTCACCTTCAATCTATTGGAATTCTTGGGTCTAAGGTGAGTCTCTTGCAGACAGCATTTAGATGGCTCATATTTACTTATCCATTCCACCAGTCTATGTTTTTTGATTAGGGAGTTTAATCGATTATTATTCAATGTTGTTACTGTAAAGGCAGTTCTTTTTTCACCAATTTTCACCTTTGGGTTTCATCTGTCATTTTATTTTAAACACTGTTTTGACACTTTTAGTTACTTTCACCGATATAATCTTTATTTCTAGACTCTCTTCTAAGCCTTTTTCTCCTGTCTTTTCTATTCAGGACTTAGTACTCCCTTTAGTATTTCCTGCAAGGCTGGTCTCTTTGCTATAAATTCTCTCATTTTCTCATTTTCTGAATATTCTAAACTCATCCTCATTTTTGAAAGACACACTCACTGCATATAAGATTATTGACTAGCAGTTTTTCTCTCGCAGTATCTTAAATATATCAAACCACTGCCTTCTTGCCTCCATGGTTTCTAATGTGCAATTGGTGGTTAATCTTATTGGGTTTTCCTTATATGGTATGTATCACTTTTCTCTTGCTGCTCTCAAAATTCTCTTTGTCTTTGTCATTTGACATTCTGATTATTATGTGTCTCAGAGTTGGTATATTCAGATTTATTCAGAGAGGAGTATATTGTGCTTCTTGGACATGGATATCTCTGCCCTTCAATAGCATTGGGAAATTTTTTACCATTATTTCTTCAGATATACCTTCTGCCCCTTTTCCCTTCTCTTCACCTTCTAGGACTCTTATGACACGTATGTTTGCACATCTTTTGCTATCATTTATTTCCCTCGGACTCTTCAATTTTTTCCATTCTTTTTTTTTTCAATTGTTCTTCTTTATGTTCACTTTTGGAGGCCATGTCTTCAAGCTCATTGATCCTTTCTTCTGCCTCCTCAAATCTACTGTTTTATGCCTCCAGTGTATTTTTAATTTCATTTAATGTGTCTTTCATTCCCATAAGATCTATTTTTCTATGTATGCTTTCCAATTATTCTTTGTGCTCACCGAACATCCTCTCTATATCCTTAATCTTTTTAGACATCTCATTGAATTTATTAAGGAGATTTGTTTGGACATCTATGATTAGTTGTTTCAACTCTTTTATGTCAACTGGAGGCTTATCTTTTTCCTTTAAGTGGGTCATATCTTCCTGTTTCTTGGTATGGATTGTAGTTTTTTGTTGGTGTCTTGGCATCTGGCTTACTAGATGTATTCATTCTAGGTAAAGTTTCTCTCCTAAGGGCTTTCTTGCCTTTTCTCCATTGCTGGTTGGGTACAGATGCAGATATAGTTGGTGCTGTAAGCTGATGTATTAGTCAGCCAAAGGGGTGCTGATGCCAAGTACCAGAATTCTGTTGGCTTTTATAAAAGGTATTTATTTGGGGGTAAAAACTTTACAGTTACAAGGCCCTAAAGAGTCCAACTCAAGGTAACATAAGAGGTATTTTCTCACCAAAGTATGTTGCCATGTGTTAAAGCAAGATGGTTGCTGATCTCTGCCTGGTCTCTCCTTCCTTCTTCCTTTTTAGGCTCCATGGTCCCAGCTTCTTCGGATCTCAGCTGTACGCTGGAGGGCTCATTTCTTTCCAGACCTTCTCATCTTCTAGGGCTCTGGTCGCTTCAGCTGCAAACTGTCAGATGAATGGCTGATCTCTCTTCCTGGGGTGCAGGATCAAAGCTGACAAAGTTCTCTCTTCTGGTATGTATGGAGCTTCTCTCTTCCCATGTGTATCTTCTGTTGTGTGAATGTCCATTTATTTAGACCACAAAAGAGTCAGAGACCTATGCCCTACTGACATGGTCAAATCAAAGTCCTAATCTTAATTTAATCAAGTAAACATAAAACCTTGAATTTAATACAGTCAAAGGGTTTCATGCCCAGAGAAATAAACCAGTTTACAAACATAATTCATATCTCTTTTTGGAATTCATAAGTAATATCAAACAGCCACAGCTGTGGAGGCTGAAACTGCCCATTCTGCCCCAGGAACTAATAAAGCTTCTCCCACCTTTCTCCTCTACCAGGACAGGAGTAGAGACAGACCTGCAACAATGTGTAATAATCCAAGTTGTGCAGGCCAAGACTCTATAGTTGTCCAGAGAGACCAATGAAGTTTCATACCCCTTCCTCCCCTGCCTAGGGCATGGATGGAGCAGTAGGTGTGGGCAAAAATCTATTTGATGTAGGTCCAAAATGACTACAGCTGCCAACATAGCCTGATCACCCCCTCTCCCTTCCAGGGGTGGGGATGGACCCTCTGGAGTACCAAACAATCTAAGGGAGTACTGTCCCTTCTGCCCTTAGAGGATGGGAATGGAACCACTGATGCCCAGAAGTTCAGTACATGTAGGCCAAAAGTGCCTGAGGTTTACTGGAGAGGCTGAGGAAACACCAGTCCCCTCCTATCCTATTGGGTGGTAGGGGTGGATCCATGGGTGTCCAACAGTTTAGTCCCTGTAAGTCAAATGTACCTGCCATTCCCCATTGAGGCTGAGGAAACACCAGACCCCTCCTATCATATTAGGTCCACTCAGTCCAAAGTGCCTGAGGTTGCCTGGAGAGACTGAGGAAACACCAGACCTTCCTACCATATGAGGGTGTGGCAGTGAATCCACAAGTGCCCAACAGTCCAGTCAGTGCAGGCTGAAAGTGCCTGCCATTGCCCAGAGAAGCTGAGGAAAACTAGCTCCCATTATATCCTACTTGGGGGCGAAGATGGCGCTATAGGTGTCTGACTATTCAGTGTGTGTGAGCCAAATGCAACTCAGTTACCTAGAGAGGCTGGGAAAACACAGTCCCTTTCTTGTCCTATCGGGGGTGGACGTGGAGTCACAGGTGCCCAATAGTCCAGTTTGTGTAAGCCAAAAGCACCTGGAGTTGCCCTTAAAGGCTGAAGAAACACCAGCCCCCCCCCATCCTATAGGAGTGGAGGGGTGGTGATGGAATTGAAGGTGCTCAACAAACCAGTTCGTGTGGGCTGAAAGAGCCTGCAGTTGCCCAGAGAGGCTGAGGAAACTCAGCTCCTTTCCTATCCTATTTGGGTGTAAGAATGGAACTCCAGGTGTCCAACTACTCAGTCTGTGCTGGCCAAACTTGCCTGTGGTTACCCAGAAAGCCTGGTGCAGGTCTCCCCAGCTTCCTCCCTGCCAGAGGTGGGGCTGGAGCCTAGGCTAGGACTGCAATTTGATCTTGGTAGAAACAAGCCAGTCCCTAACTTCATTGTGATTTTCCATCAGCCCCACTTCCCCTCATGACAGGGGCAGAGTTAAAATGGTGGCTACTGGCCTCTTTATGACTTGGAAATGTTCAAACTTTAGCTGTTCTTAGGATTATACTTTAGCCAGCTGAGTTTACTAATCTGTACAGAAGTCGGCGGCCAACTGTCTTTTTCTCACTCAATTATGGGCAATGGAGCTTCCAACTCTAGCCACGGAATAGCTCCTGAGGCAGCTTGGGCCATCAAAGTAAAATGGGCACTGGCCTCTGTGGCATGGCCTGCTGTTTCCTGGAAAGGCTGTTGCAGGTACTGCCAACTTCCTCTCTACCAGAAGTGGGGCTGTTGTTTAGGCTAGAGCTGAAATTTGATCTGAGTGGAAGGAAGCTGGTCCCAATAGCACTGTGATTTTTAATCAGCCCCACTTCCCTTCATGCTGGAGGCAGTTAAAATGGTGGCTACTGGCCTCTTTCCGACTTGAACTTGTTTAAACTTTAGCTGTTTTTAGGATTATACTTTAGCCAGCTGAAATTATTTTTTTTTTTTTTTATGTGTATTTGCTTACAAAAATGTTATTTATATATATATATATATACATATATTTTAAGAGGTGCTTAGATTACCTAAAATATTACACGGAACCCACTGGGATTCCCATGTTGCCCACCTCCCACACCTCCCACCACATCCCACACAAACATCTCCCACAGTGTGGCCCACCAACCTCAATGAACTTACACATCCTGGAGCCTTGCCACCAACCATAGACCACAGTTCACACTGTAGACCACACTCTGAAATTATTAATCAGTTGCTGAAGTCAGTGCCCAACTGGCTCTTCCCCCTCCATTTTTGGGAAATGGAACTTCCAACTCCAGCCACAGAATAGCTCCCAAGGCAACTTGCTCTGTGGCCACACAACACGAGTTGTGGCATGTTCTACTCAAAAATCTTATTTCAGATGGGCAGTCTCCTCATTTCATACTTTCAAGGATGTTGCAGGATGCTCTTGTGGTCTCCTAGGGCCCCCAAACAGATGCTTTAGATAGCTCTGGGTAAATATGAACTGCTCTGTAGGATGAGCTGACTCTTGGAGCTACTTACTCTGCCACCATTTTGCCCCCTCCCTCATAAATAACATTTTACTTCTTCAGATTTATCCAACAGAAAATTAGAAAATTTCCTTCAATTTTATAATACTTCCCAAACTCTTCTCATGCAACTCATAATATATTAAATTTTCAGGACCTCACTTTTTATGAGGTGAAAGAACAATTTTTTTTTTGCTGAAGTTTGAAATAAAAGGTATCCTTTAGGGTTTGATTTAAAATGTCATAAATGTCAAAAATTGTTAGGTTTGAAAATTATGTTTAAACAGGAATATTTTGTTCTCTATTTCTTTAAAAGTGAGAAGACATATCTTCAAAAGTAGTAGAGACTTCGTTTTTATTTTTATTTTTTAACCACTAAGGATATGATAAGATTAACATGAAGTACAAGAAGTTATTTTGATAAAAACACAGACTCTTTGCTTTTTATATTGATTATTTAGAATAAAATTTCATAATTTCTTACCAGGAATGACTAATAATTTAAGAAAACACTGTTACCTTATCAGAAACAATTAAATTTTCATTTTGTATCAATATTTCATTAGATAAATAAGTTTATCAAACTTAGTATTCATTACAACAGATAAAATTTGTTTCTACACACCTTTTGTAACTTCTTATATTCATTCACCTTTCTGTTTTACATTCTGTGCAAAACAATTTTTTCACCTTAACACAAAATAATTTATAAAGTTAATAATTTATAATTTATAAAGCTATAAATTATACTCAGCATTTATTAAAACAAACAAAATATACTTCCACAAACCCTCTACAAACTTCCATACCCATTTAGGTCTTATACATATTCCTGCCTCTCATTCTGTGAAAACCAGCCATCTTATCTCAGGAAAAAAACAGACTTTCTTATACAAACTTATCAGCATTGAATAAAACATAATTCACTCCCATCAACCTTCAACACCTTTCCATATACATGCAGGTCACATATTATATATTTCTACCTCTCATTCTGTGAAAACTAGCTGTTTCACTTTAGGACAAAACTATGTGCTTTTCTTTAACAAAGTATATTGTGCATACTTTATATACCTCCACACATCAAATTATTACAAAAGCTCTTTGACCTGTTTTCATATAACTGTAAAACACAACAACATTTTTAAACTAATACTTTTATTAAACACAAATTTGCGTTGTTTAATTGTCATAAAGATCTAATAGATATAATGCTAGCTTATTTTATCAGTATCCATATAAACCTAGGGAGAATATACCCAAGCAGAATAAAACTGAAACAGTTATAGTTTACTTAAGAAATGTATTTTTCTCTTCCTCCATAGAAGGTTAAAATCTTTCTTTCCATAACACCTTAGAATTTTTAATAACCTTAAAAGCATATTGTTTATTAGGCTCTGGGAAAAATACTACAATTGTTTAATTTGTCTCAAGCATAATCTAAAGAAACCTTTTCATAACTTTCAAGGACATTTTCCTTTACTTACTGAAATTTGACAATTGGATTTTTTAATGATTCTCATCTCAAGGTTGTTAATTTTTTTTTTTACATTGGGCAATTACAGGGCAAACTATGCAAAACAAGGTTTATTCTTTAACATTCACCCTATCCCTATCATTTTTAATCTCAGCCTAATAGAAAGAATTCTAAGCCAAACCTACTTTCCCATTTTTTCTGCACTCAGCCCTCCTCACATAGCTCCTCCCATGAGTTTATTTTTCTTTTACAAGGTTAAGCAGAGCCCAGAATTCAATCAAGGTTAAGAGAAGGCCCTGGGGGCAGGGATAGGTGAGATAGAAAGAATGTAGAGAAATCTAGAAAAATATCTTAGTTTTTTTTCAAAAAAGTTTTTCAATTCAGATTTCAACATGGCCTTCAGTAACAGTCCTGTAAAATTAAATGACCGATGTTGGGGACGATAATGGCAGCATATAATAATCACCTTCAGCAATGCCGGTAACTTGGAACATGGCCGCCTGGGTTAAAACAACAACAGCCTGAGCTATAATTAGCCGTCTTCCCGGAAGTCCTAGAAGTTTGTGCCAAAAGCCCTAAATCTGCCACCTCCCTAGCGACAGCGATCACCAATCATAGACCGCCACCCGTCCACCCGTCCTTAGTAGCCACTCAGTAGCCACCCCTTCTCCCCTGAAAGCATATATACCCTGCCTTTTCAATAAACTTTTGCAGCTTGATCAGAATCCTGTCTTGCTGTCATTCTTCGTGTCTCTTGTCCCATATCATTCTTCCCTGTAGGAGCTGGAGCCCCAGGTTAACTGTCCTGCGGGCCGGGACAGACCAATGTCTAAGTATTTTAACTTATAAATTTGAAAGAGAACTAGAGGCTGGGCTTTTCTAATATTTGGGGACCCAGGAGTACTCATTTACATTTATAAGTACTTATTTAATTTTTAGCAATTTAAGAACTTTCATTTGTTAATTTGGTATTATTAGGAGTTCCCCTTCACTAGGTTTGCAATAATTAACAAGCTGTGACTCAATTCCCCGACATGCTTTACGGAAGGACAAGCACCTCCTTAAGCCTATGTGCCTGAAAACGGGGCACTTCCCCAAAGGTTAAACAAAGAGACCACAGGGAGATGGGCATAAAGTGAGATAAACAGCTTCACTCCTTCCACATCAAAGCACCACCTGCTCCTCCAGCATTCCAGGAAAACATAACTCCCTAACCCACTACTCTCTAGCCATACAAGGGAAATTTTTCACCTCTTAGGGCTTCCTGGTGGCCCCTACACCTTATTCAAACCCTTGACCCCCTCCCATCGACTATCATTTCCCCTCCTAAGAATGTACTGTATAAATTAAAATCCCCCCTTTCCAGGGGCAGGCTGAAGTCTCTCTTCAGACCCTCTCCATGCTGGTGGTGGGGCCGAAGTCTATTCTTCAGAACTCCTCAATTTGGAGAGCTTCCCAATAAACTTTCTGCCTGCAATCATCAGTCTCCGTGTCCCAGTGAGCGCCATTTTTCCGCAACAGGTATTACCATCCAGAGCTATGAAAATATACAATGAACAAATGTACACACTAATTTGACATAATTTTCTTTTTTGTTTGTTTGGTTTGTTTCCAGGTTTTCCCTCGGTCCATGCCTTTGATTTTTATGGCTTTTAAGATTTCCTCTGGGATAGGGGTAATTTGTTTACTTTTTTTAGTGAACAATAGTGTCGCTTGCAGTGTGCTAGCTTATCTTGGAGACACATTCATATATAAAAAAATGGATGAACAGTTATCTGGGTATTTACTTGGTTAGCAGGTTTTTAGCCAGGGAAGTACCTACTGGAGGCTATATTTTAAATATTTGCTTTAAATTCAGTAATAAAGCTTCCCTCCCCCTGGGCCCTTTCATCCTGGTTTCTGTCTGTTATCACCCAGCTTTCTCTTGGATTTTCCCCTTGGAGCAACTAAGACTACCCTTTTCCCATTATCCTTCTTCCTTGTAATATACATATTGGATGGTTTCTAATTTCTTAAAAGTTCCTCCGATCTCTCAAGGAGTGGGAGGTGAGCAGAGAGGTCTTACCTTTACCTTTTTGCTGTAATCTTGTCCGAATGTCTTTTGTTCATTAGAATTTTGAGTGATGCTCTTTGCCTTTTGAAGTACTGGTTATCTTTAACTTGGCTTTTAATGAAAGATGAGGACTTTCTTTTGGTTCTTATATTACTTCGTATATTTATAGTTTTAGGTGCCCCTTTTTTTTTTAATCTAATTTAGTCCCATACTCAGGATGATTTAATTCCATTTAATATTATTTACTGGTGCTGCTAAATTTGCTCTAGCATATACTGGGTTGCCAGGATTTTCTTTTTGTTTGTTATCTGCTTCCTACTCTGCTTTTTTAATTACAATTCTACAGTCATCTCCTGTTATCAAGGTATTTAGCAAGGCCTGAATACCAGCTCAATTTAGGTTATAGGTTACAAGTATTAAAGTAAGTAATCTATTTTCTTTGGATCTCTATAGAGTCGGATATCATTTTCTAGTTAAATAAATGTGATAGTGGGAATGGGATATACATATAGACAAATTCTTTTGGGCCTTACTATTTATGTATTCCTGGAGGCACTTCCCAGAGGAGTAGAAATTTTGCCAGCTCAAAAGCTGATATTAAAGAGCAACCCTGGCCAAACTGAGTACCTTGATGAGTATGAGAGGGGGAGATTATTTCAATGTCAGGTTTTTCTACCTCTGGTAAAGGGGAATATATGGAAGGAGTTAATAAAAGCTCTATTGAATTTTCTGGACTTGAATCAGAGAGGACATTTTTCTTTTCTCCACTAGTCATTACAGGTAAAATTTTATATTTTCTCATTTATACTGGTTTTTGAGAGAGAAAAATACATGATCTCATTCCATTTCTGTTTTCTTCTACAGAATAAATTTAATTGTAATACAGTGTTATTTTCTATACAACTTTTTATTCCTTAGGGAATAAAAAGACAAATCTGGGACCTGGCAGAAAACCACGGCTGTGAAACATATGGCCATGGGAACCATCACTGAGGGAAAGACCCCACAAGATGGCAGCTCTAAGATCCTTGTAAGAATTCCCCATTTGGAAGGGGATTTCATAAGGGATCAAGAAAAATCCTGATATTCTTATGGGACCTTGCCATTGGGCTCCCCAGGGAATCGATGGGAGGGGGATGTGGGAGGGTAGCCTATCAAAACTGCAAACAGCTGGGACTTCTCCCCCAAGCATTAACAAGAGGAGGGGTAATTAGGGGTTGAAAATGCAAGCATGGAAGTTAAATCAACCCCTCTTCTCCCCCCTTTTATACCCTTTCTCTTCCTGCCTGGACCAGCACATAAGTATCCCTGGGGACTTGTAATCTGTAATGGGGACTTGTAGTCTGTAAATCATCCCTTTTACCCCTTTTTAGCCCTTTTCCTTTCTCTGCCTGGACCAGCATGCAAGTAGTCCTGGGGACTTGTAATCTGTAACAGGGACTTATAGTCTGTAAA
This sequence comes from Tolypeutes matacus, assembly GCA_026826555.1. Lineage (NCBI taxonomy): Eukaryota > Metazoa > Chordata > Mammalia > Cingulata > Chlamyphoridae > Tolypeutes > Tolypeutes matacus. The sequence continues at coordinate 967,780 of JAKSZT010050948.1, forward strand.
TCAGCCTTTTTACCCCTTTTTGCCCTCTTTTGCCCTTTTTCCTCTCTCTGCCTGGACTATCATGCAAGTATACCTGGGACCCATAATCTGTTATTTTCTTTCTCTTCTCTCATTTTCTTAATAAACTACTGGCCTAACTAAATCGGCATGTACTTAAATTTATTTATGTAACATAGCCAAGAACCTAGAGAAAATCCAGCGATGTCTGGCAACACAACCATACTCTGGCCATCTCTTTCCTGATTCCAAATCATATTGAAGCCAGAATTTGCTACAGAAATAAACTATTTCCTGCTTTTTCGTAGACTTGTGGCTAAAATTTTTTCCAGTTTTTCAAATACAGCCTAAAGGTCTATACCTAGGAAAGCTATTAGAATTAGAATTTCACATTTTAGAGTATTTCAGTAATCAGTAACCAATTAAGAACACTTGAGCAATACAAATGCAGTAAGATACCAACTAGCAATTAAAAGAGACACAACACTTACTATATCTAAGTAACAAACAAACGAACAGACACTTAACACTCTATTTTATTAAATACCAATTCATTGCTGGGTTACTTATTTCTCAGGAGTATAATCAACAGACTCAGTCATGGCCTAAAACACTGTATGGACTGCTACTCAGAAACAGGAAATATATACAGTTCAGAGTAAAAGAGATCATTCTGGAAGAAGGATCCAGGTCCTTAAAACCCAGGTTTAGAGGGCTTGACCCACTGAATGAACTTTCCAAACCACTTCTACCTTGATGAGCCAGTCACCCAGTCAGATGTCCAGATTTGGAACTGGAACTATTTCTCTCTTTGAAGCTTTAAAGCATCATGGGGCCTGGAGTACCAGCAACGTAGGACAAACCCAACCGCTGAGCTTTTAGGCCAACCAGGTCTAGTGGCCGCAAAAAGCTCAATAACCAGATAACAATGCTTCCCTCTCCCAGGACCTCAGACATTTGGACTCATTCTTTAGGGATCCTTTTGTCCTTGGTCTTGCCAGAGTCATCAGATTGTGACCAAGCAAAAGCAGGGATATTTTCTGCCCAATGCACTTCAATGACCAATTCCTGAGACACTGGGACTTTAAAGAGAGAAGGAGTTTTGTTGCTAACACATATCAAGGAGCTCAGATGGCATAATGACCTATAATCTGTCTCCCTGAACTGCAGTAATTCTGACAGTTTTATAGTCTCCAAAGACAGGCAGGTTTATGCTAATGAGTAATTGGGGTACTTCCTTCATTAATAACATTAAGGGGCAGTCTAGTGATCATAAGACTTTAACGAAGAAAAACAGGATGGGGGTGGGTACAAAATGAGGGTCAGTCCCAAGGATTTTACAATCATCAGATAAAGTTTATATAGTTTTACAATCATTATCAGAGATCAAGGCATCTGGATTCTAACTTCAGCAAGTTTCAGTAATTCCAGGTATTTAATTTTGTCTCTTCTACAATATACTAGAAAGTAAAAAGGCAGCTATATAATGCTTCAGTAATCATAATCATTTATTAAGTCTTAACCCTCAGTTACAAATTTATGATACCAACACATCTATCTACCTTACAGCCAAGATGGAGTAACAAGACCTGATTTACCTCAAGACTGAAAAAAACTTATAAAATAGACAAAATACATGAAACCACAACTATGAAGACCTTGAAAATCAGTCATGAAGAACAGTGATACCCTGTTGTATATAGAAAGCTTTGCCTAACCCAAGGCCACAAAAGCTTTCTTCTATATTTTCTTTTAGAATTTTAAGCTTTTTAGACTTTATTTTCAGGTTTATAATCCCAATTGAGGTCATTTTTATAGTGGTCTGAGATGTAGATCTAAATTCATTCATAACTATAGGAATCTAATTGTTCCGGTAAAAATTGTTGAAGATTATCCTTTCTCCACTGAACTGCTATTACAATTTTGTTGAAAATAAATTGATCATATATATGTTGGTTTATTTCTGAACTTTCTACTCTGTTCCTTTGTACATTGATGAACACTATAAGAAAATATAAGTTTAAATTAAATTGTAGAAAATATAGGCTGCATATTTTTATAGGCAGTCAAGAAGAGGAGAAACTGGGGCAAGCATGGTGAGTTTAGTCTTAGAATCAAATACAGAGAGAGAAAAAGCAAATGAACCAGTAGCATTTTGTTCCAAATTAGAATATGATAGAGGAGTGAGCACATAAATCTCACTTATATCTAATGAATTATTTTCATGCAGATTAGGGAAGTAGATTATCCTGTAGTGTTTGTTTTCCTATGATAGTGTTGCTGATTTTTCTCTAGGTTTTGACTATGTTAGGCCAGTAGTTTATTAAGAAAATGAGAGAAGAGAAATGGGAGAAAATAACAGATATACTTGAGAGCTGGTCCAGGCAGAGACAGAGGGAAAAGGGCAAAAAAGGTCAAAAGGATTGATTTAGTCTCTGTGCTGGAGTTTTAAACCATTAATTATACCTCTCACTTGCTAATTTCAGGGAGGGGTGCCAGTTGTTCGTTGGTTTGATTGATTACCCCACCTGTCAATCTCCTGAGGAGCCCAATGGCAAGGCCCCTTGAGACTATCCAGTGCTTTTTCCTTTAACCCAGACAAAATTCCATTCCAAATGGGGAATTCTCACAAGCTTCTTCCAGCAGCCATCTTGTTGGGTTCCTCCCTCAGGAGGGTTTCCATGGCCATGTGTTTCACAGCTGTGGTTTTCATCATTTCATTCCCTCCCAAGCTATCTCTTCCCCTTCCTTCATCTTTCTGCCATCTGCTTTTTTTTTTTTTTTTTCTTTTTTTGAAATTTAAAGACTTTTGTTTCAATTTCTTTTCACTGTTATTCAATTTATACTTTGGCTAGGCATATTTGCAATAGCAAATCATTTTCTTCAGGACATGCATATGGCAAGCAAAATAAATGCAGTACTTAAGAAAACCATTCTTTTATCTCATAGGCAAATTCATTAACTACTTAGAAAATGAATCAAGTTTGTAAAGACTTAACATGTCCGATAACCTTTTGCATATGTTCCAGTATAGAGGAGACATTATCATATTTATTAGGTATGTAGGTACAGCACTTAATACTAATCAATGCACAAGTTTCTCTTTGAACTGTAGTTAATATATCTAAGCCCCAGGTTTACAATACCATACATGCTGTCCCTCCATGGGAGTAGGCCTTAATGCCAATTGTATTTGTTTAAGTTCTATTCACATTACTCTGACAATTATTGCTCCAATTGCTATATCCTTCACACAGCCAGCATACTGCAGAGGCTCCAGTGTTTCACAAGTTTGGTGAATAGCACCCTCCAGCACTATGAAACAGAGCTAGTCTGGAGGCAATGTAAAGCCAATCCCTGCTGGCAGAGCCATAGTAGTCTGAAGCAGCAACATAGTTCCATCTACTTCAGGAGAAAGATCAGACTTGACAGATATGTTTATTGCTTTAGGTTTTGAAAAGAACAAATCATTTGACATAGTTTGAAATAAACATATACTTTTCAGGATTTAAATTTGAGAAAGCAAAATGCTAAAAGTTACTAGGTTTGAACACTATGTTCTTTAAGACTGAGAAGACTTGTTTTCCTTAAACCACCAAGGACAAGATAAGGTTAAAGTACAAGAAGCTATTCTGATAAAATCAACTTTATGCTTTATGTATTGATTATTCAGCAGAAAACTCTTTGTAACCTTCTATTCAAACAGACTAGTGATTTTTTTAATTTAACTTTATTTGTACATTTAATAATTGAAAATGTAAACAATTAAAAAAACTAAAAAGTAAACACAGATGAATAAATATATACAGTTCTCAATTAAATATAATGGATACATATAAATTTTTTTTTGATCAAACAATATGTTACACAATATATTTGGTTCATAGTAACGCATTCATACAGTATTTGTCCTTTTGTGTCTGGCTTGCTTCACTCAACATAATGTCCTCCAGTTTCATCCATATTGCCATATGCTTTACGACTTCATTTCTTTTTACAGTTGCATAATATTCCATTGTGTGAATAAACCAAAGTTTGTTTATCCATTCATCTCTTGATGGACACCTGGGTTGTTTCCAGCTTTTGGCAATGGTGAGTAATGTTGCTATGAACATCGGTGTGCAGATGTCTGTTCGTGTCACTGCTCTCAGTTCTTCTGGGTATATACCCAGTAGTGGATTGCAGGGTCATGTGGCAAGTCTATATTCAACTTCTTTAGGAACTGCCAAACAGTCCTCCATAGTGGTTATACCATTTTGCATTACCACCAACAGTGAAGAAGTGTTCCTATATCTCCACATCCTCTCCAACAATTGTAGTTCACTGTCTTTTTAATAGTGGCCATTCTGATAGGTGTAAAATTATATCTCATTGTAGTTTTGATTTGCATTTCCCTAATCATGAGTGATGTTGAGCATTTCTTCATGTGTTTTTTTGCCATTTGTATTTCTTCTTTGGAGAAATGTCTATTCAAGTCTTTCACCCATTTTTAAATTGGGTCATTTGTCTTTTTATTGTTGAGTTGTAACATCTCTTTATATATCCTGGATATTAAACCCTTATCAGATATGTGATTTCCAAATATTTTTTCCCATTGAGTTGGCTGCCTTTTCACCCTTCTGACAAAGTCCTGTGAGGAGCAAAAGTATTTAATTTTGAGGATGTCCCATTTATCTATTTTTTCTTTTACTGCACATGCTTTGGGTGTGATGTTCAAGAAATAACCACCTACTACAAGGTCTTGAAGATGTTTCCCTACATTTTCTTCTAGTAGTTTTATGGTCCTGACTTTTATATTTAGATCTTTGATCCATTTTGAGTTGATTCTTGTATAGGGGTTGAGATAGAGGTACTCTTTCATTCTTTTGGTTATAGATATCCAGTTCTCCCAACACCATTTGTTGAAGAGACTGTTTATTCCCATTAGTGTGGGCTTGGTAGGTTTGTCAAAAACCAGTTGACTGTATAGGTGAGGGTTTATTTCTGGGTTCTCAATTCTATTCCACTGACTGATGTGTCTATCTTTATGCCAGTACCATGCTGTTTGACCACTGTAGCTTTGTAATATGTTTCAAGGTCAGGCAGTGAAATTCCTCCCACACTGTTCTTCTTTTTTTAAAAGGCTTTTGGCTATTCGGGTCCACTTACCCTTCCAGATGAATTTGGTAGTTGTCTTCTCTAATTCTGTAAAGTAAGCTGTTGGGATTTTGATTGGTATTGCATTGACTCTATAAATCAGTTTGGGCAAGATTGTCATCTTCACGATATTTATTCTTCCAATCCATGAACACGGAATTTCTTTCCATTTGTTTAGGTCTTTTTAAATTTCTTTTAGCATTGTTTTGTAGTTTTCTGCATATAGGTCCTGTACTTCTTTGGTTAAATTAACTTGTAGGTATTTGAGTCTTTTTGTTGCTATTGAAAATGGAATTTTCCTCCTGATTTCCTCCTCAGGTTGTTCACTACTAGTGTACAAAAACATTACTGATTTTTTCGTGTTGATCTTTTATCCTGCCACTTTGCTGAACTCATTTATTAGTTCAAGTAACTTTGTCATTGATACTTCAGGATTTGCTAAGTACAGGATCATGTCATCTGCAAGCAGTAAGAGTTTTACTTCCTCTTTTTGGACACCTTTAATTTTTTTGTCTTGTCTAGTTGCCCTAGCTAGAACTTCTAGTACAATATTGAATAACAATGATGACAATAGGCATCCTTGTCTTGTTTCTGATCTTAGAGGGAAAGCTTTCAAACTTTCCCCATTCAGTATGATGTTGGCTGTGGGTTTTTCATATATGCCTTTTATCATATTGAGGAATTTTCCTTTTATTCCTATCTTTTGAAGTATTTTGATCAAAAAAGGATGTTGGATTTTGTTGAATGCCTTTTCTGCATTGAGATGATCATGTGGTTTTTTCCTTCAATTTGTTAATGTGGTATATTACATTGATTTTCTTATGTTAAACCAACCTTGCATACCAGGAATAAATCCCATTTGGTCGTGATGTATAAGTCTTTTGATATGCTGTTGGATTTGATTTGCAAGTATTTTGTTGAGAATTTTTGCATCTATGTTCATTAGAGAGATTGGTCTGTAATTTTCTTTTCTTCTGGAATCTTTACCTGGCTTTGGTATTAGGGTGATGTTGGCTTCATAAAATGTGTTGGGTAATTTTCCCTCCTCTTCAATTTTTTAGAAGAGTTTAAACAGGATTGGTGTTAATTCTTTTTGAAATGCTTTGTAGAATTCAACTGTGAAACCATCTGGTCCTGGACATTTCTTTGCTGGGAGATTTTTGATGAGGGATTCAATCTCCTTAATTGTGATTCGTTTGTTAAGTCTCGTTGATTTCTAGTTTCATTCCATTATGATCTGAGAAGGTGCTTTGTATAATTTCAATCTTTTTATATTTATTGAGAGCTGTATTGTGACCTAACATGTGGTCTATCCTGGAGAAAGACCCATGGGCACTTGAGAAGAATGTATAACCCACCGAGTTTGGATGCAGTGTTCTGTATATGTCTATTAGGTCTAGCTTGTTTATCATATTGTTCAAGTTCTCTGTTTCCTTGTTGATCTTCTGTCTAGTTGTTCTATCTAATGATGTGAGAGGGGTGTTGAAGTCTCTAACAATTATTGTAGAAATGTCTATTTCTCCCTTCAGTTTTGCCAGAGTTTGTCTCATATATTTTGGGGCACCCTGGTTAGGTGTGTAGATATTTATGACTGTTATATCTTCCTGGAGGATAATCCCTTTTATTAATATATAATGGCCTTCTGTATCTCTTATCACATTTTTGCATTTAAAGTCTGTTTTGTCTGATATTAGTATAGCTACCCCTGCTCTTTTCTGTTTACTATGCACGTGGAGTATCTTTTTCCAACTTTTTACTTTCAGCCAGTTTGTATCCCTGGGTCTGAGGTGGGTTTCTTGTAAGCAACATATGTATGGCTCATGTCTTTTTATCCATTCTGTCAGCCTGTATCTTTGATTGGGGAATTTAATCCATTCACATTCAATGATATTACTGAAAACGCACTATTTATTTCCTCCATTTTATTCTTTGGTTTTCATATGTCATCTTGTTTTTGTCTCTCTTTTTACTCTTTTGGCTATTCTTTTTGCTTTTCTTTCTTCTATACTCTCCTTCAAGCCTCTTTCTCCTGTCTTTTTCTTTCAGGTTCTAAGGCTTCCTTTAATATTTCCTGCAAAGGTGGATTCTTTTTTGCAAACTCTCTTAGTTTCTGTTTGTTTGTAAATACTTTATACTCACCTTCATATTTGAAGGACAGTTTTGCTGGATAAAGAATTCTCGGCTGGCAGTTTTTCTCTTTCAGTTTCCTAATTGTATCATACCACTGTCTTCTTGCCTCCATGGTTTCTGAAGAGAAATCTGCACTAAGTCTTACTGGATGTCCTTTGTACGTGATCGCTTGCTTCTCTCTTGCTGCTCTGAGAATTTTCTCTTTATCTTTTACATTTGACATTCTGAATAGATGTCTTGGCATAGGTCTATTTGGATTTATTCTCATTGGGATACGGTGTGCTTCTTGGACATGTAAGTTCATTTCTTTCGTGAGAGTTGAGAAATTTTCAGCTATTATTTCCTCAAATACTCTTTCTGCCCCTTTTCCTTTCTCTTCCCCTTCTGGAACTCCCATGACACGTATGTTGTCACGTTTTGTGTTGTCATTCAACTCTATGAGCCCCTGCTCAATTTTTTCCATTCTTTTCTTCTCTCTCTGTTCTTTTCTCTCTTCAATTTAGCTGCTCTGTCTTCAATATCACTTATTCTTTCTTCTATCATTTGAGTCTGCTGTTGTATGCCTCAAATGTGTCTTTAACTTCACCTATTGTGTCTTTCATTCCCATGAACTCTGTTACTTTTCTGTTCGGGATTTCAAATTCTTCTTTGTGTTCGCTCAATGTCTTCTTGATGTCATTTATCTCTTTAACTGTATTGTCTTTCATCTCATTAGTTTGATTTTGGAAATTTGTGCTCATCTCACTGATAAGTTCTCTCAAATTCTGCATCTCTTCTGGGACTTCGATGTATTCTTTTTCTTGAGCCATGTCTTCTATTTTCTTAGTATGGCTCATAATTTTTTGCTGGTGTTTAGGCACCTGGTTAGGTTTTATTTCACTTAGATGTTCTATCTCTTTCTCTTTTATAGGGTTTTAGTGGCAGGAGGCTGTGAGTTGCCACAGCTCTTTGATGTTCAGCTCAACATTGATTGTTAGGATTTTCCTGCTGGTTGCTCAAAACTGGACACTGGAACCAGTAATTGGTTGTAGAGTCATCTCCTAGGGCCTTGGGCAGGGAGGCTATAGAGCTCAGGAAAAGCCTCTCCTGTTTAATTTTCTTATGTGCACTTTCTTGGTCTGCCAGGAGATGGCACTCGCTGGCAGCTCTCAATTCAGTGCCTGGTTAGAATATATTTGTTGTGACACAGACCAGATCAATGTGGTAGAGCTTCCTGTGTGGGGGCTAACAGTCTTGTAATTCAAACTTTCTGAGACAGTTCTCCAGTCTTCTCTGACAGCCCCCTCCCTTTTCCCAGCTAGGAAATATTTCCTCTCCCCTCTGAATCCTCAACCATCAGTCCTGTTAGTAGCGGAGGAGATTGGGATGTTTGTATAGCTTTAGCCCCATGCAGGCTCCAAGGCAAACAATGGCGCAGCCCCACCCAACCTGGAAGGGCTCTTGGGACAGGGCAGACCAAAACTGCAAGTCAAAAGCAGGGTCATCCCCAGGCTCTCTCTCCCCTCTCCTGTGGAGACTTCAACAATTAGTCCAGGCTAGAAAAGAGGGAGGTTGCGAGGGTCAGATTACTCCAGTCTTTCCTAGGCTCCCAGGGCAAACTACCGTGTGGAAGGGTCCATGGGACTCGGCAGCCCAAATTTGCGGGTCAGAACCTGAGTCAGCCTAAGGCTGTGTCCCTCTCTCTTCCCTATCCAGGAGTGGTAGATTCCTGGAGCCCCCTTTGTCTGTAATCGAAGGCCCAGAGGACTGTGGGTGAAGGTACCGGCAGCAGCAGCCACTGCTGGTTCCAACTCATGGTTTTGTCATCGCGATTTCCCTCTTTTATCCCTCTCTCCCCTGGGTGGTGTGCAGCCTTCACCTGCAGTCCTAAACCCTAGAAGATCTGTTTCAGGGCTGTTTCAGCCTGTTCTCTAGCTATTTTTCTGGAGAAGAGATTCCCATGTCTTACTAATCTGCCATCTTCCTGGAAGTCTCTGCCATCTGCTTTCTGTTGTAGTTCTTGCACACCACATTTTTTCATTATCCCACAACCTAAGGGTATCAATTTCTATTTTATCTATCCTGTTTTCTTCTTTTTAAAATAATATAAACTTTTTACTTTCAGCCATTTCTTCACTCTTTCTATCCCTCCTCATCCTTCTAGCTTTCTAAATCATTATATATATAATCCTCTATTTCTTTCACAGTCCATTGTAGGTACTCCACTTTTTTTTCCTATTACTCTACACTGCCTACATGAGTTAAATATTCATTTCACTAAAACTCATTTGGCCCCTCTTCTAACTTTTATCAATATTACTATTGTCCTTCTTCTTTTCTCTTATCTTTTGATTCCTCTGGCCTAATCTTTTACATTCAAGGGAACATAGAAAGAAGCAAGGAAATAAAATAAGAAGAAAAGGTGTCAAAGAGAAAACTTAACACACACACAGAAGCACCAGCTAAATAAAACTCTAGAGCAGAGAGAGAAGCTAATCAACTGAATAAACCCATCAAGATAAAATGATGACTGGAGAACAAAAAATTACAAACCACATTGAGAAATAGGAAGACATGGACCAGTCCAATGAACAAACTAAAAATTAGGAAGTGATTCAGAACTTTGAACAACTAATCAAATCTTTCCAAAAAATATCATGGATCAAGTTAATGAAGTGAAGGAAGAGATTAAGGATATAAAGACGACACTGGGAGAACATACTGAAGAAATTGTAAACATATGCAAAAAGATAACGGATATGATGGTGATCGATGGCACAATCCAAGAAATCAAAAGACGCTGGATACACATAACAGTAGATTTGAACAGGCAGAAGAAAGAATTAGTGATGTGGAAGACAATATGTCTGAAATCAAACAGATAGTAGAACAGATAGACAAAAAGATAGAAAAAATCCAGCAGGGACTCAGGGAATTAACTGACAACACAAAATGCACAAACATATGCATTATGGGCATCCCAGATGGAGAAGAGAAGGGAAAGGGAACAGAAGGAGTGTTGAACGGAATAATGGCTGAAAACTTCCCAACCCTATTGAGAGAGATGGATGTGCAGATCCAGGAAGCACAGCACACCCCAAAACAGTATAAATCCCAACTGGCCAATTCCAAGATTTATACTTGTCTAAATGTCCAATGCTCAAGGCAAAGAGAAAATACTCAAGGCAGCAAGAGAAAAGAGAACCCTCACATACAAGGGAAGCACAATAAGATTAAGTGCTGATTTCTAATCTGAAATCATGGAGGCAAGAAGGCAGTGGTATGACATAGTCAAAGTACTAAAAGAAAAAAACTTCCAGCCATGATTTCTTTATCCAGGAAAACTGGCATGCAAAAATGATATAGAGTTCAAAATATTCACAGATAAACAGAAATTAAGAGAGTACGTTAATAAGAAACCTGCACTTCAGGAAATACTAAAGGAAGTTCTACAAGTTGAAAGGAGAATTGGAGTAGACTTTAAAAACAACTAAAAAGACAAAAACAGAAACAAAACAACATATGACATACATTAACCCAAAGAAAATATGGCTGAAGTAAGAAATTCATCACGTGTAATAACACTGAATGTTAATCGATTAAATTCACCAATCAAGAGACACAGATTGGCAGAATTGATAAGGAAATATGATCCATTATATGCTGTCTAAAAGAAACCCACCTTTGACCCAGGAATTCAATGAGGCTGAAAGTGAATGGCTGGAAAATGATTTTACAAGCTAACAATAGCCAAAAAAGGGCAGGAGTAGCTATTCTAATATTAGACAAAATAGACTTTAAATGCAAAACTATTGTAAGAGACAAAGATGGACACAATATATTAGTAAAAGGGGTAATCTCTCAAGAAGAGAGAACAACCATAAACATTTATATACCTAATCGGGGTGCCTCAAAATACATGAGGCAAACTCTGGAAAAATGAAGTGGAGAAATAAATGCCTCTACAATTATAGTGGGGGACATTAATACACCATTATCATCATTAGAAAGAACATCTAGACAGAGAATCAATAAAGAAACAAGAACACTACACCCAAATACAGCAGGATTTACATTCTTCTCAAGTGCACATGGATCATACTCCAAGATAGACCACATGCCAGGCCACAGAAAAACCCTCAATGAATTCAGAAGGATTTAGATTATAGAAAGTAATTTCTCTGATCATAATGGAATGAAATTGGAAATCACTAAGGGCCAGAGAATCAGGTTAGGCATAAAGAATGAAATAGAGAATAAGAAAGCACTAGAAAAAATAAACAAAACCAAAAGTTGGTTATTCCAGAAGATCAATAAAATTGACAAACCCTTAGCCAGACTAATAAAGAAAAAGAGAGAACAGATGCAAATACAAAAAATAAGGAATGAGCAAGGGAATATCACTACTGACTCTACAGAAATAAAGAGTATCATAAGAGGATATTTTGAAAAATTATATGCCAACAAGAAGGATAATTTAGAGGAAATGGACAAGTTTTTAGAAACTAACAAACAGCCTACATTGATGAAAGAAGAAACTGATGAACTCAACAGTGCAATTACGAGTAAAGAGATAGACTCGGTCATCAAAAACATCCCAACTAAGAAGAGCCCAGGACCAGATGGCTTCACAGCTGAATTCAACCAAACATTCCAGAAAGAGATAACACCAATTCACCTTAAGCTTTTCCAAAAAATACAAGTAGAAGGAATATTGCCTAACTCATTCTGTGATGCCAACATTACCCTAATACCAAAACCAAGCAAAGATACCACAAGAAAGGAAAATTACAGACCACTTTCTCTAAAGAATGTAGCTGCTAAAATCCTCAACAAAATACTTGCTAATCGCATTCAACAACATATCAAAAGGATTGTACACCATGACCAAGTTGGTTTCATCCCAGGTATGCAAGGATGGTTCAATATAAGAAAATCAATCAATGTAATACACCACATGAACAGATTAAAAGAAAAAATCACATGATCATCTCTTTAGATGCAGAAAAAGCATTCGATAAAATACAGCACTCTTTCCTGATAAAAACACTGCAAAAGGTAGGGATAGAAGGAAACTTTCTGAATATGATCAAGGGTATATATGAAAAACCCAAAGCTAACATCATCTTTATGATGAAATACTAAAAGCCTTCCCTCTGAGATTGGGAACAAGACAAGCATGCCCACTATCGCCAATCCTATTTAACATTGTCTTAGAAGTATTTGCTTGAGCACTGATGCAAGAAAAGGACTTAAAAAGTATCCAGATTGGAAAAGAAGGAGTAAAGATTTCATTATTTACAGATGACATGATCCTATACATAGAAAGCCCTGAGAAATCTACAACAAAGCTTCTAGAACTTATAAAGGAGTTCAGTAATGTCGCAGGCTATGAGATCAATGCTCAAAAATCATTAGCATTTCTGTACATCAATAATGAGGAAATAATCTGAAGAGAAAATAAAAAAATATATCATTTACAATACTAACTAAAAGAATCAAACACCTGGGAATAAATTTAACTAAAGATGTAAAGGACTTATATACACAAATCTACACAACACTGTTAAAGGAAATCAAAGAAGATTTAAATAAATTGAAGAATATTCCCTCTTCATGGATAGGAAGACTAAACATCATCAAGATGTCTATCCTACCCAAACTAATCTACAGATTTAATGCAATCCCAATAAAAATCAACACTGTATTTTTTAAGGAACTGGAAAAACTAACCACAAAATATATTTGGAAAGGTGAGAGGCCCTGGATTGCCAAAGACATATTGAAAAAGAAAAATGAAGTTGGAGGTATAAATATATATATTTATATATATATATTTGTATATATATATATATATATATATAATGTATAAAGTCACAATACCTGACTTTAAAACATACTACAAAGCTACAGTGATCAAAACTGCATGGTATTGGCACAGAGATAGACCTACTGACCAATGGAACCGAACTGAGAGTTCTGATATAGATCCTTGCATATACAGTCATCTGATATCCGACAACACCACCAAGCCCATTCAGTTGGGAGAGAATGGCTTCTTTAACAAATGGTGCTTGGAGAACTGGATGTCCATATCCAAAAGAATGAGAGAAGAATACCATCTCACATCTTATACAAAAATCAACTCAAGATGGATCAAAGATCTAAATATAAGAGCCAAAACCATAAAGATCTTGGAAGATAATGTAGGGAAGCATCTACAGGACCTTCTAATAGGAAATGGTTTCATGAACTTCACACCCAAAGCATGAGCAGCAAGAGAAAAAAATAGACAAACGGGATCTCATCAAAATTAAAAACTTCTACACCTCAGAGGATGTTATTAAGAAAATAAAAAGGCAGCCTACCCAATGGGAAAAATATTTGGCAACTATATATCTGATAGGAGCCTAATATCCTGCATATATAAAGAAATCCTACACCTCAAAAATAAAAAGACAAACAACCCATTTAAAAAATAGGCCAGTGACCTGAAAAGAGACTTCTCCAAGGAAGAAATACAAATGGATAAAAAGCACATGAAAAAATTCTCGACATCACTAGCTATTAGGGAAATGCAAATCAAAACCACAATGAGATACAATCTTACACCCATCAGAATGGCAGCTATTCAAAAAACAGCAGACTATAAGTGCTGGAGAGTCTGTGGAGGAATAGGAACCCTCATCCACTGCTGGTGGGATTGTGGAATGGTTCAGCCACTGTGGAGGACTCTTTGGCAGTTCCTCAAAACACTAACAATAGATCTTCCATATGATCCAGCAACTCCACTGCTCGGTATATACCCAGAAGAATTGAAAACAAAGACATGAACAGATATATGCACACCAATATTCATAGAGGCATTGTTCTCAATTGCCAAAAGTTGGAATCTGCCCTTCAACAGATGAATGGATAAACAAAATGTGGTACATACATACAATGGAATACTACTCATCTGTAAGAATGAATAAAGTGCTAACACACGGAATAACATGGATGAATCTTTTTTTTTTTTTTTTTTAAGATTTTATTTATTTATTCATTTATCCCCCCCTTGCTGCTTGTGCTCGCTGGGTCAGCTAACCACGCCGTGCGGGTGGGCTTGCCTTCACCAGGAGGCCCCGGGAACCGAACCTGGGGCCTCCCATATGGTAAACGGGACCCCTACTGATTGAGCCACAGCCGCTTCCCTGGATGAATCTTGAAGACCTTATGTTGAGTGAAGCAAACCAGGCACTGAAGGATGAACAGTATATGACCTCACTGATTTGAACTGAGGAAAGTGAGCAGTCTCTGAGAACCATTGTCTGAAAGATATATTTACAAGGGAGAGAAAGAGAAGAGCAGGCTCTGAGCCATCTACCATATGGACATAATCTATGGTAAAGGGATAGAGTATAGTTGCATATTGAAGGATAGGACAAGTGGGTAGTGATATTACTGGGTTTGGTGGTGCAGGGTTGACAGGTGGGCAGATTAAGAAGGGCAGGTTAGAATACCCAGGGCATGTAACTATGAATCTTGTCATCCAATGAGTCAAGACAGGGGAGTGTCATGTGCCCAGGGGGATGGGGAGTAAGGAACAGAAAAGATCAACCAGGGGATATTTAGTGGTCATGGGAAATGTTTTTCATACCTTACAGCAATGGACAAAGGACATGGAAAAATCATCAAAAATTATTAAACTTTACCGTCTAAATTGTAAAGTTTACTGTAAATCATTGACAACGTTTAGTAGCTATGTTTCACCATCTGTATAACAGTTATAACAATGCTAGCTTCCACAAAAAAATAAATAAAAAAATAAGGTTTTAATATGGGGTGAGGAAAGGGGAAGGAATTTGGGTATATGAGAGTCTCTAGTATTCTTTATGTGACTTTGCTGTGACCTAACACTTCTTTGAAAGTTAAATGAAAATTTGGGAGACACTGGGGAGTGAGAGGGGGAAGGTGCCATGGTACAGACTTGACTTTCGGTAATGCAGTGATAAAAGGAAAAAAATAACAATAATACATTTTTTATTTTTTTATTAAAATTTTTTTTTTTTTTCCCACTTTTTGAATGTCCCAATCTTTCAACTTTATTTTTAGGGTTTTTTTCCCCCTGAGCCTCCAGGTATTTTGTCTCTTACATTTAAGGTTATCATTATTATTTAACTTTCCTATTAAATGTATTTGGATATTATATGGGGTTCATCTTCAAGGAAGGTTTAGATCACAGAAGGGTTACAACGGGGTCAGCAGAGGATCATTGGTGGGGGTGTCTGGAATGGGGGTTTCATGTGAGGAAGTTCACCTGAATATACATGAAAGATATATAAAATTGTTCAAATGATTGAGGGATGGGGCATGGTCATGGTGGGTAGACAATCACTCAATAAATGAGGGAATACCAAATTCCCAACTTGGAGAGCTCTGCCACATTCTCCAAGGGAGCAGCAACAGTTCCCCTAGTGCAGGGGCAGTGTCTGGCAAAGGAGGATGGTCCACTGATGGGTTCTTGTTATTGATGACTAGCCTTACGAGTCTTTGCTCTTGTAGTTGAAACTTAGCCTACTTTTATGGGGTACCTAAGGGTTGCCACCTGAGAGCCTCCTTGTTGCTCAAATGCGGCCTCTCTCTAAGCCAAACTCAGCATATGAATGCATTACCTTTCCCCCAGTGTGGGACATGACTCCCAGGGATGAGCCTCCCTGGCAACAAGGGTTTAATACCAAGTGCCAACTGGCAACACAACTGGAAAAAGACCTTGAATAAAAGGGGGGAAAGGTAAAGACAAATGAGTTCATGTGGCTAAGAGACTTCAAAGAGAGTTGGGAGGTCATCCCAGAGGTAACACTTATGGCACACCTCAGTAGGATCTCATAGAATACCAAAGTGGATAATCACCCCACACAGAAGGCTGTGGGCTCTGGAGACACCCAGGTCCTATATAAGGGGGGATAGCTCCAGAGATTGATGCCTTATCAGTGAGCACTACTTTGGAATCTGTGCTCCTGAGATGACAGAGTTAGACTCAAATAAGTCCTCCCTGCACATGGTCCATCAGTCAAACTTGTGATGTTGGAGTTTGTAGGTGTACTTCCAGAGACTGGAGTTTCTGGCCTGCCCACGTGCCAGCTGTGCCTGGAATGTCAGTGGAGCTGCAACTCATACTCTACAGCTCAATGGATTCACCCAAGTCACCTGGTGAGGAGACAATGATGGACAATGACCATCCCAGGGAATGGAGAGAGCCTATACCTGAAGGCAGGATCCACCATATCCATGGGATATAAGCCCACTCTCACTTAGAGGTGGAGTGGACATCACCATCCTAGACTCCTCAGGACTGGTGGAAGAGCTATGAACTAGAGTGGACTTAATGGTATGACTTAATAAGTAGACATATTGTGATTCAAGCAATGGAAGAAACTATAACAGTAAGGTGGAGCCAGTGGCCACTAGAAGATTTTGGGTTAGGGAAAAGAAAAACTGTTGTAATGCAGGGGCTTTTTCAGGACTTGGGAATTATCCTGAGTGACATTACAATGACAGATATAAGCCATTTTACATCAGCATATAGCATGCAGAACTGTGTGGGAGAGAGTGTGGTCTACAATGTGAACTATGGTCCATGCTTGATGGCAAAGCCCCAGGATGTGTATATTCATTGCAGGTGATGTGCCACACTAATGAAAGATGTTTATGTGGCATGTTATGGGAGGTGTGGGAGGTGGGGAACATAGGAATCCCTGCAAGTTTTGTTTAACATTTTTGTAATCTAAGCATCTTTAAAAAAAAAAAAAAAAAAAAAAAAAACACTGGAATCATATAATAGCAGATTTGAAGAGGCAGAAGAAAGGATTTGTGAGCTTGAAGAAGTGGCCTCTGAAAGTGAACATATAAATGAACATATAAAGAAAAGATTGGAAAATTTTGAACAAGGTCTCAGGGAACTAAAAGACAGCAAGAGATGTGAAAATGTATGTATCATAGTGTCCCATAAGGAGAAGAGAAGGGAAAAGGGACTGAAGAAATATTTGAAGAAATTAATGGTAGAAAATTTTCCTACCCTACTGAAGGACGTAGATATCCATGTCCAAGATGCACGATGTACTCCCACTCAAAAAAATTGGAATAGACAAACTCTGAGACACATACTTGAGAATGTCAAATGCCAAAGATAGAGAATTCTGAGCAGCAAGGGAAAAGCAAAGCATAACATAAAAGGGATGCCCAATAAGATTAAGTGTTGATTTCACCCAGAAACCATGGAGGCAAGAAGACAGTTGTATGATATATTTAAGATACTGCAAGAGAAAAACTTCCAGCCTCGAATCTTATATCTGGCAAGGTTGTCTTTCAAAAATGAGGGCGAGTTTAGAATATTCACAGATAATCAGAAACTGAGAGTGTTTGTAACCAAACGACCTGCTTTGCAGGAAATTCTTAAGGGTGTGCTACAGCCTGAAAAGAAAAGACAGGAGAGAGGCTCCTGGAAGAGAATCTAGAGATGAAAACTGTATCAATAAAAATAACTAAAACTGTCAAAATACTGGTGAAAATAAAATATGACAGATAAAATCCAAATATTCAGGAATAGACTTAATGAACAATGTAAACACTTGCATCCAGAATACTACAACTCAGTTTTAAAAGAAATTTTAAAAAGACTTAAATAATTGGAAGAATATTCCGTGCTCATAGATTGAAAGACTAAATATCATTAAGATGTCAATTCTACTCAAATTGACATACCATTTATTGCAATCCTGGTAAAAAATTCCACCAGCATTTTAAAAATAAATTAAAAACATGATTATCAAATTTATTTGGAAGGGTTAGGGGTCCTGAATAGCCCGAATCATCTTTAAAAAGGAAAAGTGATGTTGGAAGTCTCTCATTTAGAGACTTTAAGTCATATTTCCCAGGTACATTGGTAAAAACAGCATGGAAATGGCATACAGACACATAGACAAATGGAACCGAAATGATGGTTAAAAAACAGACCCTCACATCTATGGTTAAGTGATTTTTGACTAGCCTGTCAAACCCATCCAGCTCAGGCAGAAGAGTCCATTCAACAAATGGTTACAAATACCCACAGCAAAAGAAGGACAGAGAACCTTTATCTCACATCCTATATAAAAATTAACTCAAAATGAATAAAAATCCTAAATACAAAAGCAAGAACCATAACACTTCTAGAAGAAAATGTAAGAAAATATCTTCAAGACCTGGTGGTAGGTGGTGGATTCTTAAAGGAGATAAGAACTGAGATGGACTACTGATATTTAATGTCTGTGGAAGTTTTAATTAGCTTTACTGTAAAAGTGTGGAAATGTGCAGAGTTGATGATAACACATTATAGTGAGTAACAGCTGGTTTGTAAATGGGCATGTTGCTGAAAATGGTAGTCTAGGGATGTAAATGCCAATTGACAGAACACTAGAAATAATCTACAGGCTGAATAGCACAGTAAACCCAGAGGTGGATGGGAATAGTGGTTGATGATACATTGTGAGCTACAGCAGATGTACATCAGTATTGCAGGGTGGTGGGAATGTGGAGAAGCATGGGAAAAATACAACTGGCATGACCTATGGAGTGTGGCTAACAGTAATAATATAATATTCATGCATCTATGCCAATGATGTACTGTGTTGATAATGGGGAGTATGGAAAATGTGTGCCAAATGTATGCTGTGGAACTTGTAATAATTGGATGATATTATCTCATAATCTGTAATAAATGTTTCACCACAGTGTGGTGTGTTGATAGAGGGGTGTTGTTTCAGAATTCTGCACATAGCATGATTGTTTTCTAATTTTACAACTTCTGTCATAAAAATATATTTAAAAAATAATAATAGGATCAGTTGCAGGGAAAATACACCAAATGTAAGATAAGGACTATAATTAGTAGTAAGATTTTGACAATATTCTCTCACAATTTGTAACAAATATCTCATGACAAAGCATGGTGTTGGTGGAGGGTTGATGTATGGGACCCCAGTATGATGTTTGAATGTTTGCTTTTTAAATTCACAACTTTTACTATACACTTATTGTTTATGTATGTTCATGTAAAAATGATATTAAAAAAATAAAAATAGGATGGTTTGGGGGAAAATACTTTGTTTTGTAGTAATATTTTGAGGATGCTTTTTAATCATTAGGTAAAAATGTTTCACAACAATGCAAGGTATTATTGGTGGGGTGAGGTATGATGTCCCTGTATGATGTTACGTATGTTTGTTCTGTAAGTTCACAACAATTACTATACACTTATTGTTTATGTATGTTCATGTATGAGCGATATATTTCAATAAATTTTTAAAAAAATGAGTTGGGAGGTCATTCCAAACCTTATGTTTATGAATGTCTCAACAATATCTCATTGATTGCCACAGTAAATATTGCTGCAAATAGCAGGGCTCCTGAGGGTTCTAGAGAAATCCAGAAACTATAGGCAGAACAGACAGCTCAGGAATTTTGTGCCTTGCAAGGGGACCTTACCTTGGAATTTATGCTCCTCAGTGTGACAGAGGTATTCTCATTTGTGGTTTCCCTATACATGGCTCTTCTGCCCCTTCTATTTGAACCTGTATAGATATATGTCCAAGAGACTTAAATCTTCAGTCCATCCAGCTACCAGTTGTTCCTTGAATCTCAGCAGATTTACAACACCAAGTCTCCAGTTCATTGGACTCATCCAGGACTTCTAAGAAGGTGATGATGATGGACAATGCCCATCCCAAGGAGCAGAGAGATTCTGCAACTGCAAGAAAGATAGTTTCATCCATCTTACCCAGGAATCTAAGCCCCCTCTCAATTAGAGGTAGAATGGGATCACCATTCCAAAATACTCAAGATTGGGGAATGAATAATGGACTAAAGTAGACTTACTATCATTGTACTATAGACTTATTGTTATTCCAGCAATGGAGGAGCTTTTATCATTGATGTAGAGCAGTGACCACTGGAGGTTCTGATGGGGGAGAGAGAGGAAAATGTAGGTGTAACATGGGAGCATTTTCAGAACATTGGAATTGTCCTATATGATGTTGAAATGACAGATACAGGCCATTATATATTTTGTCTGTGGTGAATTTTTCAAAATTATCTAGATATAGGATCATATCTACAGTGAATAGTAAAAGTTTCACTTCACTTTTTTCTATTTGGGTACATCTTATTTCTTTATCAAGCCTGATTGCTCTATCTAGAAATTATAGCACAATTTTGATTAATAACAGTGTGCACCATCGTCTTCTTCCTAATCTCAGTGGGAAAGCTTTCCCTCTTTCACCATTGAGTTCAATGCTAGCTTTAAGTATTTCATATATGCACTTTACCATATTGAGAAAGCTTCCTTCTATTCCTATCTTTTGGAATGTTTTTATCAAGAAAGGATGCTGTATTTTGTCACAAAATTTTTCTGCATGATTCTAGAGAATCATATGATTTTTTTTCTTCAATATATCAAAGTGGTTTATTACACTAATTGATTTTCTTATGTAGAACCACCCTTCATACTTGGGATAAAACCCACTTGATCTTAGTGTATAATTCTTTTGATGTGCTTTGTGATTTTGTTTGCAAATATTTTGTTGAGGATTTTTGCATTTATATTCATTAGAGATATTTGTCTATAATATTTTTTTTCATAGTATGTTTGTCTGGCTTTGGTATTAGGGTGATGGCTTCATATAATAAGTCTGGTAGTATTCTTTCTTGTTCAATTTTTTGGATGAACTTGAGCAAGATTGTTATTAGGTCATCTTTGAATGACAGAATTCACCTGGAAGCCATCTGATTCCAGGCTTTACATCTCTGTATGGTTTTTTTTTTGTTTGTTTTTGTTTTTTTTTTTTTTGTTTTTTTTTTCTGTATGGTTTTTTTGATGACTGTTTCTATCTGTTCACTTGTGATTGGTTTGTTGAGGTCTTCTATTTCTTCTAGCATCAGTGTATTTGGTTTTTGTGTTTCTAGAAATTTGTACATCTTATCTACTTTGTATAAATTTTTGGTATACTGTTGGTCATAGTATCCTCTTATGATCTCTCTTATTTCTTTGGGGTCAGTGATAATTACCCCATTTTCATTTCTGATACTATTTATTTGCATATTCTCTCTTTTTCTCTTCATCAGTCTAGCTAAACATTTGTTGATTATATTGATCTTCTCAAAGAACCAAGTTTTGGTTTTGTTGATTCTCTCTATTGTTTTGTTGTTGTTTTTGTTGTTCTTGACTTCATTTATTTCTCCTCTGATCTTTACTCTTTCTTTCCTTCAACTTGGTTTGGGATTAGTTTGATTTTCTTTTTCTAGTTCTTCCAGGTGTGCAGTTACATCTTCTATTTTTCCTCTTTCTACTTTTTTAATGTAAGCATTGATCACTATTAATTTCCCTCTCAGCACTGCCTTTGCAGCATCCCATTGGTTATGTTCTCATTTTCATTTGTCTCAAGATATTTGCTCAATTATCTTGCAATTTCTTCTTTGATCCATTGATTATTTAAGTGTGTGTTGCTTAATCTCAATATATTTATGAATTTTCCCTTTCCCCATCCATTACTGCCTTCAAGCTTCATTCCTTTATGATCAGAGAAGGTGTTTTTGTATACTTTCTATCTTTTTTAAAAATTTTTGAGACTTGTTCTGTGACTCAATATATCTTATGGTTGATTATCCATATCCTGGAGAATAATCCATGAACACTTGAAAATAATGGATATCCTTCTCTTTTGGGGTGCAAGGCTCTATGGATATCTGTTAGGTCTAGTTCATTTATCATATTATTCAAGCTCTCAGTTTCTTTA
This sequence comes from Tolypeutes matacus, assembly GCA_026826555.1. Classification (NCBI taxonomy): domain Eukaryota; kingdom Metazoa; phylum Chordata; class Mammalia; order Cingulata; family Chlamyphoridae; genus Tolypeutes; species Tolypeutes matacus. The sequence goes on from JAKSZT010050948.1 coordinate 989,832, forward strand.
TGTATCCCCTGTCCTGATGTTCCATCTAATACTGAGAGTCGTGTTTTGAAGTCTCCAACTATTATTGTAGAGCCATCTGTTTCTCTCTTCAATTCTGTCAGTGTGTGCCTAATGTTTCTATGGGCACTGAGTTAAGGTGCATCAATATTTATTATAGTTATTTCTTGATGAATTACCAATTTTATTAAGATACAATGACCTTCTTCATACCTTATAACAATTTTGCATTTAAAATTTATTTTGCCTGTTATTAATATTGTTACTTCCAATCTTTATTGTTTATTATTTGCATGAAATATCTTTTTCTAACCACTTTTAACCTGGTTTTGCCCTTATGTCTGAGGTGAATCATTTGTACATAGCATACAGTTGGCTTATATTTTTTTAATCTATTCTATCAGTCTATATCTTTTGATTGTGAAGTTCAAGCCATTAACATTCAATATTATTATTCTAAAGGTATTACTTAATTCATCCATTTTATCCTTTGGCTTTCTGCTGCCATACCTTACAATTGTCTGGCTTTTTAAACTTTAATTAACCCTTATAATAATCATTTCTACAAACTTCTACAAGTCTCTTGTCCTTGTTTTTATTTTCAGGCTGTAACTCTCCCTCTACTATATCTATTAATTCTGTTCTTTTTGAAACGTATTCTATCAGTTTTTGTTTGTCTCTGAATACTTTGAACTCACTCTCATTTTTGAAGAACAGTTTTAAAGGATACAGAATTCTTGGCTAGTGGTCTTTCCTTTTCAGTACCTTAAATATATTTGACCATTTTCTTCTCTCTTCTATAATTTTCGTTTTTGTTCTATTTCGTTAAAAAATTTATTAAAGTATACCATACACATAAACACACATAAACAATAAGCATATAGTAAAATTTGTGAACTTGCAAACCAAACATTCATAACATCTTGCAGGGCTCTCTTACTTTACCCTACTACCAATACCTTGCAATGTTAAAGATTTTTAACAAATGATGAAAGAGCATCCTCAAAATATTATTACTAGCCAAGGTATCTTACAGGTGGAGTATTTTCCCACAACCCACACTATTATTATTATTTTTTTTGTACCATTCAAACATGAACATACATAAACAATAAGTGTATAGTAAAAGTTGTCTTACAAAGCAAACATGCATAACACCATACAATTTTCCCATACAGCAGCCCAACCAACACTTTGCATTGTTGTGAGAAATTTGTTACAAATTATGAAAAAAATCATCAAAATCTTACTACTAACTATAGTCCATATCTTATAGTTGGTGTATTTTTCCCCAATCCACCTAATTACTATTTTTTAGTTATATTTTTATTACAGAAGTTGTGAACTTACAAAACAATCATGCTCATGTGCAGAATTTCCATACAACACCACTCTGTTAGCACACACACCATGGTAGAACATTTGTTACAGATGTGAAATAATATCCTCAGACTATTATCACTAACCACAGACCATAGCGTACATTTGACACAACTTTTCCATACTCCCCAATTATCAACACAGTACACCTTTGGCATAGATGCAAGAATATTACAATATTGCTGTTAGCTGCAGTCCATAGGTCACTCCAGTTGTCTTTTTCCCATGCTTCTCCACATTCCCACCACCCTACAATAGTGGCATATATCTGCTCTAGCTCACAAAACACTCTTGCGTCTGTACCATTGTTCACAATTCCCATCCACCTCTGGGCTTATTGTGCTATTTGGCCTCTAAATTATTCTCTAGTTTTCTTTCAATTGACATTTACATCCCTTGGCTACCCTTTTCAGCCACATTCCCATTTATAAACCAGCTGTTACTCACTATAATGTGCTACCATCAACTCTATCCATTGCCACACTTTACAGTAAAATTAATTAAAACTTCTGCATACATTAAGCATCAGTAGTCCATCTCAGTCCTCCTCTAATCTACTTTAATAATCCAACAACTACCAGCAGTTCTTGAGGATGTTTTCCTATATTTTCTTCTAGAAGTGTTATGGTTCTTGCTTTTATATTTAGGTCTTTGATCCATTTTGAGTAAATTTTTGTATAAGGTGTAAAATAGGGATCCTCTTTCTTTCTTTCGGCTATGGATATCTAGATCTCCCAGCACCATTTATTTATTTATTTATTTATTTATTTATTTATTGTGGGTAAAAATCAAAATTTTCACAATACATACCAACATTTGCAAAATGATATATAAATATATATGCATATATGTGCATTTGCTTACAAAAATGTTATATATATTTTAAGAGGTGCTTAGATTACCTAAAATATTACCTAGAACCTACCAGGATTCCCATGTTCCCCACCTCCCACACCTCCCACCACATCCCACACAAACATCTACCACAAGTGTGGCCCATCACCCTCAAAGGACTTACACATCCTGGGGCCTTGCCATCAACCATAGACCACAATTTTGGAATCTGTGCTCCTGAGAGTGACAGAATTCGACTCAAATAAGTCCTCCCTGCACATGGTTCATCAGTCCCTTCTATTCAAACCTATATGTGATGATGAAATTTTTAGGTATACTTCCAGAGACTGGAGCCTCTGGCCTACCTATGTGCCAGGTGTGCATGGAATCTCGGTGGAGCTGCAACTCCTACCCTACAGCTCAATGGACTCATCCAAGTCACCTGGCAAGGAGACAACGGTGGGCAATGGCCATCCCAGGGAATGGAGAGGGCCTGCATCTGCAGGCAGGATTATCCCACCCACCATATCCATGGGATATAAGCCCTCTCTCACTTGGAGGTGGAGTGGACATCACCATCCCAGTCCCCTCAGGATTGGGGGAAGAACTATGGACTAGAATGGACTTGATGGTATTCTGTTGTACACTTATGGTGATTCTAGCAATGGAAGAAATTATAACAGTGAGGTGGAGCCAGTGGCCACCAGCACCATTTCTTGAATGGACTGTTCTGCCTGAGTTGGAAGTGTCAGCACTTAATCTTATTGAGGTTCCCTTCTGTGTGATGCTTTGCTTTTCTCTTGCTGCTTTCAGAATCCTCTTTTTATCTATTTATTATTCTGAATACTAGTTTTCTCAGTGTATGTCTACTTGGATTTAGTTTGTTTGTGATGTGTTGTTCTTTTTGGATATTGATATTTATGTCTTTCCTAAAGGTTGGGGAATTTTTGTCATTATTTCCTCAAATATTCTTTCTGCCTCTTTTCCATTCTCTTCTTCTGGGACACATTTAATGTAAATATTTTTGCATTTCACTTTGTCATTCAATTCCCTGAGACATTGTTGCCTTTTTTCCAGTCTCTTCACTTTCTGTTCTCCTGTCTTTGCCAGTTCAAATGTATTGTCTTTGAAATCACTAATTATCTTAGAGCTATTTAAATCTGCTCTTATGTGCCTCTAATATATTTTCTTAAAAAGGTATTTAGATTACATAAATATTACATAAAAATATAGTGGATTGCCATATGCTCCACTTCCTACATCTTCCACATTTTGTATTTTTAATATCTTCCATCATGTCTTTCATTCCCATAAGGTCTATTACTTTTCTTTGTAGGCTTCCAAATTCCTCTTTATGCTTAGTGTCTTCTTAATATCTTTTTCACTTTGGTCATATTTTCTTTTTAAGTTGATTTAGAAGAGTTGTGTGATTATTATTGATTAATTGTCTTAAATTCTGTATCTCTTCAGGGTATTTGGATTGTTCCTTTGGCAAGGCCATCTCATCCTGTTTCTTAGTATGGCTTTTAATATTTTGCTTATTTCTAGGCCTCTGAATATGTTGGTGAAATTACTCTGATGAACAATTTCTCTCTCTTGTGTACTGTTTTTTAATTCATAACTCTTTTTTGATATTTGGTTCAACTTAATCTAAGTCTTTAAAATCAGCCAACTTAAGTTATCAGCATCTTGCCAGGATCTCACTTATGGGGTACATATTTTCTCCCATGGGTTAGAGAACAGAAATCCCTCAAAGCAGTTTTTGTCCATACAATTCCCATACTGGCCATCAAATACATCCCATGGGTACACCATACTACAGAGAGGAAATCTCAGTTTTCCTGTGTTTGGTTCTGGCCAGAGCCAAGATTCAAAGCATGCTCTGCTTGCTGAATTTTCTGAAAAAAAAAAAAAAAAAAAAAAAAAAAAAAGCCCCCTGACTCTCCCTCCATTTTGCCTTGTATTACCTTACAAAGAGGAAGGTATATACTCCCTTGTCACTCAGCTGCAGTGAGCCAGTGGTTTTACCCAAGTAGAATATCATGGGAGTGGGGTCAGGAGCCCTTCCAGGCCACCTGGGCATTTGGTAAGTCAATTTTTGTTTATTTTGGGTTCTTGATCTCTCTGTCCTTCCCCTTCCTGGGAGTTGTAAAACACTGTCCTGGTCTGCTGACGCCCAATGCAGTTACCTTGGACAGCTTTTGACTCTTTCTCCATATTTTTATGAGAGAGCTGAGCCCTGCCTGCCAAATCTGATGCCATCTTCCCAGAAAACCTTCCTTATAACTAATTTTAACAATGTTCTGGTATGTCAAACCAATCCAGGAAGACTACACAGTGAAGTAGAAATTGTGAATTAAAATTTTTGGTAGAAAGTTATGGTTTTAAGTTTTTAAAAAAATCTTCCAATTATTAATATCTAAAACTAAGGTGACAAATAATAAATACAGAATAAAAAGATATCATAATAACAATATCAGTGAAATGATGATGGGAATTTCATTCTTCATTGCATTCAAATTTAATTACCTATAGTAGTGATAACAAAAAATGAACATTATACTTAAAACCACAAGGAAGTTGACCAAAATATGGACTTGAATATTAATCTGAACACAATAAAGATGTCATATCTTTGAAAATTCATTTCTAAATTTAATGGATTTAAATTAGATTTCCAATATCATTTGCCTTGTAACATGGTTAGATGACTATAAATTGCATCTGAAAAAATTAACTAGCACCAGAATTAAAACTGAAATCAATTGATGACTTAGTGAGTTTCTCTTCTCAAAATTTATATGTATTAAACTAGAGACAAGGAAAAAGATTGGACAAATATTTGACTTCTATAGGTTTACAAGTAGTGTTAATGTTCCTGGTAAAGACACCAGGATTTGAGAACTTCTGACATTGAGAAAATGTTTTTCTAAGTAGTGATGTTAACCACAATTTGTCAGCAAGGAGATACAATAATTAGCAAAAATTAATGACTGCATGAGATCCTTAGGTTTCAGTTAGGGATATTACTATCATTTATAAAAATGCTATTTGGAATTAATTATGTCTTGCATTCCCCCTCATTCTGGGCACACCGAGCAGCCACATGGAAACTGGAAACCAGATGATATTTGGAAACATTCTCTTTGTCACATTTGTAGAGGAACAAGATCAGTAGGACCTCCTCTTTAGGCTGCTCCTTTCATGTAGCTGATCACCCTCATGAGGACCTCATCCTGGCCATCAGCTTAGATGCCCACCTCCACACACATCTACTTCTTCACCAATCTGTTCTTGGCTCACATTGGTTTCATCTTGAACACCATCACAAAAGTTTCCTGAACATGCTGTTTCAGAACAAAGTTAAAATTTATATAGGCTGCCTGACCCAGATATTCTATTTCATTGTTTTTTGATCCCTGGAGAGTTATTCTTTTGTTATTTTTAAGATACTTTAGATTACATAAACATTACATTGAAAATATAGGGGATTCCCATATACCCCACTCTTCCCCTTCCCCATATTCCACCATTACCAATATCTTTCATTAGTGTTGTACATTTGTTGTAATTGATGAACATATACTGAATCATTTCTACTAACAATGTCATACAGTTTATATTATGGTTTACACTTTCATCACACAATTACACTGGTTTTGACAAAATGTATCATGTCATGCATCATTGCAATATCATGAAGAAGAATTCAAATGTCCCCAACAATGCAACATCTTACAATCAGAATGAGGTAAACAACAAAGATTAGAACAGAATTAAAGATTCATTTAACAGAACTAAATGAAATTGAGAATTAAAAAAAAGTTAGTAAAATTTAACAAAACTAAAGCTGAGCCCTTTGAGAACATTAATAAAATTGACAAACCCTAGCTAGACTAACAAAAATAAAGAGAGAGAAGATGCATATACATAGAATAAAAAAGGAGAGAGAGGATATTACCACTGATCCCTGTAAAGTTACTCTTTCTGTGATGGTCTATGACCACTTTTGGGCCATTTGTTACCACTTTGCCCCACAATATCACTCCATGCTTTCTTTTCTGTGGATGATGTAGTGTGCATACACCCCTATCTATTCTCAATCCATACATTTAAGAAGGGCAAGTTCTGCCAAGAAAATCAATGTAATATCTAAAACTTCCTCCTTTTTTCCCATGTCCTATTTCTCTACTGTCTATTTCCATTTCAAATGCCTCATTTCCTAGTAGGATAAAACACCCAAAGCTATTAGAAGAAACCTCAATTTATGTTAGATTGAGCATTGATCAAAAGAAAGTAATATAGACATGAAGGCATCATGATAGCACCATAAAACAATAAGTCTCTACCACTGGTAATCAGTGAGCCAGACATGAGATCCCTGGACTCAGAGGACTATCTGGAATGAAAAAGGATATTATTGCTTGGCCTATGAACGCTGAGCTGTAGATAAGGGACATGTAGAGAATGTTTACATCTTGGAGTGTCTTGAATTCCAGAGTCAAATTTTCATAGCTTCTCATTAGCAGTGTACTTTAAGTTCACTTTCAGCCATTTGCTCAATTGCTGAAAGCAGAGTGGTTGGTAAAAATCTTCCTTCAAGCTTTAGTCCTTTAAATATCACAATACAACTTAATTGTATTCACAAGTACACCTGTAATAGACTGATTGTTTAGATGGCACCTGTACTTTAATTTTCTGTATCGGTATTTTTTGCTATATGACTGTGTAGTTCCATCTATCAATAGATGGAATCTCTTTCTTCACCTTTGATTCAAGGGGGGAATGAAAATGCTTTATTTGCTTTGGACAATAAAGTATAGCTGAATTAATAGTGTATCTTAGGTGGTCTGTGTGTTTCTACTGCTCCCTTATGGAATCCTGCTTCAGCTATGTGATCAAATCCAAGCTAGCCTGCTAGATGATAAGAAGATATGTGGGGAGGGATGCCAATTCTCCACGTTATTGTCACCTTAGACCAGCCTATAGCCAATCAGAACACCAAATCTGATAAAGCTTAACCAAAAAGTTCAAGGGAGCCCCGGCTGACTCAAAACTAACCACAGACTCATGAGGAGTCAGAAGAGAACAAAAGATCTCCAAATTAGGGACTCCCATGCAATAATAAAAACCATTATGTTAAGCCATGTACTTCTGAGTTGTCTGTTTATGGAGCAATAGCTAACTGTTATAACAATGAACATTTACAAACATAAAGGTATTCAGATAGGTCTCCTGCTTCCTATTGTTTGCATTCCTTTGGACATGTGAAGGCAGCATTTATGATCACCAAATATTAAAGTTTATTTTAGATCACTGTGCTTAAAAGTGACCACAAATAAGGTTCCCTTCCAGATAATTATGAGAATTTGGGTAGACATTTGTGTTTGTGTGGGCATAACTGGTGATCATGAATCCAACCATTCCAATTACCAGGAGAATCTTTTGGGAAGGACTTCTGTATCATTCATTGTTTGATCATGAAGATTGAAGAGAAATTTGATGAAAACTGTGATAAAGGGATGAGAGAATAAATATAATACATAGTATGTTCTTTCTCCTGTCCTTGCTTGTTTTTATGATATGTAGAATAGGATAGACACTTTGTTTAGTTTAATAGAAGCAATTATCTTTACAGGCATCACTGGAAGATTTCAAGCAAAAAAGTAATATGAGCCAGTAAAATACATAGAGCACAACCAGCAAAATGGCGACAGAGTAAGGAGCTCCTAAAGTCAGCTCGTGCTACAGGGCAGTTAGTAATCACCCAGAGCAACCTAAAGCACCTGTTTGGGGGCTCCAGGAGACCAGAAGAGCATCCTGAAACATTCTTGAAAGAATGGAAGGAGGAAAATGCCCATCTATACAGAAGATTCACAAGTAGAGAACTGCATGCTGTGGAGGCTGGTGCCCATACTCCACTGCTGGCAAGAAAAGGGCAGGCAGAGATGGTTGGCCATTGATTTCAGCTTCAGATTAGTAAATTCAGCTGGCTAAAGTATAACCCTAAGAACAGCTAAAGTTTGAACCTGTCCAAGTCAGAAAGAGGCTGGTAGTTGCCATTTTGACTCTGCTCCCAGTATGATGGGAGGCTGGGCTGACTTCAGCTCGGCCTGCAAACATAGCCTAGACTTCAGCCCCACCTCTAGCAAGGAGCAAGCTGGCAGGCCGTGCACCAGCCTCTCTGGGTAACTGCAGGTACATTTGGATGGCACAGTCTGAATAGTCAGAAGTCTACTGGGGCAACTGTGGTCATTTTGGACCCACACAGCACAGGTTGCTGCCACAGCTGCAGCTCCATCCCTCTCCTAGACGAAGAAAAAAGGGGTGTGAAACTTCATCAGTCTCTCTGGGCAACTACAGTCTAGGTGTGCATAACTTGGGTTATTATACAAGGATGTGGCTCTGTCCCTACCCCTGGCAAAGGAGAAAGTTGGGAGAAGCTTCATCAGTCCCTGGAGCAATGATGGCAGCTTGAACCTCCACAGTTATAGCACCAACTACATCCTTGGCTCCTACTACACAACCAGCAAGGAAGAAAGGGCAAGAAAACCCTAAACAAAAGAGAGATACTACACCCTGAATAAATACTCTAGTAGCCAGATGCCAAGGCACCAACAAAAAATTACAACCCACACCAAGAAACAAGAAGATATAGCCCAGTTAAAGAAACAAGATAAACCTAGAGATGACATAAAGGAGTTGAGAAAATTAATCATAAATGTTCAAACAAATCTATTTAATAAATTCAATGAGATGGCTAGAGATTAAGGCAATTAAGGAGAAACTGGATGAGCACAAAGTAGAAGTTGAAAGCATACATAGAAAAATAGTAGATCTTAAGAGAATGAAGGTGCAATAAGTGAAATTAAAAATAGACAGGAATCATATAATAACAGATTTGAAGATGCAGAAGAAAGTATTGGTGAGCTTGAAGAAATGGCTGCTAAAAACAAACATACAAAAGAATGGAAGAAATTGAACAAACGTCTCAGCGAATTAAATGACAGCAAGAGATATGCAAACATACATGACATGAGTGATCCAGAAGGAGAAGAGAAAGGAAAAGGGGTAGAAGGAATATTTGAAGAAATAATGATAGAAAATTTCCCAACCCTATTGAAAAGAATAGATATCCATGTCCAAGAAACCCAACATACTCCCTTCTGAATAAATCTAAATAGACCACTTCTGAGACACTAATCAGAATGTCCAATGCCAAAGGCAAAGAGAGAATTCTGATAGCAGCTAGAGAAAAACTATGCATAACATATAAGGGATGCCCAATAAGAATAGTGCTGATTTCTCATCAGAGAGTATGGAGGCAAGAAGACAGTGGTATGATAAATTTAAGAAACTGCAAGAGAAAAACGTCCAGCCAAGAATCTTATAGATGGCAAGATTGTCTTTCAAAAATGAGGGCGAATTTAGAATATTCACAGATAGACAGAAACTAGAGAGTTTGTAACCAAGAGGCTGGCTTCATAGGAAATACTAAAGGGTATGCAACAGGCTGAAAAGAAAAGACAGGATGGAGAGGCCTGGAGGAGAGTCTACAAATGGAGACTATATCAATAAAAGTAACTAAAATTTTCAAAAGAGTGGTGAAAATAAAAGATGACAGATAAAACCAAATATTCAGGAATAAATTTAACTAGTGATACAAAGCACTAGTATTAAGGAAACTAAAACTCATTTTTAAAATCAAAAAAGACCTAAATAATTGGAAGAAAATTCTATGCTCACAGATTGGAAGACTAAATATCTTAAGATATCAATTCTACTCAAATTAATATATAGATTCAATGCAATTTCAACAAAATTTCCACCAGCAATATTTAAATAAATGATAAACATGAATAACAAATTTATTTGGAAAGGTAATTGGACCTGAATAGTGAGAAACATTTTAAAAAAGAAAAAAAGAACAAAGTTGGAAGACTCTCATTTGTGGACTTTAAATTATATTGCTTATCTGCCATGGTAAAATCAACATGGAACAGGCATAAAGACAGGCACCAATACATAGACCAATAGAAAGGAATTGATGGTGCAGAAACAGATCCTCACAACTAGGTCAAGTGAATTTTGACTAGCCTGCCAAAGCCACCCAGTTCAGGTAGAACAGTTCTTTCAACAAATGGTGCTGAGAGAACTGGAAATCCATAGCCAAAAGAAGGAAAGAGGACCCCCATCTCACACCTTATGCAAAAATTAACTCAAAGTGGATCAAAAAATCTAAATATAAAAGTAACGTAAAGCTTCTAAAAGAAAAATCTAAGAAGATATCTTCAAAACCTGGTGGTAGGTGGTGGATTCTTAAAGTAAATAAGAGGACTGAGATGGACTACTGATGTTTAATGTATGTAGAAGTTTTAATTAGTTTTCCTGAAAAAGTGTGGAAACGTACGGAGTTGATGATAACACATAGTAACAGCTGGTTTATAAATGGGACTATGGCTAAAAATGATACTGTATGGAAATAAATGCCAATTAACTGAAAGCTAGAGAACAATCTAGGGACTGAATAGCACATTAAAGCCAGAGTTGGATGAGAATTGTGGATGATAGTACTGATGCAAGAGTGTCCTTTGTGAGTTAGAACAGATGAACATCACTATTGCAGGGTAGTGGGAATATCGAGAAGCAAGGGGAAAGTACAACTGGAGCAACCTGTGGACTGTGATTAACAGTGATAATGTAATATCCATGCATCTATGTCAAAGATGTACTGTGTTGACAATGGGAGAATATGGAAAAAGTGTGCCAAATGTATGGTATGGACCTGGTAAGAGTCTGATGATGTTATCTCATAATCTCTAACAAATGTTCCACCACAGTGTGGTGTGTTGATAGAGGGATGTTGTTTGGGAATTCTACACATGTGCATGATTGTTTTGCAAACTCACAACTTCTGTCATAAAAATATATTTAAAAGTAATAATAGGATGGAAGGAAAGTACACCAAATGTAAGATAAGGACTATAATTAGTAGTAAGATTTTGACAATATTCTTTCATAATTTGTAACAAAAGTCTCACAACAATGCAAGGTGTTGGTGGTGGGTTGATGTATGGGACCCCTCTATGATGTTATGCATGTTTGCTTTGTAAGTTCACAGATTTTCCTATACACTTATTGTTTATGTATGTTCATGTATAAATGATAATAATAATAATGGTAAGAATAATAATAGAGTGGGTTGGGGGAAGTACTTTGGTTAGTAGTAATACTTTGAGAATATTCTTTAATCATTAGTTAAAAATGTTTCATAACAATGCAAGTTATTGGTGGCAGGGTTACACAGATGTTACACAGATGCTTAGGGAGTGGATGTAGCTCAGTGTTTGAGTGCCTGCTTAAGCCATACCTGGAAACAGGATGTGATGCCTCAGCAAAAGGAACAAACAAAATATCATGAAAAGATAATGGATTTAAGACAACTAATTAATGATAATCACACAAATCTCTTAATCAATTCAAAGAGTTGAAAGAAAATAAGACTACAAAAATAAAGTACTTGAAGAAGACAGTAGGTGAGTATAAATAACAATTTAAAAGCCTGCAAAGAAAAGAAACAAAGATTATGGGAATAAAAAGCACAAGGAATGACATTTAAAATGTATTAGGAAAAAAAAAAACATTAGAGGTACATAATAGTGGATTTGAATTGACTGAAAACATAATTAGTGATATAAAGTACAGCACATCTGAACTTGAAAAGACAGGAGAACAGAAAAGAAAAGAACGGAACAAATTGAACATGATCACAGGGAACTGATTGACAATGCAAATGTCATGAACATACATGTGATCGGTAACACAGAAAAGAAGATTATATTAAAAGGAAAGAAAGGATATTTGGGGAAATAATGACTGAAAACTTCCCAGCCATTATGAAAGACCTAAATACCAATATCAAAGAAGGACAGTACACCAAACAGAATAAATCCAAATAGACATCTGAGACACCTGTTATTCAGAATGACAAGTATCAGAGTAGAGGACTCTGAAAGCAGCAAGAGAAAAGCAAAGCATTACATACTAGGGAACTTCAATGAGATTAAGTGCCGACATTCCATCAGAAAACATGGAGGCAGGAAGAAAGTGGACTAACGTATTTAAGGTGATGAAAGACAAAAATTGCAGCCAAGAATTCTTTATTCTGCAAAACTGTCCTTCAAAATGAGGGTGAATTTAAAGTCTTCACAGACAAACAAAAACTGAGAGAGTGTGTTACCAAATCACCAGATTTACAAGAGATAATAAAGGGAGTGCTACAGCCTGAAATGAATAAAATACGATTGAGAAACTTAGAGAAGAGTGAGGAAATGACAATTATTAAAACGCTAAATGAAAGAGTAAAAGGACAGACAATAGTAAGATATCACAAAGAATAAAATGGACAAAGTAATTTCCACTGAGCAATAACATTAAATGTTAATGGATTGAATTCCTAAATCAAAAGACATTGATAGAATAGATAAAAAATAGATGAGCCATCTTTATGCTGTCTAGGAGAGACTTACCTCAAACATAGACCATATGTTGGGTATTTTTAGAAGCTCCATGATCCTCTCAATTGAGCCAGAAAATGCATTTGACAACATACAGCATCCTGTAGCAGATGTAGCTCAAGTGGTTGAGCATGAGCTTCCCATGTACGAGGTCCTGGGTTTGATCCCTGGTTCCACCTATAACAAACACCCACTAAAAAAAAAACCAACTTTCACTGGGGAGCAGATATAGTTCCAGGGGTTCAGTACCTGCTTCTCATGTACAGTGTCCTGGGTTCAATTCTCAGTGCCTCCAAAAAAAAAAGCAATACAACATCCTTTCTTGACAAAAGTATTCCAAAAGATAGGAATAGAAGGAAACTTTATCAAAATGGCAAAGTGCATATATGAAAATTCTATAGCTATCATTATACTCAATGATGAAGACTGAATGCTTTCCTGCTGAGATCAGGAAAAAGACAAGGATGTCCACTGTCACTGCTGTTATTAAATATTGTGCTAGAAGTTCTAGTTAGAGCAATTAAGCTAGATAAAGAAATAAAATTCACCCAAATAGTAAAGGAAGAAGTATAACTTTTGCTATTCCATGATGACATGATCCTATATGTAGAAAATCCTGAAAATTCCACAACATAGCTACTAGAACTAATAGACTAGTTCAGCAAAGTGACAGGATACAAGATTAATATGCAAAAATCACTAGTGTTTTTATACACTACTGATGAGCAATCTGAGGAGAAAATTAGAAAAAAAATTACACTTATAATAGCAACTAAAGAATCAAATATATAGGTATAAACTTGGCCAAGCAGATAAAAGACCTGTATTCAGAAAACTACAAAACATTGGTAAAAAGACACTAAAAGAGTCTTAAATATATAGAAGTACAATTATTGTTCATGGGCTTGAAGCCTAAATAGTGTTAAGATGTCCTTTCCAACCAAACTGATTGACAGATTCAAAGCAATACATGAAAAATTCAACAGTTTTTTATGCAGAAAGGGAAAAGCCAAATATCACATTTATTTGGAAGGGTAAGGGACACCAAACAGCCAAAAATGTCTTAATAAGAACAAAGTTGCAGGACTCACACTTCCTGGCTTTAAAGCATATCACTTAGCTACAGTTGTGAAAACTGCATGGTACTGGCATAAAGACAGAGAGATTGACCCATGGAATAAAATTTAGAGTGTAAATAGACCCTCACATCTATGTTCAAGTGATATTTGACATGGCTATCAAGCCCTCCCACCTGGGCCAGAATAACCTATCCAAAAAATGGCTCTGGGAGAACTGGATATACATATCTAAAATGAAGGAAATAGAATAAAAGTAAAAGAATCTCACAAATGTAATGTAAAAAATTTTGTACATTTTGTAATGTACAAAATTTAACTCAGAATGGATAAAGGACCTATATTTCTAGAAGAATAGTAGGGAAACATTGTCAAGATCATGGGATCATGGATTGGTGGTAGTTTATTAGACCTTACTCCAAAAGCACCAGCAATGAAAGAAAAAATAGATAAATGGGACCTCCTCAAACTTAACATTTTTGTTCTTCAAAAGACTGTCAAAAATAAAAAGGCAACTTATTCAATGTGAAAAAAAAAAATTGAAAAACACCCATCCATTTAGGGTTTGGTAACCATGTTATATAACGAGATCATTCAACTCAATAATAAAAGGACAAGCAACACAATTTTTTAAAATGGGCAGAAAACTTGAATAGGTTTTCTCCAAAGAGGAAATAAAAATAGCCAAGAAGTTCATGAAAAAATTATCAACATCACTCGCTATTAGGGAAGTGCAGACCAAAACTACAATGAGATAACATTTCTCACCTTATAGAATAGACATTATTTTTATAATTATAAAATATAATTATAATTTTTATAATTTTTCTAAGCTGAAAACTACAAGTTCTACAAAGAATGTGAAGAAACAGAACAATCCTTCTCTGTTGGTGGTAATGTAGAATGGAGCAGCCTCTGTGGAAGAAAGTTTGGCAGTACCTCAAGAAGTTGAGTATAGAACTTCCATATGATCCAGCAATCCCATTAATAGGAAAATATTCAGAAGAACTGAGAGCAAGACATGAACTGACATTTGCACAGCCATGTTCATAGCAGAATTATTCAAAATAGTTAAAATATGGAGCCAGCAAAGGTGTCCAACATAGAAAAATGGATAAACAAAATGTGGTATATACATAAAATGGAATACTATTCAGCTGTAAGAAGAAATGAAATTAAGATGCTTATGAAAATATGGAAGAACCTTGAGGATATTATGTTGAGTGTAATAAGCCAGAGAAAGGGACAGATATTGTATGGTCTCACTAACATGAACTAAATCAATGCGTAAACTCATAGAGGTATCTAGAGTATAAGTTACTATGCAATAGAATGTGGGCTAAGAATGGGAGGTGATGCTTAATTTAGAGTACCTAGCAACATATTATAATAAGTATAATTAACATTACTGGTTTATATATGTCATTGTGGCTGCAAAGGGTAGTCTGCAGATGTAAATGTCAAATGAAAGGAAACAAGAGAATGATCTAGGGAATATATAACAGTGATTTTGGTAGTGTATGAAGATTGTGGCAAATTTTATAAATATAAGAATGCTCTTCTTTTACAAAGTACTAAGAATATGGTGATACATGGGAATATAGCAATGACTGTAACTTATGGATGAGAGTTAACAGTAATCCTGTATTGCAATATTTTTTGCAGCAATTGAAATAAGACATTATTTGAATCCTAAGGAACAACAGTTGAGGGTATAAGGGTGTATATGCTTTTTTCTATAGGAGTAATGAAAATGCTTTAAAATTGACAGGTGATGACAGCACAACTCTGATGAAAATGAGAGTCATTGAATGTACACTTTTAATGAATTGCACAAAGCATGTGCATAACAAAAAGAAACCAGTTGAGGAAGATGGACAAGAAAAATATGAGAATGTTCTTTCATGATTGGTAACAAATATATAATATGAATATGGGGTGTAAATAATCTGGTGATTTTGGGGAAAATATACCAAATGTAAGACATGGGCTATAATTAATAGTGATATTTTGACAATTCTCTTTCATAGTTTGCTTTCATCTCAGCACACAAGGAAATGTACAGCAAGTTAAATCAAATGAAGCAGAAGAAAAGAAATAGTAGCAATCAGAGCACAAACCAATGAAATAGAAATCAAGAATCATTAAAAAAAAAAATTGAAACCAAATTCTGGTTCTTTGAAATGATCAATAATATTTATAAAACCTCTAACCAGCTTACCCACCCTTAAAAATGAGAAAATATGAAATTATTAGTATTGGAAATTAAAGAGGGGCCATCACATTAATCCAATTGATATTATAAATCTTCTGTTCTATCAAAGATATTGTTAAGAGAATGAAACACAAGATTTCTTACAAAGCTTCACTCCAGCAATCATGCTCCTAGGCATTTACCCAAATGAGTTCAAAAACCATATCCACACAAAAAAACTGCACACAAATGTTTACTGCAGTTTTATTCATAAAGTGTAAGTAAATAAGATGCTCTTAAATATATGATATTTAAATATATGATGGATAAACACAGTGATAGATCCATACAATGGACTATTTTATTCAGCTATAAAAATGAGTGGTCAAACTGTGGAAATACATGGAGAAAACTTTGATGCATATTGTTAAGTGAAAGAGGCCAGTCTGAAGAGACAACAATATGACATGCTTCAAAAGACAAAACTATAGAGATAATAAAAATATCAATGGTTTCAAGTAGTTCAAGAGGAGGGAGGGAGAGATGAATAGGTGGAGAACAGAGCATTTTCACAGCAGTGAAACTATTTACCTGGTGTTATCCATTTGTCAAATCCCATAGAACTCCACAACACAAAAACTGAACCCTAATGTAAATTATGAACTTTAATCAATTATAACAAGTCAATATAGTTAATCAAGTGTAACAAATGTACCATAATAATACAAGATGTTAATACTAGAGGAAAAAATGTGTGGAGGAAGAGCAGGTATATGAGAACTTTCTGTATTATCTGCACAATTTTTCTGTAAATCTGAAACTACTCGTTTTCAAAAAATTATTTTTTTATTGTCCATGTAAATGCATCTTTCCTCAAGAGGATCCAGCCTTCTCTTATTCAAAGGGGCTTTGTTTGTAAACTGGCCCAAGCATTAGAATTGCTTGAAGGTCCACAATTCTCATTATGGTGATTCGGGTCAGACTTATTCACCAAACCTAGAATTTTTCTGCTTTGTACAAATCAAGCAAGACTTTAGTAATAGGACCATCCATTTCAGTTCTAGGAACACCCTGAACATGTAACTAATGACAAAGATATCGGTATCTCATCCCATTCTGATTACTGCTAAGGGTCTGATGTCCATTACAGAAACCATGTCTACCTGGTCTTTGCAATTTTGCATCAACACTTGGAACTTGCCACCCTAGAAATCCTAATGAATTCAAAGAGACCAGAATAATTGCAGTATTTCCCATTGTAATTTCTGGCCATGTCAGAACTTTAACAGACACCATGGCTGTTCTCAACAATGTATATCTCAATATTCTGTCCTTATCCCTGCCTTCTATCACTAATGCCACAGCAGCCAGTCAGAGAAAAGTCTTCTCTCTCTTAGACTTCTATGATCATCTTTGTGGGAGAGGATTTCCATAGAGACCCTTGACTTACCAATCCCCAGATTTTGTTACATCTATCATTCATTTATTTTAGGTCCTGGATTTGTGAGGGACAAAAAAGAATGTATTTCTCAAAATATTTGATGAAGAAGTGTTTACTGGACTCTCCAATGGGGCATAGTAACATGGTGGATATATAGGTCTTACATGATAAATCCATTCTAGCATTCCAATATTTATAAGCCTTGCAATACTTTACTCTTGAGTAATAAGAAAGTCTAAATTTCAATTAAATTTCCTAATAAATGGGCAAAAACTTGAACAGACATCTCTCCAAAGATTAAATGTAAATGGCCACAAAGCACATGGACAGATGATTAACATCATTAGGCATCAGGAAAATGTAAATCAAAACCACAATGAGATACCATGTTCCACCCATTAGAATGCAAATATAAGAATGTTCTTTCAAGATCTGTACCCAAGCTACATCAATAGTACAGGGTGTTGAAAGTGGAAAAATATATGGGGAAAATGCACTTAAAACATACTTCAATGGGATATGAATGTGCTTTTGTTGTCATAGGTATGTTTTCCTCAATAGATAGAGACTTGCACAGCAGCTAACAAAATAGTAAACTCCCATCCTGGGGAAGGCCTTCTAACTTCTCAAATAAAATGGTAAAGGTATCTGGAATATATAAGTGTTCCAACCCAGCTCCTGAAGGGCACACTTCAGCATGGCTGAAAGACCAAAGAACATACCTGGTACAGTGTTCAGACATCATCTTTCTTTATTGGGACTTACGGACAGGAGAGGGTCTCCAAAGGCAGCAGATCAGAGAATGAAGATAGCATGCCACAAAGAGGCAGGAAAATAAGGGGTAATATACGGGGTATCAAAACAAAGACATTTCATAACAGAGTTTCTGTTGAGGTCACATGAAGCACATACTGGGGTCTGGTGATGTTAGTGTAGGAAGGAAGTATACAGCCTGGAGAAAATTAGAGTCTGTGATAACATACATAAGGTTTTTCTGTTCCTTTTATTTGAACCTGTAATTAGCACATATGTACATTGTTTCCCTGTGAGTAGGTCTGTTACATTTTAACTTGTGTCCTGGTCATGCAGGCAGCTACTGTGCTGCAGGCTTTGTTTTCTTTAAGGAACTTAACTAAACTTAACTAAACTTGGAACTTGTAAATCAGGATTGAAGATGCAGTTATTTCAGAAAGACTTGTGGAAAGACTTACTGTCTGATGGATTGCATGCTAAACCAACAAGTTTTTTGAGAGAGCTGTATGTACAACACCACTGTCAAGTTGGACTAAAAGGGACATGGAAAGGAGAGACTGAAGGAGAAACAGCTTTCAGAGGAAAACCATGGAAGCTGAGATCTGGAATTAAGACATCGCCTTGGGCCAAGAGAAGAACCCCACCCATGTGTACAGAGAGGGGGTTTGCCGCAGCAGTTGAAGAGGGTGTATGTTCCCACCTGATGTTCTGGGAGAATTTTGCCACCCCAGGGTACACAGAGGATGCATCACATTCACGAAGGATTAGGGAGGTTAAGGTCACCACCCCATATGTCTGAGAGGGGTGGACCTGTCCCCCTTGGATTAGACAAGGCCAGGTGGTCAACTCGTTGCTCTGAGAGGGTTGAGCCTGTATGCCAAAGATTAGGGAGGATGTTGCCTTCACTTCACTGTACTAG